>JACYFF010010365.1:51064377-51084500 GCA_017589665.1 Selenicereus undatus | reverse complement strand
TGTTCTCCGCATTACAACCCCCCCCCCCCCAAATAAAAAACCAAAAAAAAAAAGCCAGCCCCTTCCTACATGAACTTCAATGTTTAACTAGGATAAATATTCGGAAACAGGGGCTTCAAAGATGAAGTGAAAATCTTACCATGGAACCTCAGCAACAACCTTTGGATCACTGAAGATCTGGGAAGCCTTGTACCGTTTGTTGGTTGGGATTGGCTCACCTTGTGGTGTGTAAGTATCACAAATTACCTACATTTAAAAAGCACAGCAACATTTGTTCAGCAATTTACAAAATTTACAAACCCAGGTAACATGGTGGCATGTGTTTCCAACAACTGGATTGCTACTGATATCAAACTCACCAATATGTTGTTGCCACCACGGAAAGGGTCCTTAAAAATTGCTTGTGGGCTGTCAAGGAAAAATATCAACCAAACGTGACTCAGCGATAATTAATTCAAACAATCATTTGAAAAGAAATTAATGTAATGTAAAAAGACTTTGAGTTTATACAGTTGTCTCAGGTTCTTACTATAAGATTACTTCACTGTCCTCTCCTGGAGCCTGTCCTGTGCTTGAACCATCATAATTCCACTTGGGAAGCTCAGATGGGTGCTCCACAGGTTTTGAGATTGTCTAAGTTTATTAAGAACACTGGCATTAGCAGGGGGGAAATGCAGGTATGGACAATATCTTGAAAGCTTCTAGTGTTGACACTTCCCAAAACAAATAAAAAAGAGAAAGCAATGTGAATGTACCCTTGATTTGCTTCGGAGATCAATTCCAGATCCTCCAATCCTGTTCCACAATGAAATTAAATAATCCATTAATGAGACTGCAGAAAGCAGCAACAACTACAAGCTCAACATGGGTCTATTGAAGCATCGTGTAGGAGATCTGATGTTTTCCCCTAGAGAGAAAAAAAAGCCACAAAAACATTCTCATGAAAGTTTTAGAATTATTGACAAACTAAAAGAGATATTTTTTTTGGTAAGTGACAAACTAAAAGAGATATAGAGACGGTAGAATAATCCTAAGACTGTAAAAATAATTAACACTTTCACATGAGTATTAAGCCACAGAAAGCCAAATCAACATGTCATCCTCCGACCTTTGCTACAAAGCTGAACAATTCTAATTCAGCTTGCTCCCACTAGAAAAAGCATCTGACCTAATGGCAACCAAAACTATAACATATTTTTGAAGCAAGTGTGATGAAAGAACAGAAATATACCAAATGTATTCAGCTATAATCTTGTCAGTGTATGGAGTGACATCCAAATTGAGTAGCTGCTCCACCCTGTTCACAGTACTATTTGCAGATTTGACTGAAGCGCACACTTTAAGTTTAGTTACTGTCTTTATTGATCCTTTTCGGTTTTGTTTCATCAATAAAGAAGTCCATGCATTTGAGCTTGATATCATTGATTTCCCAGGAGTTGAGCTTTTGGTAATATTCATCTGCCATTGCATGTTAGGTGCAAGAATCTGTGCCATGTTTGGCTACTTCTCCCTGTGAATCAGAGAAATAAATAAATGAAAGCAAAGTGATTAGAAAAATTTATCATTCTATCTCTCCAATACTATGCAAATTGAACAGCCAATTATAAAAATAGTGACCAACAATGGCAAATGGGAGCTGCATAATTTTTTTTTGGTGGGGGGGGGGGGGGGCGAGGGAATGTTAGAGATCAATTATCAACACTTTGAAACAGAAGATATCATCTCACATAGCATTTAGATTGTATGGTCACAATCTAAAAGCAAACGTATATATAGCAATTGATGCATTTAGGGCCTCTTCATCTGAACATTTACAAAGAGTTTGGTAACCACTAACCGCCCCTAACCACTACCAAATGCTGGCAACCATTAATAGCTAAACCTGACAGTTAGTAAACACTGGTAACCCCTAACCATTATTTGCTATCTTTAAACGCTAGTCATAACCGCTACTAACCACTGATAAACACTGTATTGACCATTATTCCTAACCGTTGGTAAATGCTTGTAACCATTGTTAAACCATTGCTAACCTCTAACCGTTAATTCTAAATGTTGACATCAACAAGCCCTTAGTGGCTAATAACAAGCCAGTCCACAATCTGAACCACATGAAATCACAATGGCCCATTCCACCATTAGCATCAGGCCATGTGTACGCATGTTAACAATGCTAACCTCTAACTTTTAATTCAAGACGTTGACATCGACAAGCCCTTAGTGGCTAATAACAAGGCAGTCCACAATCTGAACCACATGAAATCACAATGGCCCATTCCACTGTTAGCATTAGGCCATGTGTACGCCATAGAATAAAAAAGCCCAAGGCGCTAAAAAGCGCGAAGGGTCCTAAAGCCCAGGGCGTGGGCTTCAATTCGAAGGCACGGGTTTTTAGATGCAAGATGCACTTTTACTAAAAAAAATGCTTGGAAATCATTCCAAAACCATATTTTTTCGAAAATCAGCTACATAATGGAGTCAAATAAGTGATTTTCACCAACCACCAGAAAAAAAAGAGAATCATTGAACCGCTCAATTAGATTAATAGTAAATTGAACCCCAAAAACATAACACAAGCTGCCAACCTGCCAGGAAGAGGAAGAGACAGAGAGAGAGAGTCTCAAAGAGAGAGAAAAAGGGAGAAAGATTAAGAAACACCAAAAAAAAAAAAAGAGCAAGGGCTTAGTACCATTGGAGGGGGCACACTTTTCGACCTCCTTAAAGCCCCCCTCCAAGGAAAAAAAAAAAGAAAAAAAGAAAAACCTTCCATGCCTATCGAATAACAGAGGAGGAGGATGATGAAGAAGGAAGTCTAAAAGAAGATAGGAGAACAAAGCACTTACTAGATTGTTGTCACCAAGCTTAGGGTCTCCACCTCCAAACTCAAGTTAAGTAGTAGTAATATGCTTTGCTTACTTCTAGTAGTAGCTTGATTGAAAGGCTTCCGCAAACAAAAATACAGGTCGAGGCCCCTTAAAGGTTTTTTTAATTCTTTTCCCCCAAATCTTCTGTTATGATCTATAAAGTGCGGCCTTCGTGAGCTTTGCGCCTTGATCTGAAGCCCCCAAAAGCCCAGAAAAGCACGGACTTTTTAAAGAATGGGCTGAGCCTCACCCATTCCAAGACGCAAGAGGATAGGCTTCGAGCTTTTGTGAGCATAGGGGGGCGCCTTTTTAAACACAAGTGTACGCATGTTAGTCAATGTGTAGTCCGTACACATGATTAGAAAGGTCTATATATAAATTGCATCCCGTATAGTACGATGCAAGCAAACTTCTCAACAGAGAAGATTAACTTCATTAGCTCTTCCGGTCATTAGCTTTGCACCACTAAGCAGGTGGATACGAATGACACTAGGAGGGGTTGAATCCCCCATTTCCCCTACGAAGTATAGAGTGTGTGCCATTAAGAGTAAAACCAGTGGTGAGCCAATTTTTTACCTCACAGGTGGGGGTCTACCACTGCCATATCAACATTCTCTAATATTTTTTGTCTCATAATCCTCACTCTCTCTAGTGAAATGCTCACAACTTTACCTCACTAAATAAAATAATATCCATAAACTCACTTCATAATACACAACTTTATTTTTTGAATAAAAAAAAGAAAAACTAATAAAAAATATTTTAAAAAAATAAAACAATGCACGAGTTTGCTCCCAACTACGAGGCGCCCCGCGAGTGACATGCCACGAGTTACCCACTGCAGCCACTCCCTTACCTCACCCCCTTTCTCTCTCATACTTTTCACCTCGTGAGGCCATCGTTGGGGATGGTCCAAAGAAAGTCCTCTGTAAACATACTTTTGTCCACAGGACGACCAAGAAAGACGAAGAAAAAGTAAACCAAATCTTCAATATACGTCTAAAAGGGGGAAAAATAATAAGAACGAGTTTTTCCTTTAATTCATTTAAGAAAATGTATAAAACGATCAAAGTGGTTTCAAATACGAATCTCAGCAGAAATTCAGGACGTTGCAAACTAAGCTAGCAGACGTCTTCTCATGTACTTGTGGTTTCATGCAACTTGTTGCTCCCTAGCTTTATCTTCCCATTTATGTCGTGAAATCTTGGAAGTAAAGAAAAGTCAACATTAACAAACTTTATTACTGTTTAACATTGTACGGTGGTAAATCATTCTGTAAACAATAAAAACACTTGATCGTCGCTGAAAAAATAAACTTTGATGAAATCATTAAACGGACAGAATCCATGTTTTCGGTGGCAGAAATAGGCAACCACTATCATTTTAATATTCCAGTATTCCACATAATTTAAAATAAATTAGCGCATGAAAACAACACAAAACTTGATCCAATTCCGGTGATCGAATTCAATTAATAAGCACCAAAGGCATCTTTAATCGAAGATCATCGTACAAAAGCTGACATTTTAGTATAATCATTGAATAAACCTCCACATTATCGCCAACTTCGTAAAATCAGTGAAAAGCAGAAAGTGATTTAAAGTTGTAATCATTTTCAGTACCAATCAAAAACAATTGAAATGAAGTGCAGTTGATGCAGCATATTCCCATAATTTTCCGTTATTTAGCTCAAAAAGGAAACGTTTTCGCATAACGCATTACGAATTACACCAAACCACCTGTCACGCCTGCGCTAAGTTCAGAAAAGGCGGAAAATTTCGGAAGATTACATCACAGTCACAGTCACAGTCACAGTCACACACAGCATTAATTAAATTCATAAAAAATGAAGATCAGATGCCTTACCTGCTTCCTAAGCAGCCGAACACAAAGCAAGCAGGACAGGAAGAGAAAGAAATAATTGGTTTTTTTGTTTTGGGGAAAGGGAGAGAGAGAAATCTAGGGAGAGGGGAGGGGGGGGGGGAACGAAGGTGGGCGAGCCCAAAAAAATGGAGGGATGAGAGGGGTTTATTTATTCAGTAAATTACTTGAGGAATGATGGGAGTGGAGATGGTGCGTTGACAATATGGCCAGGACGATTTGATAGTGAGTGGCTTTTCCATAGCAGATAGGGCTACCCGCAAGTCGGGTGGCGTAAATTGGCTTCGGTATATGCTTTTTGGTTTTAAGGCCCAAATGGATGGAATCTCTGGACTTAAATTGATCAACGAGGCGGAAAAGGAAAGAGTATCTTCCAGATAAGGTCTCATCCTCATCCTGTGTCCGCTGATGCCGATCACAGAAGTGGTTTCCAATTGTTATTATTTTTTTTCTTTTTTTATCGCTTAAGTAGGTCAGTAGGCGTCAACTACTTTGGTTCGCATGTTTGCGCCTTATACAACAAATTTGAGTTTAATTCAATCTTTTTTTTAGCTTTTCTTCAATTTTAATTCGTAGATATATCTCAATCAGAGATGAAGAAATACAACCTAAGGCAATGCAAGCTATTTTGCATGTTGACCCACTTTTAAAGATGATCCAAACCCCTGCCAGTTTTTAAAAAATAAAAGTATGTAATTGTGAACACAAATAAACTCACATCAGATATTACTTATCATAGTAGAAATAAAAGTGTTCCTAATATAATTCAAGTTCAACAGATTGGGATCCCCTTCAGTTGGAAGGAGGATCACAACATTGTAGCACACCCATTCAACGGCCAAGAATTTGTTTAGCAATTTTTTTTTTTTCGTCTTGATGGTAAAAAGATTATTTTATCGCAGTGGTAATTTTTTTTTTATCAATGATAAGCATTCTATTTATGTATGGATAAGCATTTTGAATTTTTTTGTAAAAGAATTTTGAAAAGTTAAAACAGAAGACTCATTCCATTGTATAGTTAAATAAATAATTTAAATGCACTAAATAAATAAGCATTTTGGCTTTTTTTATATAATTTAAATGGAAAAGAACAACATAAAAATCAAATGACAGCTTAAAAAAAAAAGACAAACCCCAATGTTAAAAAAAAAAAAGAAAAAGGAAAGAGAGGGCCAAAAATTACTAGAAAAATAATAATAATCACACCAAGGCAAAATAATAACAAATTTGCCAACATGAAAAAAGAAAAGAGGAGAAGTCCCAAAGTTGCTAAAGATTTATGACAATTACACCAAGACAATTTTTTTTTTTTTTTGGGACAAGGCAAAATAGTAAACTAGTATTTGAAATTTTGTGACCAGGTCTAGCAATAGGCAATCAGGCATGCAGTTAAATCATCTTTGCCCCTAAATGGCAAATGTCAATGAAATATTTCATCCATTTAGGCCATGTTTGGCAAAATTAGTTGTTTAGATAGCGGATAGAGGCTAGCGGTTCAGGTAGCGAATAATTGTATTGACATAAAAGAATATAAATAATTTTCAAAGATAAAATTTTTAAAGGATATTTTTTCGCTAAAAAATATGAAATGTTACTTTTAAATGTCAAATTAATACTATTAGCTTTTAAAAAACGCTGCTTAAAACGCTAATCGCTATTTGAAATGCTAGTCAAAACACTAGTTTACCGAACACTAAAAACTAACTAGTTACTGTATTAACCTGGTCAAAACACTAAACGTTATCCAAAATGCTGTTACTGAACACGACCTTAGTGCATTTTTTAAAGTGTACTCTTCTAACCAATTATTGATTGCGTCTGGGTCTAGCATGCTCAGTAGCGCACTGCATTCATGGATCCCATACGACAAGTTCGGTTTTATTCAATCTCTTTTCTCCTCTGTGTTTTTTTTTAATCATTGGTCTATATCTCAAAAAGAGAAAAAGAAAACAAAATATCCTTAAAAAAAAAAAGAAGAAAACAAAAAATCTGGCATTAGTAAAAACTAGGATGTATACTCATCCATGGTATAAAATATTCCAAAAACCTTAGAATATATTAAAATATAAAAATTTCTAATTAAACACATTGACACAATCTTTATGTAAATAAAAGTACGCTCAATTTGGTCCTACACCAATATTGATCAAAGTGTCTGATTCGGTGTTGCCCTCTATTTAGGAAATCGCCCAATGGGAATATGGAGAAAGGGGATTTCGAGAGAGAGGGAAACTGTTCCTAGCTCAAGTTGCAAATATTACAGCTGAGATATGGAGTTTAGAGAGAGATTGAGAGATAGAGAGAAGATGAATCAATAGTTGTATTTTTCAGCAAGATGATGATCATTACAACTAGGCATTCCTCTATTTAACCAAGAATCTCAATCAGTTTCTCTAACCAACTTTCCCGCCTATGAGTTCGTTGGTTACAATCTGTAATAATTAACCAATTCTTGTGCAGCTCACGTGACATGTACACACCCTATAACAGGTTTCCTTCCCCCTTAAAAGAGAAAAGCCCTATCCAATGGTCATGAAAAAGAAAAGTTTGAGTGATCACTCCCATTATTTACTGCAAAGGAAGAAAATAAGCAAGCAACATTAACAACTCATCCCACCACAAAATCTTCAGCAGGACAGTCAACAAAACCAAATAAGCAAATATGGGAATCTCTGAATCATGTTGTCTACATCTTGCCATGAAGCATCTTTAGGCTCCTGTCCTTCCCATTGAACAAGAAACTGAGCTGCAACCTTATTTCCCTTCTTCATTATCTTCCTATCCAATACAGCTACAGGCTATACTAGAACTTCAACATCCCTGCCTTGCATCCACCCAGGAATATGTGGTACTGAAGGTAATGATCCCTTGAACAATTTGAGTTGAGACACATGAAAGGTGTGATGAATTTGAGCTGTAGCAGGAAGCTTCAGCTTCTAAGCTGCCTTTCCCACCTTAGCCTCCACTTGAAAAGGCCTATGAAACTTGGATGCCAACTTTTGGTTAACCCTAAACTGCACAAACTGTTGTCTTTAGGGCTGAAGTTTTAGCCAAACCCAAGCACCAACTGAGAGCTCCCTCTCAGACCTGTGCTTCTCAGTTTGCATTTTCATTCTATGTTGAGCTCTAAGCAAAAAGAAATTAAGCGTCTGAATCGTAGCTTCCCTCCTTTGCATAGTCTTGTCCACTGCCTCCACTTGAGTTTCACTAGGTAAATAGGGTAAATGGATGGGACAAGGCTGGTTATACACCACCTCAAAGGGAGTAAGCTCTAGGGATGAATAGAAGGTAGTATTGTACCACCATTCAGCTAGAGGAAGCCATTTACTCCAGTCAGCATTCTTCTCACTACACATGCACCTTAGGTAAGTCTCTAAACACATGTTAACCACTTCAGTTTGCCCATCTATTTGAGGGTGATAGGTTGTGGACATTAGCAATGTAGTACCTTGGATGGACAACACGACCTGCCAAAACTCACTTAAGAACACCATGTCCCTATCACTAATGATGCTCTTTGGCCACCCATGCAACTTGAACAAATTGTCCAGATAGGATTGAGCTACATCCACAGCAGAAAATGGATGGCTCAAAGCTGCAAAATGTGCATATTTGCTAAATCGATCCACGACCACAAAAATTACCTCTTTACCAAAGGGTTTACGTAATCCCTCAATGAAATCCATTGAGACATCTTCCCATACCTCCTTAGGAACTTGAATAGGCTGCAACAGACCAGGAGAAGGGTTGTTATCATATTTAGAACTTTGACAAACCACACACTGCCTCACCTATGATTGGACAACCTTGGTTATACCTTTCCAGCAAAAAAGAGACTTCAGTCTTTTAAGGGTAGCATCCCTCCCAGAATGACCCCAAGTGGAGAATCATGAACCCATTTCAAAATTTGATTTCTGAGGGTTACCTTAGGCCCCACGACCAATTTTCCTTTCTTCCTAAGGAGCCCATCTTGCAAGTTATAGTGTAGAACTTCCTTGCTTGCTCAAGTTGTGCTATCACTTGTTGAATATTAACATCCAATTGATAACTGGCCTTAAAAAGCTCCAAAACATTAGAAGTGATTATAGAGACAGCCAAGGCCAATAGCTCAACCCCTATAATCTAGATAGAGCATCAGCAACTGTGTTCTCAAATCCTCTTATATAATGTATCCCATATTAAAACCCATAAGTTTTGATAACCAAAACTGTTGAAAGGGTGAGGAAACCTTATGCTCAAGGAGCCATTTAAGGCATTTTTGATCTGTAATAATAACAAAGGGATGACCACTAAGATACTGCTCCCATTTCTGCACTGCATGCACTACTGCTAATAATTCTTTCTCATAGACTGAAAGTTGTTGCCACCTTGGACCTAAAGTTTTGCTCTAAAAATCCAAAGGGTACTTACCTGTCTCAGCACTACCCCAATACCAAAGGAAGAAGCATCAGTTTCCGCTATAAAGGGTTGTGAAAAATCAAGAAAGCCCAATACAGATGCTAATGTGAGAGCTGCTTTAAGCTGGTTCATAGCCTCAGTAGCTGCTTCTGTCCATACAAAATTGCCCTTTCTCAAGAGTTGAGTTAGGGGGTGTAGCAATCACTGCATAATCTTTAATAAACTTCCTATAATATCTTGCAAGCCCGAAGAAGCTCATTAACTCTTTAATAGAATTAGGTACAGGCTAATCCCGGATTGCTTGGATCTTCTTAGGATTAGTAGCAATGCGAGTAGCAGAGATATAATGCCTTAAATACCCGACCCTAGAAGTACCGGAGCTGCATTTAAAGAGTTTCACCACTAGCTTGTGCTTCCTCATGAGCTCAAGTACTTCCAGAAGGTGTGATATATAGACTTGAATAGAGTCACTGTAAACCAGTATATCATCAAAAAATACAAGAATAAATTTCCTCAAAAAAGGTCTAAAAATGTGATTTGTGAGGCTTTGGAAGTTAGCAGGTGCATTAGTCAATCCAAAGGGCATGACCAAAAACTCATGATGACCTGAATGTGTCTTAAATGCAGTTCTGTACACATCTTCATATGCAAATCTCAGTTGGTGATGCCCAGCTCTTAAGTCAATCTTGCTAGAAACAGCTGACCCTACCAATTCATCAATAAGTTCATCTACCACAGGGATAAAGAACTTATCTTTGGCTGTTTGCTTATTCTACTCTCTATAATCTACACATAATCTCTAGGACCCATCCTTCTTACTCACCAATACCACAGGGGAAGCAAACGGACTACAACTGGGCTGAATAATTCCATTATCCAACATTTCTTAAACTAGTTTTTCAATAATGTCTTTTTGTTTCAAGGGATATCTATAAGGCCTAATATTGACGGGTTTAGCATCCCCTTTCAAGGGTATTCTGTGATCAAACACACCTATTCTAGGGGGTAATCCACTTGGCTCTTGAAACAGGTCTTCAAACTATTTAAGAATAGAGGATAATTCAAGAGGGGTACCTTCCTGCTGTAAGATGAGACAGCTCTAGTCATCACTAGAAAACCCTTTTTCTGCATCCTTAACTGCACCAATTGCATCATACACACATGGCATGCTTCTGACATGGCTTGTGATATCTGAGATTCCTTAATAATCTTCACCTTAGGTCCTCGCAATCCCCTCAATACATGTCTTTCGTTGGCAAAGTAAAACTCCATCTGCAGAGTCTGGAAGTTCCACTATATTGTGCCTAAGGTACGTAGCCATTGAACCCCTAAAACCATATCACAGCTTCTAAGGGGGATCAACATTACGTCAGCACAAAATTAAGTCCCTTGCAGTCTCCAAGTGAACTCCCTACAAATGTATTTACACCTCAACTCACTACCATCAGCCACAGACACAGACTGTAAATGAATTGGTTCCATTTTACACCCTAACCTTTAGGCCAATCCAACATCTACAAAATTATGTGTACTACCAGAATCCACCAAAATTTGAATAGCTTTCTTCCCAAAATGACTAGTAACTCTTATGGTTTGAAATCCTTATACCCCATTTATAGCATGCAGGGAAATGCATGGCTCTGAATCTATGATCTCAAATCCGACTGACTTTCCCTCCAATTCAGCAGACACATTTTCCCCATCCCCACTTCATCACCATCAAATTCTGTAGGAACTTCAACCAAGAATAGTGGTGACTTGTTGGTTTGACACCTATGTCCCCCCTTTCGAAGGGTTGGTCACAGAAAAAACACAAGCCCTTAACTATCTTATCTGCCCTTTATGCTGCAGAAAGCACTCTTGTGGGCTTAAAACTCTGGTTGAGAGGTTTAGCCACATTAGAAGCTGAAGATCCACTAGAAGTAGTCCCATAATTGAACCCACTAGTAGGTGTCCTAGCACTTGTACCAGACACTACTGACTGATGCACTCCCCTATGGCTACTCCCAGCTGTGGGTAACAATGGCTGTCTGGACATAGCAGGAGCTTTGCCTATTTTGAAGGCTTCAGTAGCTTCTTCTTGAAGCCTAGAAAAATGTATAATATCATCCAAGGTTAAGGGATTGAGGGCTTTTACAAAAGGTTTCAAATAGGGCTTGAGACCAGCCACAAAATTGGCTATAAAATAGTCATCAAGTAATACTAAGGTCTTTTATAGCATGAAAGATTTAAGTTCTTTGAAATTCTCCAAATATTCTTCCATGGATCCCCATTACTGCAGTTTATGAAAATCCTCCACCACCTTACTCCCAACTTCCTCCTTAAATCGATTACACACATCCATAATAAAATCACTCCAGCCCACCTGTTTTCTGATAGCAATATAACTGGCAAACCATGTTTTAGCTCTGCCCAATAAATTGAAGCAACATCCACTTTCTGTGATTCAGAGATTTTACACAATGAAAAATACCTCGAGCATTTCTTCACCCAATTTCTAGGATTTGTTCCATCAAAACTAGGGAACTCGAGCTTAGGCAAAAATTTAAAGGAAGTTCGATCAAAGCTGCTAGAAACTTCATCGTTTACCTCACCATTCTTATCCTTTATGAGATTAGTAAGCTTTTCCAACATTTGCTGCTGCACATTACTCATTTCTACAATCTTTCGATTATGTGCCTCCAGCTACTGTTCGAACAATGTTTGATCTGACTCTCCATTCTTGGTAGGTTCAATTCACCACTAGATTGCCTTTGATTCCTTGTCTTAGACAGGATTCAGATGCTCTGATATCAAATGTTACCCTCTATTCAGGAAATCACCCAATGGGAATATGGAGAAAGGGGATTTCGATAGAGAGGGAAACTATTCCTAGCTCAGGCTGCAAATATTACAGCTAATATATGGAGTTTAGAGAGAGAATGAGAGATAGAGAGAAGATGAATCAATAGTTATATTTTTCAGTAATATAATGATTATTACAGCCAAACATTCCTCTATTTAACCAAGAATCTCAATAAGTTTCTCTAACCAACTTTCCCGCCAATTTCCCCCTATGAGTTGATTGGTTAGAATCTACAACAACTAACCAATTCTTGTGCAGCTCATGTGACATCTAAACACCCTGTAACATTTGGGTAGATAAAAATCTCTAAAGAGGCATTAGGCCATGGCCAAATAAAAGCCTAACAAAGAGATTACTCAAATCAAATAAGCCACCATAATTAATTAGTTGAGATTCCAACATAAGTCGAATAAAATCTAAAATCCACCATATCCATGGAAATAAACCCTACGTGCATGGCTTGTAAAAGGGGTAAAAAAAAATCTAGTCAAGTTCTCCTAAATCTGCAAGAATCCTTGAGTTTAAATAAAACTACAAAATAACCTATATCTAAAAAATGCGGATTCCTAATCAAATTGCTGCTCTAAGAGAATCGTCCTAAACTATATATAGATAAGCCACAGACAAATTCAAAGGTGGGTGAATTTGACTTTTATAAGCTACATTATGCTTATTATGCTGTTAAGATTCTGCCCATCTTGAGCATCAGAGGCTTTTAAAGGGGAGAAACCCCTTCTTTGAGAATTGTTTGCAAGTAACCCTTGGACGATGGCACAAGCTCCACAGGGTTTCTAGAAAAATCACAAAAATTCTATATTGTACTATAACATCTGCATAGTGTGGGACCTAGACTTAAGTAAAATGACGCCTAAGGATGGTTGATAAGGAAAAAGGGTCTTGCCTGTGCCCAGAAATTAGGATCCTAAGAATCAGGATCCTAATATCGATACCTCTAGGAAAGAAGACTTTGTCATGGATGATGCCTCAAACTAAGAGGACACAACTTCCCCTGACTAACACCTATCTCCCATGTGATTTATGCACTGAAACAAATAGATAGTGCTCCAAAGACAATGGAAGAGTTAATCAATTTAAAGGCTAATAAAATTATATTACCTATGATGAAAAAATTTAGATGAATTATTGGCTTGTTAGAGGAATACAAGGAAAGTCACCCCTAAGAAGTTTGTCAAATACATGATAGGGACAACCACAACTTGAAAGGAGCTTTTCCTTTATAAATAAGAGGAAAGAGATCCTAACAATAAACCTTCTAGATACTAAAGGGATAAAGATGAAGACTTGAGAGAGACTTTGAACTATAAAAGTGTTACATAAGAGAAATCCTTGTGAAAGAGGCTTGATTAAGATACGTTTCACCAAGAGGTAAACTAGGAAGTAAACTCTTAACAACAAAGCTCAAGCTCTATCAAAGTTGTATAATTTCAGTAGCATTTAAAGGAAAATACTAAGAATACCCTTAATCAAGTTGCTCTATTGATAGGTTGTCCTCAAATTAAGACACCCTTTAACACAGTGATCCAAGAGGCTAAACTCACAGAGAAGATTAAAATGCCAAAGATAGGGTAATTTGGTGGGATCAGTGACCCTCAAGACATTTTTATGCTTATTTAACCCATATTTATTTGCAACCATCTCCCTCAGAAGCTATGATGTGCGAATACTTTTGTGCTCCCCTAAAAAGAGCTGCACAAGCCTAATTCAATAGGCTACATCGAAGATCAATCAAATATAGGGATACTCTTTCCTCTAGTTTTAGAAGCCCAACTTTATTAGAAGTAGAAATACTCCAAAATCGGCTACAAAACTAATGAAGCTGGCTCAAAAAGCAAAGGAGACCCTGGCTGATGTATGGAAAGATTCACTTCTGAGAAGCTTTTTGTAAAAGACCTTAAGATAGATGTGGTCTTGGCTTCCTATAACAATGGGGTTAGGCATAAAAGTTTCTATGGAGAGTTTATTATGGAAAGGTCGGCCACCCTGAAAGACCCTTAAGATGGCAGAGAGATACATATAGTTAGAGGCCATCACGAGAAAGACTAAAACGGCGAAAGAGATGTTTAAAATAGATAAGAAAAGGCCAGTCAAGGAAGGTCATAAAGAAAGGAAAGAAGTAGCCTTCAAAATAGAATATCTCTTCAACACCTCGAGGAGTAAGATCCTGATAGAGATTAGGGATCAAGTACACATGGATGATCGCAAGCCTCATAGGCAAAAGCTTAACAACAAAGGTAAGTGGCATTTCAAAAAGATCATTGGTGTGACACAGAAATACTACTGGGATCTAGATGAAGTGCTCCTTGGACTAGCCAATAAAAGGAAACTGGACAAGTAACTCAAGAATAAGCCTAAAAAAAGGAGAAGATATCTTGATGAGAGGAGTACATAAGAAGATAATTCCCGAGCTACACCTTTTAGGGGCAACATCTAGGCCATCTCGAGGGGACCATCCATGGTCGGGCTATCAAACAGGGGTTTGAAAAGCCATATGAGAACGCTAGGTCAAACGACTCTAGGAGTAAACAAGGTATCTTTGAACTCTACTCCTAAGATATTTTTTAAGGGCATTACACCCACATTACAACCACATGATGAACCGATAACTGTCATGTTGATACTAGCTAACTGTGGATTAGTAGGGTACTGATAGATACTGAAAGTTCCATAAATTTCATGGTCCATAATTACATTGTCAAGCTAGGCTTAAAAGAGAAAAATATGCCCCTAGCATCGTTTCCTATCATGGGTTTCACAGGTCACATCACATGTCCCAATAGGATGATCAGACTACCTACCAAGGTCGGGACCTGTAAGGATCCACCTTCGGGGGGTACGATCTCTCACGAATGGTCGGACTCGTGTGCTAGGTATTTTTTTTAGAAAAAAATTATTTCTTTTTTATTTTGATTTTTTTCATTGAAAGTCAGACAGGACCAGGTCTAGTCCCCTGTGATTGCGCCCTACCAACTTCTTCAGCCTGACCCAGAATCTAGGCGCAGTCCTAATCTAAGAACCCAGGCGGGTTCTTGGGTCAGATCAGACCCCCTAATTTTGATCAAGTAGATGTCACTGCCTTGGTCCGACTATATTTTCCTAAGTTTAGCAATGTAGGAACAAATATCGAGTAAAATAGTAAAAAGACGTTAGTCTTTAACTAAATAGAGTTGCCAGTGAGTTTTAGGAGAACTTACAAACTATGACACCTTTCGAAGCAAATCACACTGACATGAACACTGAAGGGACAAATTGAAGCTACTTCAAAAGGGTTTTCAAAAGGCCCTCGAGCAATCCCTAGTATGGGGACCATCCTGACTCCTTGGTTTAGAATTGAGGTTCTAGATTTAAGGGGCGAAGGTACGATGATGTGATAGAGTGCATCCCATCAGCGCCCACCATCACTGATGACCTCTACTAATCAATATGTGAAATTAAAACTTAATCATACTAACATACATTCATGCAACAAATTACAACTATTCATATGATCAAGGCACGATGTCATCCAAAATGAGCAAAAAAGGTTAAATTGTTCAAGTTGTTACAGTGGGCGAGGATGAAACTATCTTAAAAGATTAGATCTACCAAATTGCAATCAACTAAATTTCATAAAAAAAAATCGTAAAGAGAAAGGGAGAGAAGGTTATAAAATGTTCCCTCAGGATAACCTTATCTGAATCCTTTAGGAACCCAACTGAAGACGGTTTATGAAACTGATGTGATTTCCCTCTCCTAACACTATTTCTCTCTTTTAGAAAAGGGATTATATATCTCTCTTTTTTTTCTAGCTCTGTACCGCTCAATGGTTTTTCAACCTCCTCACCCCCAGGGGGTCATCCCCATTTTTACAGTTATTAAAGAGGCTTTGTGAATTGGACTAGTAGAAGGAGAACTAATCCTATTCTGGTTAAGTTCCAGACTATCTTAGGTAGGCTGAAACTCTAATTAATTAGTAGAAACTAATTTAATCAGGCCTAACATTCTAGTTGGCATTAAATTTTATCTGACTCAGTCTAGTAGGAATCGGTTTTGGCTATAAAGAGAGAACCTGGGTGAGCTCCTAGTTTTGAGAATCGGACCGGTTCACAAGGAAATTGGCCCACTAGGCTAATGTTTTCTGTGTCATTTACTCATTTCTATTTCCTCTCTATTTATTTCCGGACTATCAATCTGCTGGGCCTTTAAACATTCAAATTGGATATGATTTCGGCATCAAACTTTATTAAAATAGAGTGCAATTTTTAGGCGTCTCTAGTTAGCCTTCACTTTGGCCGAGCTAGGGTACGACGAAGGTCAAAGTAAATAGTTGCTTCTTGTAATTATCTGTCTGGCTACGATGATGTAGGATCTGCGAATGACTGCCAAGGTGTATGATACATTTTACCCATGACTTGGCAGATTAGTGGACTTCCTTGTCACTGGAGTAGAAGACCTCCTTGTCGGTTGAGCAGACTTATGAATTCCCCGATTCGTTGGAGCAGAGGATTTCTCTGCTGGTTGAGCAAATTTCCATATCGCTAATAGTAGACCTTCTTGCCGGTCAAGCAAACTTGTGAATTCCCCGTTTCACTGGAGTAGCGGACCTCCTTGCCCGTCGAACAGATTTGTAAATTCCCCGCTTCACTGGTGTAGTCGACCTCCTTGCTAGTTGAGTAGATTTCCATGTCGTTGGAGTAGCGGACCTCCTTGTTGGACGAGCAGATTTCCAAGTTGATGGAGTAGCGAACCTCCTTACTATCGAGCAAATTTGTGAATAATTAAAACATTGGATTTCTTGTCTTAATTTTTTTCCTATTTTCTTCGTATCGCTGGAGTAGCAGATATTTTTACCGATCAAGTAGACTTGTGATTTTTCCTTATTTTCTCCGCATCGCCGGAGTCGTGGATCTTTTTGCCGATTAAGTAGATTTCATGGACGAAATATCGGAACTGTCGATTTTAGCTTCTGACTTTGATGAATGCCTGTGTAAGTATTCTATTCTTTTCTTACACTCTGGATGTTCATCGATGTAGATTATCCATTGGCTTCTCCTTTGAATATTTTGAAATACTTTCATAAGTATTCCATTATTTACTTCTTAAAATTGCATGTTTTGCTTAAGATGCTCATGGATGTGGATTATCCATTGGATCCTCTCTGCGTTGGCTTCTCCTTCTTTTCTTTAACCACCTTTCTTACTTTTGCTCTTTCGTCTTTGTTTGCATGCTTGTGTTCTTTTGATGATTGTGGGCTCCCAGGCACATAGAGATCCCAGCTGGGTCTCTATGACTCATCTTCTTTGCTTTTTTTTTTTGCTTGATTGTTTAGCTCTTTATGGTGGGGAAGCCTGAAAATATGTGGTCATATCCCTAAAATTTGGTGGCGTCTGAGCTTAAAGACCTATAGCCAGATCCTTATAAACTTAGTGGTAGTGAGGGTGGAAGACTTGTTAGCTTGACTCTGAAGACCTATAGACAGATCCATACGAACTTATTAGTAGTTAAGCCTAAAGATTGATCCTTGAGGACTTCAAGGCATGAGACGTTGAGATGTCAAACTTCATGTTTTGATCTTTTTTTTACAACTTGGGCTTTGAAGTGATCTCCTTCTGATGGGAGACTACTGAATGCTATGATGTCCTAGACACTGAGGCATCCTTCTTTGTGGACGTGTCCTCTATGGCTGGATTCTTGAACTTGTGTTCCTAATAGGGTTGGTATCTTGGGCAATGATGCGTGCGTAAAGCCTTCTTTAAGATTGTAGCATGTACTTTAATGAAGCTTCATTAAAGCAATAATAAAAGTATAAATGTTTTTTGAGACAATTATTGATGTCGCCTGAACCTTTGCTGTAGATTCATCGGTAACCAGGGTTGTATGTCCTTCCCTTAGGGTCATAGTGTAGGCTGATAGTATTCTTCTTCAATCCAGGGTCCCAAGTGATTAGGGCAAAGGGCGGTTTAATAAATAGGTTAAACACCTATGTATTGATGTAGGTGCACTTGCCAGCCCAAGTAAGACCATGCTAACACAACAACTATGCAAACATGTGATGATCTACCTTATATGCATGCAGGCTTCCTCTTTGGGAAAGCCCACGATTCCCCAAATGCTGTATGGAAATTGATCGTCCGAGACTACGCATAGTGAGCCTCCTCATCACTTTGGGCTCTTGGGGGTAGTTCACATCCCGATATGGGTGCAAGCCAAGCTTTGGTTGATTCTGACTTTGCATCTCACTATGCTAACGATTTCTTGAGTGGAAGCAGTAGTGGGTTCTAGGGTGATGAATAGGGTCATTTTGTCAGACTTATGTATGATACTGTAATGTAATTTACCATGAGTGCATTAGGACTTTTATGCAAAAATGCAAGACTCAAACTGCGTATATATGCTGACTTTGTAGACTCAACTAGATGGACATGAGTGTGCTCACTATGAAAACATGATTGTGCTGACTATGAAGACATGTGATAACCTAACCTTGTATGCATGTAGGTCCTATACTAAGTTTGGGGTCTATTGGATACATCTCGATTATCATACAGAAGACTGATGGGTTAGCCATGGTGATGTTTTGTGGCCTGGGATGAAGGTTAAAATATTAGGTGACTGCTGGGTTAGGCCACATTATCAGTTTAAGCTGCCTATGATAGAAAATCTTTTTTTTTTTTGAAGAAGGAGTATCCTTTAATTTTGCAAGTGCTCTTATTTTGAGGAAGCCCCTTATTTCTATTTATTATAATAAAAGCCCTACATGTGAGAGAATTATGATAGCCAAAGCTGCGTTGGCTAGTTTTAGTTGGATTAGCCCCTAGTCCAGTATAGTAAATGTGATCCCTCCCATGTTAGGGAGATGCTTTTGCTGGTGCTGCCTAGAGTAGTCACTAGTTTAGTGCGAAGAATGTGATTATTTCCTTATCGGGAAAAGTTTACCATGAGGGGAACCCTAGCTGCTTGGGGCAATATAGGAGAGCCCCCCATTTTGTATAATGGATGAGTGTCTGTTTAGGAAAGTTGAGAATATGAAGTGAGTATTCACCCTTGAATTTGTAGTCATGGTTGAGAACAAAAGTCCTGAATTTTGGAATGAAGGTAGAATTAGAGGCTACGATGATTGAGAGGATCTGATAAAGGTCTAATTCGATGAGAGTAGTAAATGGAACGTTTCCTTGTCCTCAAAAACCAAGGTTTTACTTTTGCTCTTCTTTTGACTGGTCCACCTTTGTAGGTTTTCGGGCTAGTCACTCTTTACTATCTCTCTCTTGGAGAGTAAATGATTCAATTAATATATATCTTTATGGAGAGAATCTTCACGGTCGGGCCTCAAAAGGGTTACCTACATATCCAATGTGGAATTAGGGTAGTTGTAGTTCGAGAATAAGGACACGCAACTTAAAGGAGGGACACCTTTAGGAGGACTTTTTAAAGGCACGCTTCAAGATTAAGGTGCTAAAGGAAAGGAATAGGTGTTAAGGGCCAAGCAACCCTTATGAAATCCCTAAGTGTGCATGGGCAAATCAGCAATTTCTTTCTTTTCTTATCCTTCCTGTTTTCCAGCTCTTTTCTTTTCTCTCTTCTTTTATTTTTCTTTTTTTCTTTGGACAAGATCGACCGGTCCAAACTTTTCTGTCTCTTTTTTGTTGTTGCTAATTTTGATATGGATGCCATCTATGGTACACTACTGGGTTAGGTTAGATGTGGTTATAAAAGAAATATGCGTATTTGAAGGCTCAAAGTGCTTTCAAGCGGTAGCTTATCGGGTTTAATAGAGATACTAATTTGGGTTGCCAAAGGATGCCTCCTATCCTAGGCATATCCTTTAAAGTTGTGTGACTTATTGCAAGAAATTCTTAATTTATCCCCTTTTTTTGTTGATGGATTGAAATCCTTAGTTTTTTTTTTTAAATTTATTTTGCTCTATCTCCGTTTACCTAGCTCACCTTGTGAGGTTTTTTAGCTAGCGCGTCTTTTTTTTCGATTTTTTTCTCTTTTTCTCTTGCCTTTTTTTCTATTCTTTTTTTTTTCTTTTTTTAACCCTGGGTTCATCATAGAACAGAAGCATTTAAGAAGCATATAAGAATATGCAAAAGAATTGATGCAGAAAATGAATTTATTAATAAATCATGGTTACATCA
>JACYFF010010365.1:50955532-51039377 GCA_017589665.1 Selenicereus undatus | reverse complement strand
TGCAAGAACAGATGTAAAGAATTGTTGAATTATTAAAAAGTTATATAGTATAATTTTTAGATATGCGTGCACAATTGTTGGTCTTTAATGTATGAATTGTTTAAAGAATCATTTCATAAAAGTAAATTACGTGTATCATTGGCATTTATGAAACAATTTTAAACATCACTAAACAAGTTATATTTTAACATTACAGGAAAAAATTTATTTGTTTTACAATTATAGATTTGGATGATAAAAAAATTATTGAAATAACATAATTAATGAAAATAAACCTTTCAACAGGTCAGTTTAATAATAGTAAGATAAATTCAAGCCGTCAAATATGTAAAACCACATATGTCCTACACTTGAGGCAATTTTTTGGTATTAACAATAATTTCACACCCCTATAAGAAACTTACAAAAATAACAAATTTTCTCAATAAAATTGAATAGAACCTAAAAATGAAATCCTATTTGAATTAAACGTTTTCAAATTAAATTCAACCCAATGTTCAATTTTACAATGATAGTGACCAAGTTTCCATGGATAAACTTATGGATGAAATAGTTAAAAAGCTTTCGTCACGTACAGTTTGACTATTTTCATACATGATTCACGTCGAAACTCAAACATAAATGCGATTTTTGTATTATAATTTTAAAACAAATTGACTTATTTTCTCTATGATAGTAGATATGATTCATTTTGAAACTCAAATATTAATTCAGTTCGTTAACTTCTATTTTTATATTTATACAAATATTATATTCTTAAAAAAAGCTGTAACGTTTTTCATATTGGTAGCATATAAAAAAATATATACATATTGTAAACACAAATTTTGCACCTAAAATAAATTAGACAAGAAATTGAGAAACAAATTTAATTTTGTATTAATGTTGTATATATGGGTACAATCTCTTAATGAAATACAATGAAACGGTCCTCTGATTCAATCTCCTAATAACTTGAGTCTTCCTAAGGCGTGATGGTTGATCCTGGTTGATGGAGAATCAGCTAAAGAACTTTGAAAGTGTTCATGATCTTGATATGCAAAGGGTTTATTGCTAACTCTGAAATTTGCAAGTTTTGATCATTCTCGCTTAGTAGCTGGATGCTGCTTGCAGTCTAAGCTTCTGAATTCTGCAATGCGGAGTGTCGCAAATGAGAGGGGAAGGACCCTTATTCATAGGCTTTGCCAGTTAGGGTTATAGTCGAGCTTTGGGCCTAGGCCCAGTAATTATTTTCTTATTTTTAAATAAAGAAAATAATTACTATTTTCTACATCATCGACAACATGTGACAACTTTTAACCAGCTGAATTTTAGCCACATTTAACTTTGATCAAGCGGGTCCACCAAAGTCAACGTAATACATGACAATTAGTGATTGATTCATTTTTTTACACGTGGCTCCATTTGATTTGTCGTAGAATTTTTACCTTCTACAAATGCCCCCTCGAGAGTCGGCCGCATACATGAATTTGAACTGTGTGTGTGTTTTTTTGAAGTGGTCGAGTCTCGAACGCTTAAATGATGCAAATGATCAAAAATTTGATGGTAACTTTTTTTTTGCCAAGTAATTTATTTTTTTTTGACTTGGCACTTGCCCATTTTTTTTTGTTTTTTGAAATTTAACGAATTGAACATCATTATGGTGAGCCCAATTTGACAAACTCCTAAAAGAATTAAGGTTGGTAGATATTTGAACTCAGGAAAATAAATTGAGGCCCAAAAACCCCCCTTTTTCTTTTTTCATAGTTCCTTTTTTTTTGGTATTGGTGATAATTTTGAGTTGATGGTTTTGATAAAATTCTATTAGTAACTCAAAGACATAGAAATTGCTGATGTTTGAATTAGAGGAGAAATTGCTGATATTTGAATGAGAGGAGGACTAGGAAGTTTCAATTGGCCACTGTTATATAAATCCATCTGCATACACCTCTAATTTATTAATTGTTTTTTGCTCTATTAAGTACATTGCAACTTGAGGTGATTTTTTTTTTTGCAGATACTTTATCTTCCTAGATTTTTTTTTCAATTCTCACTTGTCTTCTTTCCTTGCCTTGAGTGTTTCGGTGAACAAGCTCGAAAACAACTTCTTTATGGACTTTGCATTCCAGTCGTCCAGCTGCAATAAACCATCAACACAGCGTCCACTCTTCGAACCATGTTTGTCACCACCCATTCTTGTTAGATACGGACTTCAAGTACGCACTTGACATTTACAGATCCATGTCTATTTTAATCAAGGGTTCAGAAGGATTCAAGGTGTCTCATCTCCCTTTCTGTCTCATATAAATACTGGACAATGTCTATTTTTTTGGAGGGCATCTCAACGAAACTTGAAAATTGAAGAAGCAATCAATATGAGGGACACCTAGTTGCTCTTGATACAATTTAGACAGAGAGAGAGAGAGAGAGAGAGAGAGATCGAATTGGACACTCAAAGGAAAGAGAGAGTTTGGGCAGAGAAAGAAAGCATCCATGGTGTCCACACTTTGCAGTACTCGATACTTAGGAGTACTTTTTTCTGTTTTTTTTTAATTAGTGTCAAATTACGCTCAAGTGTTGATCTGATTGGGACAACACCTCCTTGTAATTGGGCATTGCCATTGCCTGGAGCGCGCGCGACTTCTGCCCTTTTGTTTCCTTTTTTCCTTTTTTGGTTTTTTTTAGTTTTTTTTAAAGAAGGCATTTCATGTGTAGGCCCCTCTTTTAATTTAGAGCCTTTTGCTATTTTGGCTTCCTTTTTTAATCATGCAACAAATGTAAGATTACTCATTTAATTAAACCAATTTGTGATTCGTTTAATTTTTTGTAAATTCTTTTTTTTGTAGTTTTGTTTTTGCTTTGAGAACTTAAATTAACATTTTCCCTATTTGTTCTTTTAAGGAAACCGCAAAATCGTGAAGTGAGGTTGACTTTTAAGACAAAAAAAAATCGTTTCTTCTCGTAGATTCGATTTCTTTCTCAGGAAACTCCATCATTTAATCCATTTGGGATCGACGTGGATTTCTTCTATCCACGACTCTATCAATTAGATCGCGAAGTGAGGTCGACTTTTAAGACAAAAAAAAAATCGTTTCTTCTCGTAGATTCGATTTCTTTCTCAGGAAACTCCGTCATTTAATCCATCTGGGATTGACTTGGATTTCTTCTATCCACGACTCTATCAATTAGATCGCGAAGTGATGTCGACTTTTAAGACGAGTAATCTTTTCTCTTTGTAGATTCAATTATTCGCAGGAGACTCCCTCACTTGATCTAATTGGATTCGACTTGAATTTATTCAAGCCAGAACTCCACCAATTTTAATCGTGAAGTGAGGTCGACTTTTAAGACGAAGAATCATGTCTTCCCGTAGATTCGATTCTTTACAGGAGACTCCTTCACTTAATCTTTTTGGTGTCGACTTTTATTTCTTCTTTCTTGCCTCGCGTCCTCCAATTAGATTGCGAAGTGACGTTGACTGTTAAGATGAGGAATTATTTCTCCCCGTAGATTCGATTCTTCGCAGGAGACTCCATCACTTAATCTTTTTGGAGTCAACTTGCATTTCTTCCTTCACCATGGTGTATTTTTTTGGACTCATCCTCAAATCCCAAGAAGCCAACTCTTACCATCCTGGATAGAGAAGACGATCCAATTGAAGAAAGCGTAACTCTCCACGTAGATATGCCAACACTCCTACCATCCAGACGCTCTTTCATTCATAGTTGCCTTGCAGTTTCGTGTTGGAGTGTAGAATCTAATCGTGACATACAGAGTTCAGATGGAGTCATCTCATCTTTGAAAGTCTTGAACCTCAGCAGCACCCTTACTCGGATATTGCATTACATACAGGACGCTTTCCTGGGGCAATTTCTCACCTTGTTTCTCTGACGAATTCTTCATACCATGCTATTAGGAGTGGCTCAAAGATATTTTTTGTCGCAACAAAGAGAAAATTATGGAATTGAGGCTTTACGACAGACTATATGCATCCTTATTCTCCTACAACATGAGTATCACCATTTTCAAAGCATTTTGCGAACTATGGTGCTATGCTACCAACATCTTTTGCACAAAGAGTAGCGATATGTCCATCTCCTTGTGGGATTTGCGAATTATAGGTGGACTTTTAACTAACGGTGCTTACTACGAGGAACTCATTCCATCTACCAGAGAACTCCTTTCCGTGGGGCGTACAGATAATAACATTCCCGCGACTTCCTTGTTCCTCTTCTTTGCATTCTACAGACTATGTCAAGATGTTTATGGCATCGTTTAGCTTCATGCTTCTGAATGGATATGCTTCTAGTTCCGAAGGCGGCAGATTTACACACCCCCTCCCAGCCGTGACAATAGAAAGCCAGTTAAAGCTCCAACAAACACATCCTGTCCATCTGGCCTAATTGATCATCACATAGCACGAACTAAGAGAGAGGCAGATCCTTTTGTGGCACTCTACATTCCTGAGGCTTTGATCGAAAAAACCTACCTTGCCGCCCTTATTTCCTGTTGGTTGTGCTCCTTTGTGCTACCAACTAAAGCGGTGTGCCTTATTCGCCCAGCTGTATTTGTAGCTGTAAACAAACTTGCTTACTGGGAATGTTTAAACCTAGCAATTCATGCTTTGGCTAGCATTTATCAAGGGTGGAACAGAATTTCTATGGCTCAGAGCCTGAATAAGTCGGAAGTAATTTTTCCCATTCACTACATTTATGGACGGTTAGGGACTTCCAAACTTATTTTGTTCATCCCCATCATCGGCATGGCTATCCCCAGATGGATTGGACCCTTGATGTATAAGAAGCTCAAGAGCTATTGAAATGCAAGGATCAGTTTGTTATGTACTCTAATGCTCTGATGAAGGATACATCGATGATCTTAATTGACACCCCAAATTTATCCCCAAGTTGGAGAGCATATTTGATTTGCCTCTATTCTGGGTTTTTAACCTTTTGGCAAGGAAGAACAATTGTGAGAGTCCTGCTTCCCTTGCAAGTTTTGGGCGACAGTTTGGCTTTTTCCAAGATGTACTGAGTGAGCGACAAATAAATGACCAGGAGGGAACCTTACAGGATGTAGCTCGTTATTGGTTCAACCTAGTAAAACACATAGGCTCTGTTTGACAATCAACTATTAGTTGTTAGCTGTTAACTGATTGGATTAGCTATTAGCAGTTAGCTGATTGAATTAGCTGTTTGAATTCGCTGATTGCATTAGTTGTTTCTGAAAAAAGTATTTGGTAAAATTAGCTGTTTCTAACATGCTTATTTGGTGAAATGCTACTTGTGCCCCTTAACAAAACTTCATTACTTTTTTAATAACATAATTATTTTTATTGCATTTTCATTTTTCTTTTTAACATGAATTGTGAATTATAGATTGTGACTTGTGAAATATATGAAATTACAATTATACCTTCACCCAAATTTGATGTTTATTACCATAGTTTTTGTTGGGTTTAATGGCCCAAAATGAGCTCTGTAGATCCACCACGGGCTTCAAGGAGTTTGGGTTATGGACCGTGGCGGTTAGGGTTTTGTTGTCTTGACGGGTAGGGTTGCTCCGAGGGTTTTTTGCATCCTTAGACCTCTAAACCCTATATAAAGGGCATTACCTAGACTCTAATCATCATCCCTGAATCCCAGACCAGTAAGAAATACATAGAGTATTCTGTTTCCATTATCTTAGATTTGTGAGAGAGGTTGATAGTCTTTTTGAGAGAGAATATAAGAGAGATTGTAATCTGGTTGTTTGATCGAATCACTCGTTGTGATTGTGATCACATTGTACGCACTCCCTCATAGTGGATTGTTTGTGCTCGTTGCCGTCCGTGGCTTTTCCCGCATTGGGTTTCCACGTAAATCTGTGTTCTTTATTGTTCTTGTTATCGTTGTTTACTTTTGAATATCATTGTTCATCTGAACGCTTCCACTATTAGTTTGCTCTAATTCCTAACAATTTTTTTGTTTAATTCACTTTAATTTTATTTTCGGTAATAATTAAAATTTATCCCATAATAACATTTAGAAAGATCTACACCACAAAATACTAATTAATCTACATTATTTCTTAAATTGAAGAAGATTTTAAAATTAAAATCATTAATTTAAACATCATGAACTTCCACAACTCTAATCCCAAAAGACCAAAATACTAACAAAAAAATCTAAAACAAAAAGTCCAATGTTACATGTAACCCATTTGAAAATGAAGAGTAGGGTTTTTGTACTAACTACTATAAATATAATTATATCAAAAGAAGGGGGTAATATGGTAAATTTGATGTTTAACAGTAATAAGCTGCTGCAAAAAGCTTTCCAAAGAGCTTTTTCTAAATTAACTTTTTGTACCCAAAAAGTTAATTCAAAAAGCTATCTAACCAAACAGACAAAAGAGCTTTTTGACCCAAGTCAAACAACTTATATCCATAAAAAGAGCTTTTTGAGGCCAAAAAGCTCTTTACCAAACAAGGCCATAACAAGGTCCAACATGAAAATTCCTGCTTCCCCTGATAAGAAGTCTACACTGGTCACTATGGCATATGCTAGTTGGTGGCGATCTTCACGGGGCGATCTTTTCTCTCAAGGACCTACGTATCCTGGAGGCGAGACTGTGCAACCACAAAAATCTTATAAAGTAAGAGTTGTTGATGATCCATCTACCCTAGTTGTCACTTCTAGAAAAGCGAGTGCACATAAGCCAACTATGCAATAGCGTAATGAACATGCCCTATCCCCAGCTGAGCTTAGAAAAAAAGGAGGTGATTGTTCCTCGTTGGAAGCAGATGCATCTCCTTAGAAAAGCAGGAGTTGCTCACCTGGGAAAAACAAGATTGAAGCCTTGAGAGGCTTAGGAATTAGATCCTTTGTTAGTGGAGCGAACAGTTTATCAGGCTCAAAGAGCAAACCAGACAGAGTAATCAAGCTGCCTAGCTCAAAAGACAAGTCTAATGGTGCGATGAGTTCACTAAAATCAAAGAACAAACCAAAGGGAGAGGTGTATCCCGTTATCCTTCATTTTGTCCCATTTTTTACTGACGTAATTCTCATTTTAATGTAGGGATATACTACTGAAGTAAGAGATAAACTTAAGGCTACATTTGGTGACAAAGATAGTGAAGCTATATAGAGCCTGTTGTAGGGGTACAAATTAAATCACTACTTTGATTTATAAATAATATTTATAGCATAGGAAAGTAGGGATCGATCCGACGAGGAAAGATTATGATAATAAGCTAGTTTAATTCTAATTAAATTTACTACTCTAATTTATTATAACTTTTCTTTATATTACTAAAATAAATCAAATTTAATAAGTAAAAATCTAAAAAAATACTTAACATTGCTCCCATTCTAGATTTAATTCTGGGAATAAAACAGTAAATAGCTATCCTAAATAATCTAAAAAATAAATACAGAAATAACAACACAATATTAGACTGAAAATTAAAACAGAAAATAACAAGCAGAAAATTAATATTGAAAATTATAGAAAGTAATCCAAATTAATATTCTACAAGTTTCTAACTTTATAACCCCAAAATTATATGTAATTAAATTCAGAAAAATTAAAACAGAAAATTAAATCCAGAACATTAAAACAGAAAATAAAATCTGAAATTAGAGAAAGAATAAACTGCACTAATATTGTGAGACCCGCATTTTTGTCGTACTTGCTTAACAAATATTATGCCTATTCGGTTAGAAAGTTTTGTTTTGATATCCGCTAACCTACAACTGCCATATCGCCCAAGTTATCGATCTATTCAACTTTAGATCCCAAAAATAGATTTCCTACAGTTGTGTAACAAGATAAGCCTTCGATTCCTTGAAGCTTCAACAAAAGCAATTCCCAAATACGTTTAGATTATTAAACCTTGGTAATAGTTCTGTAATTTACTAAATCGATCCTAAATATATTCAGGGCTGGGTAAGCTGACCCACGATTATATTTAGGACTTCGGTTTAAGATTAAGGCTCGGGAACTCGAGTAATAATCAGGAGGCTGTAGTCGTGTGGGGTTAGTAGGTTAGAATTAATCAAAGCAATAAAAGAAAAGGAAAAAGGGGGGGGGGGCTTATGCGTGAAACCCCCTACCCCCGTCTCTCTCCTCTTTCTTCTTCTTCTTATTCTTCTTCTTCTTCTTCTTCCCTGTTCCTCATCGCCTCCTTTGCTTCTCCACCATGCACGCCGGAGCCAGCCGCCGACCTTGAGCCCCGGTCGACGCACCCTAGCCACCGGCCGTCACACCACGGCGCCACTGGCTGAAAATCAGCCAAGATTGGGCTGATTTCGACCGGAGTATAACCAATGCCCGGTAACCTCGGTGCATGCAAGGTGATTTCGAACTCCTCCTTCATCTATAAATTGCATTCTTGACCTAGATTCTTCCTAATTACGTTTAATTTCTCATAAAACTTGAGTTAGGGTTTTGGGTTTGGTGGTGTTCGAACCTCATGCAAAGGCAGCCGGATTTCTGGGTGTGTGGAGTCCGAATTTAGCTTCGATACTAGCCAACTTGGACGCATATAGCTTGGATTCGAGGTGGATAAACCTTTAATCCCTCCTATTTTAAGGATTTTGAATAATAATTATATGAATCAGTTTATTGGATTGGTAGTTATAAGTATTTATGCATAATGATTATGAACTATGCTTGAGATGTTCATTCGAAGTGGGTTATATATGTTTAGCTTCGATTCGAATCAATTTAGGTGAATTATGCTTGAGGTGTTAATTCGAAGTGGGTTATATATGTTTAGCTTCGGTTCGAATCAATTTAGATGAATTATGCTTGAGGTGTTAATTCGAAGTGGGTTATATATGTTTAGCTTCGATTCGAATCAATTTAGGTGAATTATGCTTGAGGTGTTAATTCGAAGGTGAATTATGCTTGAGGTATTAATTCGAAGTGGGTTATATATGTTTAGCATCGATTGGAATCAATTTAGGTGATTTCTGCTTGAGCTGCTAATTCGAAGTTGTTTTACGATTTAGTAAATTTATACGAAACTTTTAAGTTAGAAATAAAATCGTTTTACGATTTAACAAACTTATTACGTTTATACAAAGCCCTTAAGTTGGAAACTAAGTCGTTTTACGATTTAGTAAACGTGTTACGTTTATAAGGAACTTTTAAGTTTAAAGTGAAGTCGTTTTACTAGTTAATAAACGTATTACGTTTATGCAAAGCTTTTAAGTAAAAAATGAAGTTGTTTTACAAACTAGCAAACGTTTTACGTCTATAAGAAGTTTCTTAAGTTAAAAACAAAGTCATTTTGCGAGTTAGTAGCCGTATTACGTTTATATGAAACTTTTAAGTTAGAAACGAAATCGTTTTTCGACTTAACAAGCTTATTACGTTTTTAAGAAGCTTTAAAGTTTCAAAGGAAGTCGATTTATGTGTTAATAAACTTATAACATTTATGAGAAGCTTTTAAGCTTCGAACTTAGTTTGAATTAAGCATTGACTAAACACGTTATGTTTCAAACGAGTTTCGATTTACGATTTAGCAGACATATTACATTTAAAAGAAGTTTTTAGCTAAAAAGTGAAGTCGTTTTATGAGTTAGCAGTCGTTTTACATTTACACGAAATCGTTTTACGATTTAGCTTTCTAAGTTATACACGAAGTCGTTTTACGATTTAGTAAACAATTTACGTTATAAGAAAGTCTTTAAGTTATTTATGAAGTCGATTTACGTACTAACAAATCTTATTTTGTTTCTAAGAAGCTTGTAAGTTTAAAACGAGACGTTTTACAAACTAACAAACATATTACGTTATTAAGAAATTTTTAAGTTGAAAACGTATTTTACGAAGTTAGTTTACACGTTAGCAACTTTATTTTGATTATGAAAAGCTTTAAACTATTCACGAAATAGATTTATGAGTTAGTAAACTTGGTTTGTGTCAAATTCCTTCTTTTGCGTTTAAAAGATTGAGACGATCTGGAAAAGGGCAATTGGAGTTGTGTATTGTGAATCCTAGCTTTGAAGTGCATGCTGGTAACTACCTAAGTTTGGAATCGTGAGTTAGTATACTCACCATGTTTTTAAGAGGCCTTTCTCGTTGTTTGCCTAAAGCTAAAGTTGTAAGAAAATTTTGTTTTTATGTTTTACGTTCATAAAACCTATATATGAATAAGTATAAGCATGTTTGTCTACATTAAATATGTATGTAAGTATTTATGTGTATGAATGTTATAAGTTCCTAAGATATATATATGAATAAGTATGTACGTGTACGAATGATTATGTTTATGTCTATGTATAAGTATGTATGTGTACGAACGATTATGTTTATGTCTATGTATACGTGGAGGAGCTACTCTAGAAACTTTAAGCTTAAGTCTAAGACCCAGGGATGGTGGCTTAGTTTCCGCATGGTATCACGTATGTTATGTTATGATAGATTCAGGGATGGTGGTTTGATTCCCACCTGAAGTCTAAGTATGAAAATTACGTCTCAGCATAGTATGATGTCTGTCCGGATAGGCGTATGTTGCCGCTCGAGTTTGGCCGACTCGGGATGGCAGTAACAAAGTACCTCTAAGAGTCTAGTCTCCTCATTTACGTGAATAAGTTACTATGTATGTTTTCTGTAAGTGAAACTTAAAACCACTTTTATGCTATGTTTTTGGGTTTACGTAATTTTATTAGCAATACGGTTTCCGCTAAAGTTAAGCTTTTTGGTATGACTATTCCTTCACTTGGTTTATGGTTCGAATATGACGTATTATGTGTAAGCTCTTCAACTAAAACGAATTACGAAAGGCTTTCGTAAGTTAATATGTATTTTAAGTATGTTTTGGGAGAGAGGGTTTACTCACTGAGCGGTGGTTGCTCATTCCCATTACTTTTCCCCTTTTTTCCAGATCCACAGGTATGTGACTGATGCATGGAGTGCCCAGAGTGGACTTGCTTGGACTGGGTTGTTGTGTTTATGATATTGTTATGTAATGTCGATTGTGATTGTAAGGTTATGTAATTAATCATTTTCCTTGTAAAGTTTATGAAAAATAGAAAGCTCTGTATACTCCGGGCGTGTGGCCCGTAGAGTTGGGGACTCCAGCGTGTAACCGTTGAGTTGTTGGCTACCTTATGTATTGCAGGGATATAATGTAAGGCTGTAAACCTGAAAAACGGTCAGTTTTTAGGGAAAACTCTGCCCGTTTTGCCCCAGAAAATTAAAAAAAATACTAGCATTCCTAACCCGAGGGTTAAACTCAAGACTCAATTATGTTATAGTGGCTTAAGTTTTAAATATTGAGTCTCTTTTATGTTATGTTCCGAATAAGTTTAAGTAAGTTTCCTTAACAGTCTTTCCCAGGAAAGACTATGGCGTGTAACACGACCCGGTGAGGTCGGGGGTGTTACAAATATAAATACGAAAATAAATAGCAAAATTTCCCAGATTTTAAGATATAATTTTCTGGACTTAATAAAACCCTAAAAACAAAAAATAAAAATTCAAAACGTAATTTTCAGATTTATTAAAATAAAAACCTGCACATATCCAATTCAAGAAACAATTCTGAAAAATTATCAAATAATTACCAAAAATTCTAAAATTAAATAGAGGCAGAATAGGATACTATATAAACCCTAAAATGGACTAAAACATGAAAAACACAAAAGGAACTATTTTAAACCTAATTTCTAACAAACCGGTAAATAAATGGCAAAACAGAACAGAAATTAAATATGAAAATTTTAACCACACTAAAAATCAAAATCTAACTGATATAATATTACCAAGACACTCCTAAAATACTACTCTTTTTGGAGGCGGGGGTTTAAATGAAATTTATGTTAAAGCTTATAAATTTAAGAATTAAAATTAACAAATTAGAGAAATTAACTAAAAAGCAAGAAATAATTGTCAACGATACCAAATTTATGAAAAATACTTAGCATAGTCTATATCCATCATGCAAATTAATATTTATCATCAACACACAAATTGATTTTATCCATGAGTTAGACTGTAGAAGACACCCACCAACGGATCTTCTTCGTTTTTTCTTATATTATAGTTTATTTAGACCCAACCCTAATATAAACCCTACTAGTTTTGATAACTCTAACACCAGTGCAAGAGTTTAATCAAATTAGAGCATTGAGTATTAGAAAAACATCATATAACGCCTTGTAACCAGTTCACCAGCAAATTGATTTAACAAAGATCTATAGCGATTACCTAATTAAAAGAGATGGGTTTGAGCCATTGATGATTAATTAGGGTGATACTAATGCCTAAAAGACTATAACTTTTACGTATTAAAGCCTTTTAAACTATCATATGAATTCGTATGAAAAAAAAACTAGCATGCATTCTAATTAATCTAACACGAATATCATATACAATAAATACTAATCGTTATAGAATCATGAATAAAAATTAACTAGACAATAAAGCATAAAACTTATTTCACAATAATTAATTTAACATGGTTTCAAATAGATTATACTAAGTACAAAGGAATTACTCACTCATATTATGAATAAAATCCCAACAATTAACCAAAGATTTCATGCTTAACAATAAAATAAACTAAAAAAATAAAAATAAAAATAAAAAGAAACAATAGAATACTACTACTTGATTGTGGCATGGAGATGGATGGTGATGAAGATGATCCTGATGGTGCCGGGGTTGATTTGGCATGAAGGTATGCAGAGGAGAAGAGGTGATGATGGTGGGGATGATGAAATTATGTGAGGGTTAAGCGTAAATGATGGGTAGGCAAGAAGGGCTTTGTGTTGATGATCGATGATGATATGAAGGTGTTGAGGGGGTTGAAGGTGTTGGGGGGCTAGGCGTTGGAGATTAGGAGATGAAGATTGTTACGTGAAGGAGGTGACGTGAGAGAGGGTTGGCGTGCAGTTTGCTAGGGTTTTTAGTGTGTGGGTTTTAGAGGATAAGAGATAGGTTTTTACAGTATCATTTTACTGGGGTTTTCTTCTTTGGGCTCCTTCTCTTCCAAGTCTTCTAACCCCTCTTCAATTAGGGGTAGTAATCCAAGCCCAAATAAATCCTTATGAAAATATTATTTTTCATAATTCAATTTTTTTTTGGACCGACTTGATTAATTTGCTTGTAAAATCTTTCAGTAAATAAAACCTGAACTTCAACGTCTTCTCTTCTCCTCTTTATTTTATTAACGCTTAACTTGAAAAATATATAAAATAAAGTAAGTTATACGAAATAATATATATAATATAATCAAAATAATTGTTAAAACAATGCATGATTTATGACTTAACAAATTCCCACACACTTAGACTTTGGGCGTCTTCGTGCAAAGAAATTTTAAACTTGACCTACATGGTGACCCTCTTTCTTATAAAGTCATGCATAAATATGAAATTTACACTAAGCATTGGTTTGCTTTAAAAACAGTTTTATTCAAAACTAATTAGTTTTCCTTCCAACAAGTGAATAATTACTAAACATCCAACTACCATCAAAGAGTTTCTTTATCAGCCTCACAATATTTCCTTAATGAAGTAACAAGATCAATAATCATCCATCTCTTTTAAGCATGCATACACCGATCAAGAGGTCTAAAAATTTTACGATAGAAAAATTAAAGTACGGTATGGCTATAAAGACAATTGAACTAGAAGGAATAACTCATTGAAATTGATTCTAACTGGCCTTGCAATTTTTTTCTTTTTTTTTTTTCTTTTTTAAACTCCACTAGCGCACCTATTCGAGGCCCATATAGGGTGTTAGAAATTAAACACTCCCTGTCTCGCACTCACCCGAGTAGAGGTGCTGGAGCAAACAATTCATTCTCATCATTCTTTCTTTTTGACTGTTAGTTTGGTACGAGTCATTGATCGGCCTAAAAAAGGGGCATGACTCTCGCAATAATGGGTTACTTCATACATAAGGCTCAACTTGAGACCTAAACTTAAGGGGAAAAGGTGTAGAGTCACCTATTCCTACACATGTTAGTAATCTAACCCTTTTTTTTTCACTCTTTTTTTTTAAGACAAGAAAAGTCACAATTTTAATGAGTTATTCTTCTAATTCAATAGTCTAGGAAATGGGCTAGGTCACTTTATTGCCTCTGAAGCGGATATAATACATGACCAAATAAAATGAATAATCATGGCAATTACTCATTAAAGAGATATATGAGGATCAACTCAAACTTCTCTGAATGACAGCTAGCATGCTCAGAAGTTTCACTCATAGAAGAATAAACTATAAATAGCTAAGAAAATAAAAAAATTTAAGCAAGCAAGCCTAGCATAAACTCATATCTTGCATTTTTTTAAAGAATTTTTTTTCTTTTTTTTCAAGAATAAATAATGCAGGAACTAAATGCAGGATGCACCCCCCACACTTAATTCATGCATAGCCCCTAATGCATGCAAAAAGATAGAAATAATGAAAATAAAAATAAAATTAAATGGTTGCTTCCCTAAAAAAACGTGGGTTGCTTCCCAACTAGCGCCTTTGTTTACAGTCGTTAGCTCGACATCATGAAGCTCATGGATCATGTAGAGTGATTTCTTTAATAAAATTCACAGTGTCTCCATCCCTGAAATGTTTCAATTTATGGCCATTCACTTTGAAAATTTTGTTAGTGGATAAGCTTTTAATCTCAACAACACCATGTGGATAAGTCTTTACCATCTCAAACGGTCCAAGCCATCTTGAATTTAACTTACAAGGAAAGAGTCTCAGTTTTAAATTGAATAACAATACCTTATCGCCTACCTAAAATTCTTTTCTAACAAGTTTAGCATCATGAAATGCTTTGGCTTTACCTTTGTAAATGACTGAATTGTCATAGGCTTCCAAGCGAATCTCTTCTAATTTCTGCAATTGCAATTTACGTTCTTTTTCGGCTAACTCATAGTCAAGATTACATTGCTTCACAACCCAATATGACTTATGTTCTATCTTAACAGGAAGATGACATAGCTTTTCAAAGACTAACCTATAAGGTGACATACCAATAGGGGTATCGTATGCAGTCCTATAAGCCCAAAGAGCCTCATCTAGCCTAAGACTCAAACCTTCCTGTCTGGCCTAACTGCTTTTTCAAGTATGCCATTGATTTCTTTATTAGAGATTTCAACTTGGCCATTTCTTTGGGGGTGATAATTAGTAGATACCTTATGAGTCACATGATATTTGGCTAACAAGGCACCTAAAGTTCTATCACAAAAATGGGTCCCCCTATCACTAATTATTACTCTTGGTACTCCATATCTATGCAAAATGAGAGATTTAATATGTTTCACCATAGTTTTAGCATCATCAGCTCTAGTAGCTACAACTTCTACCCATTTGGACACATAGTCAACAAGTACAAGAATTTAAGTGTACCCAAAAGAAGGGGAGAAGGGTCCCATGAAATCAATACCCCACACATCAAAAATTTCACAAACATAAATATTATATAAAGGCATTTGATTCCTTCTTGACAAATTTTCAGTCTTTTGGCATGCTTCACATCTTTTACAAAAATCATAAGCATCACGAGAAATAGTAGGCCAATAAAATCCACACTCAAGAACTTTATGTGCTATTCTTTTGGGTCCAAAATGTCCCCCATTTTCTGAAGAATGACAGAAGGTTAGAATGGAATGAATTTCACTGTCATCAATACAATGCCTTATTATTTGATCACCACAAAATTTCCATAGGTATGGCTCATCCCAAACATAGTATTTAGATTGAGCTCTTATCTTTTCTTTTTCAGCTCTAGACAAGCCAATGGGAAAAAGTTGTGGTGACTATGTAATTCACAATATCAGCATACCAAGGTAATCTACTACTGACAGCATACAAAGTCTCATCAGGAAAACAATCACTAAAAGGACTACCACTTTCTCCCGTTTCTAGTCTACTAAGATGATCAGCAACTAAGTTCTAAGCTCTAGGTTTATCTTTAATTTCCAATTGAAATTCTTGCAATAGTAACATCCATCTAATCAATCTGGGCTTTGAATCTTTCTTTTCTAGCAGATGTTTAAGAGCAGAATGATAAGAGTAAACGGTAACTTTCATACCCAACAAGTACGGATGGAACATTTCAAGAGCAAAAACAACAGCATACATCTCCTTTTTTTGTAGTGGTGTAGTTACACTGTGCAAATTCAAGAGTTCTAGAACCATAATAAATCACATGAGGTACTTTCCCAACTCTTTGACCTAAAACTGCCCCCACTGCCATATCACTGGCATTACACATTAACTCAAAAGGTAGGGCCAATTTGGAGGTTGCACAATAGGCGAAGTAGTCAATTTGAACTTCAACTGATCAAAAGCCCTCATACACTCATCATTAAAATCAAATGAAGCATATTTTACAAGCAAGACACATAAAGGAGAAGCAATCCTAGAAAAATCTTTGATAAACCTCCTATAGAACCCTATATGCCCTAAGAATGATCTCAGATTCTTAACACACCTGGGATGGGGTAAAGACTGAATGATGTTAACTTTTGCTTTATCTACCTCTAATCCCCTCGATGACACTACATGTTGAAGTACAACCCCATGCTCCACCATGAAATGACACTTTTAAAATTAAGCACTAAATTAATATCAATGCAATGCCTACGCACTAATGTGAGATGATGCAAGCACTCATCAAATGAATCATCATGCACAGTAAAATCATCCATGAAAACTTCCATAATCTTGGTGATAAAATCAGAAAAAATACTCATCATACATTTCTGAAAGTAGTAGGTGCATTACATAGACCAAAAGGCATACGTCTAAAAGCATAAGTGCTAAAAGGATAGGTAAAGGTGGTCTTTTCCTGATCCTCAGGAGCTATAGGAATTTGAATGTAGCCTGAATACCCGTCTATAAAACAGTAGTGTGACCTACCAACCAATCCTTCTAACATTTGATCTGTAAAAGGCAAGGAAAAATGATCTTTCTTAATGGCTTTGTTCTGTTTTCTATAATTGATGCATACTCTCTAGTAGGTACTAGTTCACCTTCCTTGTTTTGCACTACGGTTGTCCCTCCATTTTTAAGAACTACATTTATAGGACTAACTCACTCGGAATAAGCTATGGGGTATATCATTCCAGCATCTAACCCCCTAAGAATTTCTTTCTGAACTACCTCCATCATAGGTGGATTAACTCTCCTCTGAGGATCCCTCTTAGGCTTAGCATCTTTCTCTAATGTGATCTTATGTGAGCATAAAGTATGGCTAAGTCTCTTGAGGTCTACTAAAGTCTGCTATGTTCTCTAAGCACCTTAAGGTCCTTAACAAGTTTTTTCTCTCGGTCAAGGGTAAGTGCACTAGAGATGATGACAGGCAGAGTCTTATTATCCCCCAAATAAGCATACTTCAAATTATCAGGTAAAGGTTTCAATTCCAGTTTAAGGGGTGAAATGTTAGAGGGAAGTAGTTTGGCGTGGTTTTGGGGCAATTCAAGCTTATTAGGTCTATTATGCACTTGCAAGTGGAATAAAGACCCTATCACATCAACTAGATGATCATTAACCTGGTAGGGCACTCTTTGAAACTCAACATGATCAAGACTCTTAGTAAGCACAGTAAATAATTCATCTTAATGAGACAAGTCGTAAATATCTTGGGACAACTCATTAATAACATCAAGTGCATACACGTAATTCACATCAGCAGGAAATTTCATGGCATCAAAAATATTAAATTTAATCACTTCACCAAAAAATTCCATGGTTAATGCTCCTTCATGCACATCAATTTTAGTCCTAGCTGTTTTCAAAAATGGCCTACCAAGCAAGATAGGAATATCATGACATGCATCACCCATGTTCATCATATAAAAATCAGCAGGAAACATAAGCTCATTAACTTGGACTAAGACATCCTCTAAAACTCCATCTGGGTAAGTACTGCTCCTATCAGCTAACTGAATCACTATACCAGTTTTCTTTAACTCTCCTCAGTTCAGTTTGTTATAAACAGACATAGGCATAACATTAATGGAAGCACCCAAGTCAAGCATAGCTTTATCGAAGTAAAGTTTTCTTATTTTACAAGGAACAAAAAACACACCCGGGTCTTTGCACTTAGGGGGAAGTTTCCTTTGGAAAACTGCAGACACATTTTCCCCCACACTTATCTTTTCATTACCTACTAACTTCCTTTTAGTAGTACACAATTCTTTTAAGAACTTAGCATAGCGAGGCACCTGTTTAATGACATCAAGGAGGGGTATTTTGATCTCTACCTTCCTGAATGTATCAGATCTTTTGGTTAGCCTCATTCACCTTAGAAGTAGGGCTCCGAAACCTACTAGGAAACGGTGGTGTTGGCTTAAAAGGTTCTCTTTTCTTCTCACCTATTTCCTTAGTAGTTAGATTAGAATCTTTATCTAACTCTGGTTCAGCTTCTTTGATCTTTAACACAGGCTTTACTTCTCTACTCTTCCTAGGTTCTTTGAGCTCTTTCCCACTCCTAAGTTTCATGGCACTAACATTCTCCTTGGGGTTAGCGTAAGGTTGAGATGGTAACCTATTTTGCATTTGAGCCTACACGTTGTTAACTATGGTATCAGTTGCAGTCTGTCTCTCTTGAACCTGTTTAAGAGTTGTCTCCACATTTTGGAACATATCATCCATCTTCTTAAGGACTTGTTCTAGTAGGAAGTTGGTCCTATCCTGATTAGAAGATTGACGAGATGTTTGGTCAAAACCAGGTGAGTTGGTTTTAGGGCCACACCTAAGGTTAGGGTGGTCTCTCCATCCTTCATTATAGGTGTTAGAATATGGGTCATACCTCCATTGACCTTGGATAGAATAGACAACATTAATATTCCCCTCTTGAACTGTAGGACATGCATCAGTACGATGCCCCTGTAGACAACAAATTTCACATATGACTGCTTTTTGTACTCCCCCACTAACTATCTTGTTTAACATAGTAGTGATGTGAGATAACTGACTATCTACAGATCAGCTAGAGTCAATCTTGTTAACCTTTTTAATTTATGACTCCCTAACACCAAACTGTTGAGTATTTTGGGCCATTAAATTGAATAAATCTCTCGCCTCTGCCGGTGTCTTATTAACTAGAGCCCCCCACTAGCAGCATCAACCATATTACGATCCATAGGAAGCAACCCTTCATAAAATTATTGAATCAACAGTGGTTTAGTTATTTGATGTTGGGGACAATGTAACTAGCACACAATTTATTAAATCTTTCCCAATACTCACAAAAAGTTTCTCCATTCATTTGTTTGATACCACATATTTCCTTCCTAATTGATCCAATTTGGGATACTGGAAAAAAATTTCTCTAAAAATGATTTATGCAATGTAGTTCATGTAGAGAATGACTTAGCAGGCATGTAATATAACCAATCTTTATCATTACCAAGCAAAGAAAAAGGAAAGGCTCTCAACCTAATTTGGTCTTCAGGAATCCCCTCAGGCACCATAACAGAGCATGTGATAAGGAATTCACTAATATGACGGTAAGGGTCCTCATCAGCTAATCCATGAAACTTGGGTAGTAGATTGATGAATCTACAGTTCAGTTTTAGAGGTTTATCTAATGCAGCATAAGTAATGGACAAAGGTTGTGCTTCTAGATTAGGGGCAGCAAGTTCCCGAAGAGTAGGCATTCTTACCTCTTTAGTTTTAAGACTTGCTGGTTCAGGATCACCTTCTTTGTTTTTAGCTTCCAATGTTTGCTCCTTGTCCTCTCCAATCTCATTACCACTCCTTAATTTCATAAATTAAAGGAAACTACAAAAAATAAAATACTAGAGTTAAAACAAGACAATAAAAGTAGTAAAATTGAATAGAGGCAAACTAACGATTTTATTTTCTTTCCCTGGTAACGACACCAAAATTTGTAGGGCTTATCGTAGAGCTACAAATTAAACCACAACTTTGATTTATAAATAATATTTATAGCAAAGGATCGATCTCACGAGGAAAGATTATGATAATAAGCAAGTGTAATTCTAATTAAATTTGCTACTCTAATTGATTATAACTTCTCTTTATATTACTAAAATAAATCAAATTTAATAAGTAAAAATCTAGAAAAATACTTAATATTGCTCCTAAATATTCTAGATTTATTTCTAGAAATGAAACAGTAAATATCTATCCTAAATAATCTGAAAAATAAAAACAAACATAATAACACAATATTAGACTGAAAATTAAAACAGAAAATAACAAGCAGAAAATTAATATTGAAAATTATAGAAAGTAATCCAAATTAATATTCTGATAGTTTATAACTTTATAAATCCAAAATTATACGTAATTAAATTCAGAAAAATTAAAACAGAAAATTAAATCCAGAAAATTAAAACAAAAAATAAAATCTGAAATTAGAGAAAGAATAAACTGCGCTAATATAAATATGAAAATAAATAAAAAAATTGCCCAGATTTTAGGATATAATTTTCTGGACTTAATAAAACCCTAAAAAAAAAAAATCAAAACGTAATTTTCAAATTTATTAAAATAAAAATCTGCACATATCAAATTCACAAAATAATTCTAAACAATTATCAAATAATTTACAAAAATTCCGAAATTAAATAGAGGCAGAATAGGATACTATATAAACCCTAAAATGAACTAAAACATGAAAAAACATAAAAGGAACTATTTTTAACCTAGTTTCTAACAAACCGGTAAATAAATGACAAAACAGAATAGAAATTAAATTTGAAAATTTTAACCACACTAAAAATCAAAATCTAACTGATCTAATATTACCAAGACACTCCTAAAATACTACTCTTTTTGGGAGGGGGGTTTAAACTAAATTGATATTAAAGCTTGTAAATTTAAGAATTAAAATTGACAAACTAGAGAAATTAACTAAAAAGCAAGAAATAATTGTCAACAATACCAAATTTATGAAAAATACTTAGCAAAATCTATATCAACCATGCAAATTAATATTTATCATCAACACAAAAATCGATTTTATCCATGAGTTAGATTGTAGAAGACACCCACCAGCAAAATTTTCCCGTTTTTCGTTATATTATAGTTTATTTAGGCCCAACCCTAATATAAACCCCACTAGTTTTGATAACCTTAACACCAGCGCAAGAGTTTAATCAAACTAGAGCATTAAGTATTAGAAAAGCATCATCTAACGCCTAGTAACCAATTTACCAGCAAATTAATTTAACAAAGATCTATGGCGATTACCTAATTAAAAGAGATGGGTTTGAGCCATCCATGATTAATTAGATTGATGCTAATGCCTAAAAGACTATAACTTTTACGTATTAAAGCCGTTTAAACTATCATATGAATTCATATTAAAAAAAACTAGCATGCATTCTAATTAATCTAACACGAATATCATAAATGATAAATACTAATCGTTATAGAATCATGAATAAAAAACAAATAGACAATAAAGCATAAAACGTGTTTCAAAATAATTAATTTAGCATGGTTTCAAATAGATTATACTAAGTACAAAGGAATTACTCACTCATATTATAAATAAAATCCCAACAATTAACCAAAGATTTCATGTTTAACAATAAAATAAACTAAAAAAATAAAAATAAAAATAAAAAGAAACAATAGAATACTACTACTTGATTGTGGTGTGGAGATGGATGGTGATGAAGATGGTCTTGATGGTGATGGGGGTGATTTGGCGTGAAGGTGTGCAGGGGAGAAGAGGTGATGATGGTGGGGATGATGATATTATGTGAGGGTTAAGCGTAAATGATGGGTAGGCAAGAAGAGCTTTGTGCTGATGATCGATGATGATATGAAGGTGTTGAGGGGGCTGAAGGTGTTTGTGGGCTCGACGTTGGAGATCAGGTCATGAAGATTGTTACGTGAAGGAGGTGGCGTGAGAGAGGGTTGGCGTGCAGGTTGCTAGGGTTTTTGGTGTATGGGTTTTAGAGGATAAGAGATAGGTTTTTATAGTATCATTCTACTGGGGTTTTCTTCTTTGGACTTCTTCTCTTCCAAGTCTTCTAATCCCTCTTCAATTAGGAGTAGTAAACCAAGCCCAAATAAATCCTTATGAAAATATTATTTTTCATAATTCATTTTTTTTTTGGATCGACTTGATAAATTTGCTTATGAAATCTTTCAGTATATAAAACCCGAACTTCAACGTCTTCTCTTCTCCTCTTTATTTTATTAACGCTTAACCTGAAAAATATATAAAATAAAGTAAATTAGACGAAATAATATATATAATATAATCAAAATAATTGTTAAAACAATGCATGATTTATGACTTAACAAGCCACCTTGACTGTGCCTGTTGCTAAGTCAACCAAGGACGACTCTATTGACTTAATGCCATCACCAGTGAAAGAAGCAGAACGTTGTCAGTTGCCCACTCTTTCTGTTTCAACTTACTTCCTTGGGAGAATTGGTTCTAGTGTATTTAACAATTTGGCCTTGAGTGTGAAGCGACGTTTTCAGCAGCAGCTGAAAAAGTTCTTCCCAAATACAAAAGGTGACATCACACACATCTGCCAGGAAGATGAGTAGATATATGAAACCTTATCATCCTTCCAGGCAAATTATTTCGGGCTAAAGAATACTATCGAGCCATATCTGGACGAAGTCCGGTAGTACCTAAAGTTGAAAGCCCAATTAGAAGGTCGGACTCCTGGCGAAGATGTGCTAAGGAAGATATCAACCTTATTAGACAAACTTGGGGAGGCATGAACTTCAGTAGAAAAGGTTGGCGCACAGTTTGACAAGGCAAGTACTACTATCGCCCAAGCTCATAAGCGAAGGAAGCTACTCGAGGCTGATCTTGAACAAGGAAAAGCGAATGAGCTAGAATTGTAAGGAAAATTAGCAAAGATTGAAGCTTCACTGAAGAAGCCAGAGATGGTGTATTTCTTCTTGAAAGAGAGGTTACTGATTTAGATGTTGCCCCCAGTTGTCGCAGAAGAACGGTTCAAGTTGAAGCAGCAAAGAAACGTGCCTAAGAGCTTTTAAGCGCACTGGATGTCTAGACTACGTCTAGTTGCTTTGTTCTGAATTTTTTCACTATGCAACTTTTTATTTCTTTTTTTTTTTTGGGACTCACTGCAATTTCACTAGAATTGGGTTTGATATATTGCAATAAGATGAATCTCCTAATTCAAGTTTATGCAATAATATGGAGTAACAAAAAACAATCAAAGCTAACGTGCACTAACAAGTTTTATTCATTCCTTTTTTTTTAACGACTGTACTTAGGAAATATGCCAAAGTCGCCTACATACCTAAAGGGAATGTAACCCCCTAATGGATCAAGCAATACATAGTTCAAAGACATAATTTTTTTTGTTTTGTTTTGCCGTAGACAGTTCATACTCTTGCGGGCCAGGAGTATCACAAAGGAATTTAACTTGAAAGAACGAGCCGTTTTGACTCTTAATTAGGAGCTTTACAACATCATATTTCAAGGATAATAGTGCTTCAAGAACTTGTCATTTATGGGACCCATGCGCACTCCTTCAGCATCAACTATCTTGTAGGCTCCATTTGTGTAGACTTCTCTAACCATACAGGGACCATCCCACTTGGAGGTGAATTTGCTTCCCGACTTGTGAGAGACAATGATCGGTCTTCTCACGGCCAAAACTTGGTCTCCAAATTGGAACGAGCGAGGCCGAACCTTTTTGTTGAATGCCCTTGATAGAGGAGCTTAGTAGCATTCTAGCTTTTGTTGTGCTTGAAGTCTTCTCTCATCAAGGGCCTCTAGCTCAACTAAGCGAAGACTGTGATTTTCGTCTTCCATCAAACCTTCCTATAAAGTGACGCGAAGTGACAGGATTTGGAGCTCCAATGGCAGCACGACTTCAACTCCATGGACCAGCAAAGGGGGTCGACTGCGTTGGCGTCTTGTGCATGGCTCGGTATGCCCACAGAGGCTCCCCTAGTGTTAGGCAAAATCAAACTTCTCGCACAGGCTAGTCATCAGGCTGTTGAAGAAGGGCTTATCATTATCGGTGATAATGTACCTTAGCACACCATATTGATAAATAATGTGTGTCCTTATAAAGTCGACCACATTTTCTTTTTTAACCTCCCATAGTGGAATTGCTTATGCCCATTTAGAGAACTAATCAGTGGCAGCTAAAATGTAAGAGTGACCAGTAGACGACTTAAGCGTGATTGGTCCAATGACATCAAGCCCTCATAGCTCAGAAGGGCAAGATGCAACCGGTGGGTGGAGAGGTTGTGGAGGTTGATGTATGAACATGGCATGGAGCTGGCAAGCATCACACCTCTTTGCATAATTTATGCAATGTTGCACTATAGTAGGCTAGTAGTGACCCATCCTCTTCATGCGGTCATGTAGCCTAGGCAGTGATTGGTGTGCTCCACACACACCTAAATGAGCTTCCGCCATCGCTTGCTTTGCTTCTTCTATATCCAAGCATCGTAACCAAAGGCCAAGAAAAAAGCGTCGATAGAGTGTTCCGTTATAGCAAAGGAAGAGTGAAGCTCTCCGCCGTATTTCTGTCTTATGCCTTGGGTCACTAGGAAGTTTCCCATACTCTAAGTACTCAATTAGAGGTTGATGCCAATCTTCTGCATCTGTCTCAAGAGCACAGATCATGTTGACGTCTTCCTCTGAGTCTTCATCATCAGGTGGAACAACCTAGTGGCTAGATACTACAATAGTCATTCCTTCTTTTGCCCCCAGTGCCAAAGTGGCTGCGGGGCTTGCAAGTGCATCAACCATCTTATTGGCATCCTTTGGCACATGTTCTAACTTGAATATGTCCAACTTGTTCAGCAATCGTAATGCATGCTTGTGATACAGGACAAGATATTCTTTCTTAACCTCGTACTCCTCAAGTAGTTGATTGATGACCAACGGCGAGTCACTATATATGTTGAGGTCTCTAATCCCCATCTGAATAGCCATTTGAAGACCTAGGTTGAGCGATTTGTACTCTACAGTATTGTTAGAGCATAATTAAGCAAGCACATGTGAATACGAGAGGATGCGCTTTTCGGGGAGAAAAAAATCACTGCTGCACCAGTGCCATCTCGTCGTGTTTCTCCATCAAAATACATTTCCCATGGAGGGAAGATATCGATGAAGAACACATCTTCCCCTAGCAAATCATCATTTAGCTCCCAATTACCAAGAATTGGATGATCTGTTAAGAAATCTGCCAAAGCTTGCCCCTTAACCGCTCTTTGTGGTATATTGACAAGCTTGTATTGCTTTAAGATTACAACCCATTTTGCTAATAGCCCATTTAAGATTGGCCTGGACAAGATGTACTTGATGGGATTGGTTTTAGACACCACTTGCACTGTATAGGCCTACATATAATGTTTGAGTTTTTGAATGGCAAAGATAAGCGACAAATAGATCTTTTCGATGGGAGAATACTTTAATTCACTGCCAACCAACATACGCCTTAAGTAGTACATGGCGACTTCTTTTCCTTCCTCATTGTCCTGTACAGATAATGCTCCTAAGGATTTTTCTTGAGCTACAATGTACAATATGAGAGGTTTGCCAGGGATGGGTGCCTCCAACACAGGAGGATGGGACAAATACTCCTTTATTTTCTCGAAAGTCGTACGACATGACTTGTCCCGCTCAAATGGCACACCCATTTTTCTAAGGTGGCTGAAGAAATGACAACGTCCTATAACATTTGAGATGAATCTTCAAATATATGCTAAGCGTCCTTGAAGTCCCCGAAGCTCCCTGAGATTTTTAGGCTCAGACATCTCTTGGGTTGCCTTGATCTTCAATTGGTCGATCTCAATCCCTTGTAATGGATGATAAAACCCAAGAACTTTCCAAAGGTGACACTAAACATGCGTTTGAGTGGATTCATCTTCAATTGACATCTCCGCATTGCCCAAAGATCAGACTAAGATCTTGTATGTCGTCCGCCCTCTTTTTGGACTTGACAACTAAATCATCAACATAGCACTCCATCGTTTTATGGAGCACATCATCAAAAAAAATTTGCATTTCCCTTTGGTAAGTTGCTCCTGCGTTCTTAAGTCTGAAGGGCATCACCTTATAGCAAAGAATACCTTTAGGTGTGCGGAAAGCTGTGGCCTCTTGATCTTCTGACGGCATCTGAATTTGATTGTATCCTGTGGTACAATCCATGCATGACAACACTTTATGCTCTGTAGTTTAGTCGATCATGAGTTCTGTGGCTAGCAACGGGAAATTATCTTTTCGACAAGCGTCGTTGAGATCCTGGAAGTCCACACAAGTACGAAGTTGCCCATTTTTCTTCCTTACAGGCATGATATTTGCGATCTATGTTGGGTACTTGATCTTGCAAATGAATCATGCCTCTATGAGTTTGTTGACCTTTTTTTCAATTTTCGGTACCAACTCTGGGCAAAAATGTCACTGAGGTTGCTTCTTAGGTGAAACACCCCTTTTGATGGACATGCGGTGGACTGTTACCTTTGGATCTAACCCGGGCATTTCCTTATAGCTCCAGGCAAATACGTCCTTGTACTCTGACAGAAGTTCAAAGTACTGTTTTTCCTCTTTAGGTGTGAGTGATCAGCTTACGTAGATAGGGCAAGGCTCTTCATTGGTTCCAAGATTCAACTCTTTCAAATCATCAACTGTAGCCTGCCCCATCTTCAAGAGTCTTAGGAGTTTTTTCCGGCTCTATCTCTGAGTCTGAGTTATCACATTCGTGGATTGCGATATGATTGGAAGAAACAACTTCTTCTTTCTCCGTTTCCTCATTAGAGTTAGAGTTTTTTTGTTGACCTACGAGGACCACAGTACGCCTCTTTATACTTAATAAACCGTGCATCTTAACATCCAGATTGGAGAAATGATCCATACGAGAAGGGATAGGGCTCTGAACTTCGTTTATCACTCCCAAGCGGCTAAATGCAAAACTTTTCTCTTGCTGAAGTTAGGAGCTTAAAGACTTTTCACCATCTTTTATTCTGGAAAAAACTGCAGGCTTTGGCTGGGGATCATTTTTGATTCTGTTGAAAACAGAGATTCTGTAATCTTTCCCTTTCCTTATACGAGTGAATATTGACGGACGTTTTTTCAAAGTGGATGATTGTAGCCTATCAAACACAGAGGACTTTGGGTTCGGTGAAGCAGTTTCATCTTCACTCTCATCTGTTTCTTTAGCTGAGAAGTGCTTAATCATCAACTTCTTGTCCTTCCGTTGCCCAGAGATTCTAACTGGCTATGGTGGTGTGAAACCAAATCTAGCTTTAGAGACGCCTCCTAAACCTTCTTGCTTTTTGATTTTTCTCTGAGTTTCAGTAAGACCGTGATGCTTGACTTCGACTATCTTTCCTAAGGTAGCTAGATTTTGAAAGTCATAACCAGGCCTCTCCATAAGCTTATATACGTTAGGATCACATCCTTCCTTAGTTCATGCACTTGGCAAGCCATCGCCTTCTTTAGAAGAAACAATGAACCTGGAAAGTAGGGGCCTACTCACCTTAGCTTGCCACATCTTAAGAGTTAGAATTGTTACACTTCCTTTTAGGGTGGTTATGCTAGCTCCATCATCCGTTTTAGTAGCTTTTGTCTTGATGCTTCTAGTTGTGCACTCGCTAAAGGGTGACTCGTCCTCCTTACAGTGAGATCTAGGTATGTATGTTAAGACTGGTGGCATTGATCCCGTTGATGCAGCAACTGGTTTAACAATTTGTTCGATAGGACAGGTGCTATTTCCTTGCTTACTTGCTTCTTTCTCGAGTTGTTACTTAGGAGCATAATCTTTTTTTGCTTGAAGAGCATTCTTTGTGCCACCTTTGCCTGTGGAAGAAACGGTTGATGACATGGTTTCCTTAGATGTAGCACCTTCTTCGAAGAACCTCGCATCTGCAAAATGAGACTTAGCTTTAGTGAATGGCATGACATCTCCATTTATTTCCTTTGCTCCATCTCGGTAGTACTAAAGGTATTGGTGTAAGGTGAGAGCCATAATCCCATGTTCATGAAGCCATGGTCGCCCATTTAATAACCTGTAGGAAGTCTTAGCATTGATTACATGGAAGATTGTGGATGTTGACAAGTCTCCCATTATCAGTTCACTGTGGATCATGTCGATTGCACGCTCACCCTCAAGGTTGAACCCTGAATCATCGTTCGACTCTTAAAAAGTTCTTCCACTATGATATCTAGTTCCTTCATTATAGACTTAGCCATGATGTTGATGACTGACCCACCATCTACGCGAATGTGCTTAACTTTCTGCTTCCTAATGTAGCCAGTCACAAATAAAGGACGATTGTGAGGTTGGGATTCCAACAGTAAGTCATCGTCAGGGCAAGTGACTGTAGTGTTGCAAGAGGCATGCGGAATAGGGTTTTCTGTCGATCCTCCAACATTCTTGACTTTGTTAGCATAAAGTTCTAGGTGTTGTAAGGCAGTAACAGTGTGTTAGCACATCTCATCGGGCAAACAAAAGATTTGCCTCCAGTCCATGCTAGTTGGCAAAGCCTCAAGAACAGTCAAGGTCTTATCAGCTACTCTTGGAGACTTCTCTTGTCTGTCACTTCCTTTGTCTTCCACTTCTTCGAGCTCAAAACTTGAGGTCATGTTGACTGTGACTTTCTCAAAGAAGCCTACTAGGAAGAACTCCTCAAGTTTGATAGGAACAAGTTGCTCCTACTCAATTAGTTCAATAGGCAGAGTGTTATGCCTTTTGTTGTTCTTAGACTTCTTCTTCCCTTTTGAATGATGAGGGCTCTTCTTTCTTCCTTGTCTCTTTCTATGGCGAAGAAGTGGTGATTGAACTTGAATTTGCTTCCTTGGCCTACGACGAGTGACAAGAGTCCATCCCTCTTCATCATCATCAGCTTTATTAGAGATATCTATAAAAAGATTAGTCTTTGTCAAAGGTCCTTGGGATTCAATTGGGACTACGACATGCTCTAAACTTCCGAATTGAATTGTAATTAATTTCTCTCATCGGGAGGAAATCAATTCAGTGTTTACTCTACCATGAGATTGAGTATGTTTTTGTTGCCAGGGCGATGAAGAACACTCTAGTTAGGTTGAAATATGATTTGTCTCGACAGTCTCTTTCAAATCCAATATTATTTTCCGATCCCTGACAAGTTAGACAATGTGCTCCTTCAGCGTAATGCATTTCTCAAGAGGGTGACTAGTCACCCTATGATACTTGTGATACCGACAATATTTTGGGTCGGTAACCCTTCCAACTTCTTCGGGACGTTTTGACTCCGGAAGTTTGACAACCACCTTTTCAAGGAGATCATCAAGCATTCCCGACATGTCTGAGTCAAGCAATGGATATTTCTTCTCCTACAGTTCCTTCAATGTAGGAGACTTCTTTCCAGTATCCTTGGAGAACCCACCTTTCTTGTTTTCATACTTGGGCTTTCCGAAGATTCGAACCGGCTCCCAGTTGAAACAACCATGGATTCTTTATTTGGGGACTTTGAGTACTTGAGATTTTTCTTGAATTCTCCCTTGTCCTTTCTGGTACCAGATGAGGAAGAAGATTTTCCACGGTAACTTGCAATTATCATCTCCATATCATGAGCCTTCGTCACCAATTCATAGAAGGTTCTTAGCTTACTCATCTGTAAGACGTCGATTTACGTCGAGTAAATCCTACTCCACGCCTTGAGCATACATTTCAACGGCTGAAGCTTCTGATAGACAGTCCTTGCACTCAAGACTGAGAGACCTCCAACGATTGATGTAATCGAGAACTGGCTCGTCCTTCCATTGTCTAGTGTTTGTTAGCTCTATCGTGGTAACAACGCGTTGAGTGCTGTAGAAGCAGTTTAGGAATTCCTGCTGCATTAGTTCCTAGCCATCAATGGACCCGGGCTCCAAGTCTGTGTACCAGTTGAATATAATCCCTTTTAGAGTCTAGACAAACTGCTTCACCAATCAGTCTCCCTCTGTGCCAACATTGCTACATGTCTCAATGAAGTGGGTAATATGCTGCTTGGGGTTGCCCTTGCCATTAAACTGGTTGAATTAGAGAGGTTGATAGCCGTGGGGCACATAAAAGAGCATCAATCCTCTTCGAATAAGGCTTTGTGCACAACAGAGTCTTCTGAGACCCTCTTCCTAACTGAGCCTTGATTGCATTTGCTATTAAGCTCTGAATCTACCCAACAGACATCGAGCCTAAAGAGCGATCCTTCTTTGCCCTACGCTCATTGTCAAATTCTTCGTTGTGGTTGGACTCTTTATCAGAATCTTCAGTGCCTGAACCTTTATTGAAGCTTCAGAGGACTTCTTTTCCAGCTTCTTCATCAGTTTAGCAATGTGATCATTTTGGCACTTGATTTCAGTGTCCTTTTCTGCACTTTCCTTGGAGAGCCTAACAATGTAGCTTTCATGCTTGCCTGTTGTTCTTTGAAATTAGCAGCTTCTGTCACCATAACTGGCATGATGACAGTGTCAGAGGATTCAGCTTCAGCCTATAAGGACTTTAACGATGCCAAAGAGGAATCGTTGTTTGAATAACCATCCTCTTCAAAGGTGAAAGGTTGGAAAGCAGGGTTGGCGTGAGTTTGGAGTTCATCCATCCCACGCAGAATTGTTTGTGGTATGTTGAAGCAAGCAACAAACTTTTGCTTCAAAACATTTGAAGCAATTTGATTGACTCCTCACATGCCGTGGAGCCGAGGTTTTAGATCTTGCGTGACTGCGATGGTTCAGTTACAATTGATTGCTCAATAGCAGTTGCAGCAGCGACCTTTGTCATTCTTCTGGTTATGAGACCACTAGAGGCAATGCTAGTAGTTGTTGATCCATGAGATGTGGATTGAATAGCTTTCTTTAAAGCTTGAGAAATGATGTTCTTGGGGGCCATGTTGTCTTCAAAGGAATGCAGATTTTGTACTTTGGAGAAAGAGATGAGGGGCAAAGGTGTCTCACCGAGCATGCCAAAAATTTGTAAACACAAATTTCGCACCTAAAATAAATTAGATAAGAAACTGAGAAAGAAATTTAATTCTGTATTAATGTTGTATATGTGGGTACAATCTCTGAAATAAAATACAATGAAACAGTCATCTGATTCAATCTCCTAGTAACTTGAATCTTTCGAGGGCATGATACTTGATCTCGGTTGATGCAGAATCACCTGAAGAACTCTGAAAGCGTTCTTGATCTTGATCTGCACGTGGTTGATTGCCGACTCTGAAACTTGCAAGTTTTGATCCTTCTCGCTTAGTAGTTGGGTACCGCTTGCAATATGAGCTTCTAAATTGTGCAATGCTGCGTGTCGCAAATGAGAGGGGAAGGACCCCTATTTATAGGCTCTATCAGCTAGTGCTAGAGTTGGGCTTTGGGCTTGGGCCCAGTAATCATTTTCTTATTTTTAAATATAGAAAATAATTACTAATTTCTGCATCATCGACGATACGTGGTAGCTTTTAACTGGATAAATTTTTGTCACATTTGTTTTTGACCAAGTGGGTCCACCAAAGTCAACATGACACATGGCAATTTGTGATTGGTCGATTTTTTTACATGTGGCACTATTTGATTGGTCATAGAATTTTTGCCTTCTAGACATATTTCTATGAATATGAGGAATAAATAGATGACAAGTTGATGTTATATCAAAATTTTAAGAAGATGTAAGGAACTATAAGCATGAAGATGTAAGAAACTGTAAGAATTTAGTTAAAAATGGAGGGAACTGTAAGAAGCTATAAGAAGATGTAAACTGTAAACTAAATCCTTCTAATCGCCAAAAAAAAAAAGAACAGGGCCTATATGAACTAGGCTTAACAATGTCAAATAACATGGACATTGACAAATATGAATGGTTTCATAAAATATTAATTAAATTCAATTGGTGAAAAAACATTAATAGTATTAGTAATCTTATAATTAAAAGAAATTGTGAATAACATGATGCCTTCAAACTAATTTTCTAGCCATCAAGTGACTTTAAACTATCTATAAGTACTTAGTTAGCAATGTATTAAAGCTATTTGGTTTCTTAAAGAATTATTTTTACTTTAAAAAATTATTAAATTTGTTCGAGTAACAGGTGTTCGGATTGGATTTTGTATACGAATTGTCATGCAAATCCCAAGATAGAACCATAGCAAATGTAGACGCCTAAAACGGACATCTTATTTCTAATTATTCAATGATGAAAATGAAACCCTAACTTGTGTATGCAGGGCCCAACAAGAGTACCTTAATCTGAGTTTGAAATAAAAATAAAAGGCTAATAGAGCCTAAAAGCCTAAATATGCCTAAATTGACAGTGTCCTTCATCCAATGAAGATATGCTCTGGGGAGCATAAAATTGTTGAGTTTAAGTATTAATATTCTTCATTGAATGAGCTTTCTAATGACATATTATGCACCAAAACCTGATAAGCAACGAAAAAGATATAAGTCAAATATTGGGGCTTGTGTTGAAAATGACACATGTTCACTATTTTGCTTGTATCTTCTTCCAAAATTATCTAAAAATTATAAAATTAGTATTATTAGAAAATAGACTCAATAAGCTTTCAGGGAACAAAAAGAATAACTCGAAACTGAGGTTGGATGAAAAGCTATTGGCAAAACAAATTACAGCCCAACCTTACCCTAAAAACCCAGCCGGTTTCTGGCTTGAGCCGGACAAGAACCGAGTTAGGTTTCTTAATAGGGAATCATGCAGGCTCCTCGATTTCCCCTCTCTCAAAGCCCTTTTCTATTTAAAGTGTAATCAATTAATTAGATTCATATCCAGTTTAATTCCTTCGTTTAGGTTAACCTTAATGGGACTAGGATTAGGTCACCTTATTATAAACTGATTGAGACTATCCACTCGACCACTATAAAATGGGGGCTACCCTAGGGTTAGAGGCATCAAAAAATTGGCATTAGTTAGACACCAGAAATTAGCATTGTGAGAGAATTGTAAAACAACGAGAGATTTTCTGGTGGAGCACTTCTAGATATTAGAGAGCCACAATCCCGAGTGATATGCTGAGAGCATTGAGAAGGAAAGATCTTATTGGTCATTAAAAGACGTCACTTTACTAGGTTCTCAAGTAAATCATGTGGGTTATCTTAAGTGTGTAATTTTTGTCATCTCTCTATCATCTTACTTCATCTCTTTCTATGATTTTTGCTTTCAAAATTGCCAAAGGTCTAGTTTTTTCATGGTTCCCTTTCATTGTAATTGTTTACTTGATTTTAGATTTTGTTGGTCTATAAATTGTACTTTCGATTTGCATGATTTAGTATGATTGATGCTTATATATTGCATGATTGTGTGATTGTATAATTGAGAATTAATTTGCAATATTAAATAGTAGAGGTTGTCAGTGATGATGATGGGCGGTGATGTGAACATCGTATCTTCGCCCCCGACTCTAGATCCTCGACTTGAGACTAAGGAGTTAGGATAGTCCCCACACTAGGTATTGCTTAGGCACCTTTCAAAACCTTTTTGAAGGTAGGTAAGTTATCCCTATTGGTAATGATTCACTTCAAAAAGATATTGTGGCTTGTAAGTTTTTTTTCTAAAACTCACTATTGACTCCATTGATTAATTGTATTGCTTTCATATTTTTATTTTTATCTTTATTTTTTTTGGCAAAAGAGTTCTAATCTAAGATAGTATAACTATCTAGATCAGGTGGATTGGCCCAAGAATTCGGATCATAGTCTTGGTCCAATTCCCTAGTCCAGTTTCCATTGATATGCTAGGATTTAGATTTCTTAAAAAAGGGAAACAACATCGGTAACTAGTTTTGAAATAAAAAGCAAATATCTAGCCAGCAAATCAAACTATTTGTGGAGGATGGAAACCCGGAATAGATCTTTGGGCGTAGTTGTTCCTTACATCAAGCCAAATATAAATCTATCATATCTCCCTCCAACCAAAGTGTTTGGAATTACCCATTTTTCAATCGAGATTAGTGGAAGCACATATTTCAATATTCTCCTGTCCCTATTCATTTGTAATTTTGTCTCTGAATCCACATTCCAAATTACAACAATGTGATATTAACTTTTTAAGAGCTTCTGTCACACTATTTCTACTTTTGTAATCATACAAAATGCAAAAGATGATTTGAGTCGCATACAATTATGTATTAGAGTTGACACCTCGATAGGTGATTGATTCTTTTTTTTTTTTGGTGCAGAAGAGGGGCTAAGAATTAAGAAAAATATTATTGCTTAATTAACGTTATTGGGCTAAGCGACACTCACAACATCTGTATGTAAAATATCTGAATACCTTTTGGAGGAGAATTAAAGAAAAGAAAACCTATGCACTTCTCAATTTCTGGATTCAATAACTTTTCAACAACTTTGTTAGCCATGGCAGTGTGAAACTTGTGGGAAATGTATGTCTAAATAAATGGAAGGAAAATGAGAGGAACAACTGTGCCATGGAGTACCACTGCCTTGAAAATGTTTTTGGCTCGACCTGGGTGTAAATCGAAGCAGTCATTCACTCCCCGAGGTTTACATAGCTAGCCCCTAAACGCGTGCACCCGTGCCTAAAGGCTTGGAATACACAAGCATGCAATTCCCCATAACAGTAGAGAGAATAGGTAGCAGAGAAGAAGAGAGGAGATGAGAGTATTTTTGGTGTGTGTTGCAGCAGTAAGGGAGCTGACTTTTTATACTGCAAAAAACAGTTGTTCGAGGTGAAAAAAACATGGTAACAGATGTGTTTCTATGGCTGGAACCGAGGACAACTAGTTGTTAGTAGGGGAAAAGGGGAGATAAATCAGTAAGCTATCGTTGACTATTACGCAATTAACAGACAAAAATAAAAAATTGTTCCTCTAACAAAAATTCCAGATAAGGCCCACGGTCAGGGTCGTGTTGCACTCGACCCGGACAGGGCGAGCAACACGTGCGCACGTGTGTGGGGGGTTCACCCTCACCCCGCAATAGTGCTAAAACCAAGACCAAAGGAATTGAACAAGTCCAGGAAAATGGAGTAATAAAAACCCCACAAGGGCCTTCTATTCCTCTTATGTGGGACAAGGAGTAGGTATGAAAAAAGCTAGCTATTGCCATCACTTCCAACAATTCCTCACTAATGGCACACAGACTGGCGGAGAATCAATCTGCGCAAAGGAGGGATTAGATACTTAAATATCATTGTCTGTTGATTGAATTTATACGTATTGAAGTAGGGCAACAACCGAATTTATTGAGTAAACGAATCTTGAACTGGTTGAGACCCCCAAAACACATATCACCCCTTATGTTCACTGTATATTCTGCAGTAACTAACCTGTGCTTTCTAAGGCCATGTGCGCACCTTAAGTCTCATAAGTGCTCTAGAGAGACAACCTATAGTCTCTTATAGAAGGCGGCCACACCTTCACACTTACGTAGCTAATTCCATTAAGTTTATCTCAACATGGACTACCATAATCATGGATATGAAATTATTGAGAGAGGGATTTTGCTCGACATCACACATACAAAGCGATGAACCCATTAAATGTGTCTTAATAGCACCACTCCAACGGGCTATCAATCTATTAAAAGAATTAGAGTTCAACCTCTCAGAAGCACTACTATATGCCATAAGGATGGATATGTAGTGCATCTTGAGACCAATATAGTTTTGTTTGACCTCAAGTGGGTATCCACCATATTACCTCAATCTATAAGTTTCAGTCCCATCCCCACGAAATCTCGAGAACTATTCGCCTGGTAAAGCCCTTGGCTAGTGGATCTGCTAAATTTTTTTCGGATCTCACATATCCCAAAAAAATGATACTATGCTTTAGCATCGGTTTCAAGCCCTATGTCTAATGGGAATGTGTGTCTTCTATCCATTATATATGCAGTTATATGCAACTCTGATTGCTGCCTACCAGTCACAGTGAAGGGAAATACCATAGGCTTCATCCCCCATGGTGGCATATCTAGTAGTAAATTTTTTAGTCATTTTGCTTCTTGACTAGCCAACTCAAGAGTAATGAATTCAGCTTCCATGTTAGAGTGACCTATATAAGTTTGCTTAGCAGACTTCCACGAAATAGCTCCTCCACTTGAGATAAACACATAACCTCGAGTAGAACTAGCTTCATCATTATCAGAAACCCAGTTTACATCACAAAAACCTTCTACCATAGCAGGAAAATTATTAAAATGCAAACACCAGTCCATAGTACCTTTAAACTACTTGAGTAATCGAAACATTGCATCTCAATGCTCTTTACTAGGGTTATGAGTGTAATGACTTAGCCTACTAACAACATAAGGAATGTCAGGTTGAGCATAATTCATAAGAAGCTTTATGCTTCCTATGATTTTAGCATACTACGTTCGGGAAATACTATACCTATTATTTTTTTTCAGGTGTATGCTAGGGTCATAAGGAGTTCTTGTTGGAGTCACATCAAAATTATTAAAATTTTTCTCAATGTAATGAGACTAACACAAAGAAAAACCATCATTTGTCTTTCTAATTTTGATCGCCAAGATCACATATGCCTCCCCGAAGTCCTTCATTTCAAAACAAGAAGACAAAAAATTTTTAGTCTCATTAACAATGTGTATATTAGTACTGAAGATCAACATTCATTGATATGAAGACATGTTATCACACAATCTGAACCAATCAAGTTTGAATACAAACTAGAATCAGAAGTGTTCACAGCAAAATCATGTTGCACCATCATACTATCAACCTATTTATACCGCTATTTAGAGGCCTGATTTAGGGCGTAAAAGGAGTTTCTAAGTTGACAGAATTTATTCTCCTATCCAGGAACCACGCATCCCTCAAGTTGAGATATATAATTCTCTTTCACTAGGTCACCATTAAGGAACACTGTTTTCACATCCATATGATGCACAATAAGACTACGTATAGCAGCTAAGGCAACTAGAGTCTTAAAAGTGGCAGTTTTGGTAACATGACAATAAGCATCAAAGCAGTCAATCCCCTTCTTCTGGTCAAACCCTCTAATTAGTAGTCTGGCTTTGTATTTATCAATTGAATCATCGGGTCTTAGCTTCTTCTTAAAGATCTATTTACTACTAATAGGCCTGCTATGCTTAGGTAAGTCATTCAACTCCCAAGTTTGATTTGATGTTATAGAGTCTAATTCACTTTTAATGGCCTCTTTCGAAAAAACTAGCACTTATTGATCTCATGGCCCCTACAAAAGTTTTTGGATCTTTTTCAATAAAGAAAGCAGAAACTAGTTCATCAGTTGAGAAATTCATGTGAAAGTCTTTGATCAAAGAGGTAGTAAGAAAGTTAGGACCAAAATTGGTCTCAACCTTACGTCTCTTACACTTCCCAGGCTCATTAATTAAGTCTTTAACAACATAACTAGGAGTAGACATTTTCACATAGTTATGTGCACGTACAATTTCATGCACAGCAGTAGAGACATTCTTTTTAAAAGTAAAAATATGGTCAAAGAATTCTGCATCCCTAGATTCATAAATAGAGAAGTCATTCAATGACATGAATCTATATGCAACACTATTTTGGGCATAACCACTAAACACAGAATCAATGATTTTAGGACCAATGTTTTCTTGTTTCAGCTCAGGCATGGAAACTTTAGCCAAACACCCCCACACCTTTTAGAAACTCAAGTTAAAGGTGTAGCCTTTCCATAGTTTATATAGGGTCTGGTCTAACTTCTTATGGGTTACTCTATTAGGAATATAACAAATAGATAAAATAGCTTTCCCCACATATTACCAAAAAGCCCCGAGCTTAGAAGCATGGTATTCATCATTTCTTTAAGTGTTATATTTTTGCGTTCGACTATCATATTCTGCTAGTGAGTATGGGATGCACTAACCTCATGTATGATACCATTTTTCCCATAAAAGGTAGTTAGAGAGTTAGTCTCACATTCCTTACCCCTGTCGTTTCTGGGTCATTTGATTCTTGGTCTAATTAGGTTTTCACTTTTGCCTTATATTTCGAAAACATTTCTTTAGCCTCTTTTTGGACATAAGGAGATATACTTTGGTATATCTCGAGTAGTCATCCACAAAAGTTATGTAGTATTTTCTCCCCCCCCCCTTTGCAGAATGTGTTTTTGAAGTCCACTAGGTCTGAATGCACTAGTTCTAGTAGTTTTGTTTTTCTACTAGTGACTTTTTTGAAAGGCTTTTTGGCATATTTAGCTTCTACAGACACATGACATTGAGAAAATGATCAACATTGACAACAAGAATTAAGCACATATTCTTGAGTCATTTTATAAAAAGCACAATTGACATGACCTAGCCTACCATGCCACATATCAATAGACTCAATAATATAAGTGGAACTAGAAACATTTCCATTCATGGTCTCAGAAGTAAGATTAAGTACAAATAAACTTCCATTCAGATATCCCTTCCTAACAAAGACCCCATTATGAGGCAACAATTTTGTCATCTCTAACAACAGTTTTCAGTCCGGCTTTGTTGAAAAGTATATTAGAAACCAAGTTTTCACAAAGGGAAGGCATATACAACACATTGCTTAAGGATAGTAATTTACCAAAAGTAAATTTAAGAAGAATCGTCCCTCTACCCATAACTCTAGCAGTCCTAAAGTTTCCCATATAGACGAATTCACCACATCTTTAAAGTCCTGTATAAGTTCTTTGTTAGCACAGAAGTGCCTTCAAGCTCTAGTGTTGTAGACCCATTCAGAACTGTTTGGCACTAAGTTTGCCTCTTCGACTGCAGCATCGATAATTCTAGTGTCGTCAATGAGATAGGCTTAAGCTACAGGTTGTCTGGTAGGCTTTTAGTACAGTTGAGATTTTCCATTACGGAGTGGACACTAGCATGCTTTGTGCCTCGGTTTTCCACAAACATAGCACAACTTCTTTGGTTTCTAAATCTTGTTGCTGAATTTGTTCTGCTGCCTATGATGGTTTGACTTTTGATTCTTCTTACCTTTGCCTTTAAATCGATCCCTGTGCGTAGACACGATAGAGTCAACTAAGTTAGCTTTAGAAGAATTTAAGGATAGGGAATCTAGTTTATCTTTGAGATGATTACCCTTTTTAATTCTCATGTGGATGATCAGTTCCTGCAGAGTGAAAATTTTCTTCTTACATTTCAGATAATTCCTATAGTCACTCAAAGGGTGGAAATTTCTCGATCAGCACATTATCCTGCAGAATCTCGCACATTTCATGTTTTCATTCAGAAATTCAACACACAAGTTCTGATAAATATGAACCTGCTCCATGATTGTTTTATTATCAGTGATTTCAAACCGCAGCCATTCAGCAACAATGTATTTCTTTTTTCAACATCATTAGCTCCATATTTCACCTTCAATCTCTCCCATATGATTTGGCAATTTGAATGTGACAAACGAATCAAACAGGGGGTTGGTCATATGATTCAACAAAAGCCCCATGGCCGTTTTATTGTCTTTTTTGAATTTTTTAACGGTACCTCATCAATAGGTTTGCTTTTTTCTGTTCCATCAGGGAAAGAAATAGAGGTTTTAGATGCATTGTTCTCTTCAGTTAGGTCAGAGAGCAACACATAGTCAACTTCTAATTCTTCAAAGGAAATTAGAAGTTTTTGGGACCATCATTTGTAGTTGGTTCCATCCAAAGGTTCACATTTTGGGAGGTTTAGGAGGGCTAAGTTAAGTGAGAGAGCCATTGATTTGTGTATGATAGTAAATCGCTTTCAAATTATAAGAAATGTATGTCTAAATCAATGGCACAGAAATGAGATACAGAGATGTGCTGTGGAGTACCACTACCTTGAAAGCGATTTTGGCTCGACTTGGGTGCAAATCAAAGGATTCATTCACTCTCTAAGGTTAACATAACTAGCCATTGAACGTGGGCACTTACGACCAAAAGCTTGGACTACACATTACTACAATTACCTAGAACAATGAAGAGAATAGGTAGCAAAGAAGAAGGAAGGAGAGGAAGAGTTTTTTTGGTGTGTTTTGCAACAGCAGGGGAGTTGAGTATTTATATAGCAAAAAATAGTTGTTGGAGGTGAGAAAAATCTAGCAATAGAAGTAATTCTGTGATTGGAAATTAGGGCAACTAGCCATTATTAGAGGAAAAAGGGGAGAGAAATCAGTAAGCTATTATTGACTGTTATCTAGGCCAATGGACAAAAATAAAAGATCTTCTTCCAAAAATATTAGCGAATAAGGTCCACAACCCATGGATGCACCGCGTCCAACCCAAGCCATGCATGTGTGGTGGTTCACCCTTATCTCACAACACTACTAAAACCAAGCCCAAAGGAATTCAACAAGTCTTAGGAAAATAGAGTAATAAAAACCCCACAAGGGCCTTATAATCCACATATAGGGATGAGGAGTATGTATGAAAAAAAAGCTAGCTTTTGCCATTACTTCCAATATGACTTTCACTTCCTAAACTTCTTGCCCAATCAGCTTTTGGCATTGAGTAATGAGTGGTTTGTGTTCTTGCATCCATGTGCTATTTCCACACAACATGCATGCCAATATCATTGAGTCCAGTTTAATCGGCACTTTCTATAGGTCCATGCTCTCGTTATTCGAAGACCCCTAAACGCTACTTTCAGTTCAGCCTTCACCACCCCTTGCGGCTATCCCTCGGCTACCCTTCACGGCTCCATCGACGTTAGAAGCACCTGTCCTTGGGGGAGCTTCCCATCTAATCAGGAAATCCTTTTGTCCTCTAAATTCACTCGAATAAGTCTCGCCATCGAGCCCTAACACCTAAACTGTTTCATTAAATTTTGTAATAAGCAATCACCCCTTATCATTTTGGGCCCCCTTCTAACCCATGAAAATGGTGGGCATTGTATGACTTCCATATGTAGCAAAGTGTAGTGAGAGACTTAATATCCCATGCATGTTGTCTCACCATGCATATCTTTCGCATTAGCCTGAATTTAATATTTAGCGGTGCATAGAGGAGTGCAAGGCTCACACATTGCTCTCAAGAAACGGCCGAATGGCCTTTGCATCAGAAACCACGCGTTCCAAGTCATGGCGGTGGGAGATGGATGCAATCATGTAACACATGGTTTTGGTTATAGATGATTGATTCATGTGTTTCAAACTCTGGAAAATTAGACAATACCTGCTTTTATTTGCCATATCATAAAAGACTTTTAGATGTTAATAGTTTTAATCCTGCTATATTAAATAGAAATTATTTAATTTTAAAAAGTATCCTTTAGAATATCAAACTTTAAATGTATTTAATGTCAGTATATCACCAATAGCCAAAGAAATTTTGACTCGTCTTGATGATACATTTTGTTTATTTTGGGGATAGTAGCATATTTTTAAAAATTATATAATGACTTGTCAAATCATCAACATGTTTATCTTATGTAAGTTGTATATTTTTATAATATTTTACAGTAGCATATGAATGTAATAAATAAGTTAAGACATCGTCATATCCTAAACTTTAAGGATGTTTGATAATATTTATGTCAGCAACGAGTCATAGACAATTTAATAACTCACTAATTAGCTTGAAATTGCTTACTTATCATCACATGTATTCAGATGGTATATTTGTATTTACTTTTTAAGTTTTAGCATCTGCGTGATCAATGAGCTCCAGCTCTCATACTAGAAAATTTGGAGGTTAAAATTTATTTGACTCAGTGCCTCAAAATTTAGCATGTTTATAGCTTGCTTTAAAATTGAATTATTTATATCTAATATTGCAAAAGTTGAAATTGTATTGGCATCAAAAATCTACTTATTATAAATTATATCTGATTTGATTTGTCGGTTTTAGGAACCCTATCTCCTAGAGTTAGCTTAAAAATGATAATTATAGGAGACATCTATTAGGATATCACACATGACAATGGCCTCCGACATCCATGATACTATACTAATAAGGATTATGATATAAGCTTTTTAAATTAATTTTTCTATCATTAATTAATTTTAATATGAAATCCTTTTCGCACTTATTGTCACGAGCCTAAGTTCAATTACGCTCCCTTTGTTTAATGGCATATCCTATCAACCCAGCCAAGTGATTACAAATTACAATCCCTCCATCCAATTGTAAATCAATTTAGGGCATTCTTTCATATGTTGTCGACTTCACCAATCCAAGTGCTTATAGCACAAGTGGCACATATTTTTGCCCTCTTCTTTAGAGACCAATATTTGAATTTTTGGACATATAAACATCTAATTTGGGTGTATGTGTGGAAAAGCACCTAGGCCTTTAGATCAAAGATGTTATTACGAGTTTGTGCCATCTATAGGATTGAATTCAAATCTAAAATTGTATTTAGTTTGTTCTTTTGCTAATGTATGAGCAAAGAAAACACAGGAAAAATAAAAATAAAAATAAATTGGACAGAAAAAAAGGGCAAGTTTCCTGGATTTCACGAAAGTCCATATTTGGGTCGATTTGGGATGGAAAGATTTATTGTGGCTTATGATTGTTTTCTTTAGGAGATTTTGTTGTGATTCGTGGACAACTCTAATGAATTGCTTTGTTGATTTATTTTCGAAGGTCCCATGCAGAAGTTTGAAAGTTTGGGAAAATCTACAACCATAAACAGTCAAATAGGGATCTTGGGGATGTGATGAATAGTTATTCCAAATCTCCATTAAGAGAGTGTGGACAAATGATCCTCACCTGATGCAAGGTCATAAGTGATGGAGTGAGACTTAGGTATTTATGGGATGTATTCCAGTCACCTCAAACCCTAAGTAGGGGGGAAATGTATGGAGAGGGAAGATAGATTTTTTGGATGGTGAGGGGATATGATAGAATTACATTTCCATCTTCAGTACAAAATATGTTTTTTTTTTTATCCTATTCTGACTATGTGTCTTGTTAAGCAAGTTAAGTTGAAATTAGGGTTGTCAAAAGCTTGTATAAATATGTTACTATGTCACTGTGATCAATGACAAAGACAAAGATAAATTATTTTTGTTTCTTCCTTATGTCTTTCCCTTATTTCATGGTATCAGACCTGTAGGCTCATATCAAAGCAAAAACACAGCTTTGCCATGACTGATAATGGAGAGAAGTTATGTTAGAGACTTACTCACCCCCTCTTTTACACATTTAGAGTGTCTTGTAGTCTTGATAATTACAACGATCTTCTATGGCAAAAATGTTTGATATTTGGGAGAAAGTGGTAAGAACTGGATTGAAAACCAAAACAAGTTAAGGTTTATTGAATAAACTCTGAAAAAGTGAGATGGAGAAGAGAAAATATGAAGCTCAAGGATAGGAGATGTTACCTCGATGATTTTGTCCTTGGATCCTTAACTTTATTGACCCAAAACTACATACAAGTGTGGTGTATGTGGAGACAGTCCATGCCATGTTGGATAACCGAAGAAGCATTACTTTGTTGCAAATACTTAAAGTCCATCAACTTAAAGTTAGCATTGCAAGTTGCAACAAGGTGTAATGGAAGTGGTTGAGTTCTGCTCCAAGCTTACGGAGTTATGGAGTCAATTAGACAACTATTAAAAGGCATCTTTTGTACATGTGATGGGTATAAGTAAGGAGCAATTAGCAAGACCATGATAACAATGGAAGAAGAAAAATCCCACCAATATTTGAAGGGTCTTGATGATGAACTTTATTCACATATAATAAGTTAAAATCTTACTTTGAAGCCATTGTCCAAGCTCGATAAAATTTTATATATGGTGTAATAAGAAGAAAATCACAAGAAAACAATGATTGTGGGAGATGATAGGAGTGAAACAGTTGTTGTCTTTTATTGTTGCTAATACTTGAAGGTTGTAACCTACAACCATGAAGAAAAACCTTATGCAAGCAGTGTGGATGTTTAGGATATGAGGAATCAAATTGTTGTGAAGTCATTGTACCCTTATGCTGGGGCAGTTGAGGAAGAGGTTGAGGTTGAGGGAGCATAACTGTTGTTAGCTGAGTATCAAATAGCTAGAGGAGAGGTACTATAAACAAAACTGCATGTACCGCTGCTACATTAGGAATTACAAGTTTTAGAACAATCATAATACCAAGCACCTTAGAAGCGAATTGCCCCAATTTTCCTAACTTTACTTCAAAAACAAGTACAGAGGTTGTTGAGCCTCATAAAGACCTCCAAACTGCCTATGAGAAGCTACTATGTAATATGAATTGGATACTTGATAGTGATACATTTGACCATATGACGGGTAACATGAAAATCCTTGAGAAAAATTAAAGATATAGAACCCGTTATGATCAAATTGCCCCGCGGGAGATTCATTGTTACCCAAACACATGGAATAGTGATTTTAGACACAAAGATCATAGTAAAGATGTCATATATATGCCTTATTTCACATGGAATTTCATCTATTGATAAACTATTTCAACACTTAGATTGCTATCAAAAAAACATTTAGATTGCATAGTGACTTTTCATTGTAATTTTTATATAGTATAGGACACACACATTGGGAAAGTTTATTAGAGTGGTTAAATTAAGAGGAAGAGTCTACCCTTCTCAAGAGCATCCTCACCAATTAATCAAGTCAATGTAATTAGTACTGCTCAACTTTGGCATTAGTTGTCTTGGGCATCCCTCGAAGCACACATTATTTTTTCTTCTCAAAAGTTTGGGTGTTCAAATTAGTTCTAAAGAAATAATTATTTATGATGCTTGTTTTAGGAGCAAGCAAACTTAATGTCGGTTATCTAACGCCAATGACATGTTTCACTTAATACATTGTGATATTTGGTGTTCTAATAAGTTATCATCTTTTTGTGGTGCACATTATTTCTTGACCATTATTAATAATGCTAGTAAAGTAGTTTGGGCTTATTTGATAAGGGAAACGGGAGAAACCTCCAACATAGTGGAATACTTTGTTGAATAATGAAAAATTAGTTTGAAATAATGTGAAAATTATTTGATGTGATAATAAATCTAACTTTACTTATGGACATATGAGAAATTTTTATGTAGAAAAATAAATTCTTCATCAAATAGTTGTGTCGATACCCCTCAGGAAAATGGTGGAGTTGGGAAAAAAACCATCATATACCAAATATTATAAGAGCCCTTCGTTCTCTAGCCAACCCCACATTGGAATTTTGAGGAGAGTGCATGCTTTTTGCATATTGTATAAGCAGGACACCTACTAATGTTTTTAAATGTCAAACACCTTATGAGGTACTCTTTGGACACAAATGTTCATATGATCAAGGAGAAAGGGGAAATTTAGCTCTCATAGTAAGAAGTGCATTTTTGTTGGGTTTTCCTTTGTAAACAATGGGTGGAAGGTATATAAGATGGATAGCATGGAAACTTTTGTGAGTAGGGATGTCATATTTCAAGAACACAATTTTCTTTTTATTTCTCATACTAGCCATAAAGCTCACCTTCCATCCATTTGGATAACGAAAACATTGCTGGCTCATATGAGTCTTTTGATTTGGAAGAAACAGGCCCAAGTTTTGTTGAACCTGCATTAGCAAGAATAAATAGGCTCACAAATGAACAACAGCCATCTGGGCCTGGTTTAACTAAAGGAGTGCTAGTCCATGCTACAATAAAGGATGAGTCAGAAGCAAGGGGAAGTGTAACACAACCTTATAAGCCCAATGATGATGGAGTTAAACAAGGAGAACATAGAAGAAGATCTCAAGCGTTCTTGATCAATATATTTACTATGATGCTCAAACACAAACCCTTTCTTTCAAAGTGCAATCTAACAAGGCTCCATAGGTACTCTATATCCTATAGGTAGTTATGTCACTTGCAATAGTTTTTCTAGGAGTCATGAAAATTTTCTAGTTGTTATTGTAAAGATTGTGGTTCCCAAGTTCTATCACGAGGCAGTAAAAGACCTAAAATGGAGAAAGGCAATGTTTGAATAGATTAGGGCCCTGGAAGAAAGCCAAACATAGATAATCGTGGATCTACTACCTAGTATAAAGCCCTTAAGCTACAAACTTGTCACGTGAAGGACAACTCTAATGGCATATAAGGCCAAATTGGTGATTTAAGAAGATCATCAAATTGCAGGACTTGACTGTAATGACACTTTCTCACCAATTGCAAAAAATGATAAGTGTGTGTGTGTTTTTTTTAATCAGTTGTGCAGCCAAAGGGTGACAACTTTACAAGATAAATGTAAATAATGTGTTTGTACATAACGATCTTAAGGAAGAAGTTTACATAAAGTTGTGACCAAGGTTCTCTTCTTCATCATCAAGCAATGTATGCAAGTTAAAGAAACCGTTCTATGGGCGTATGCAAGTCAAAGAAATCGTTCTATGGGCTACTTCGTGGTTTGCATAATGATCTTCCAAATTGGAAGAGTGTGGGTTTGTTTGTTCTTATATCAACTCTTCCACGTTCATATACCATAAGGGAGCAATTTTTATGGCTTTCTTGTGTATGTTGATGATATAATCCTTGCTAGGAATGATTCAAAAGCTTGTACTAAAGTCAAGGTCTATCTTAAGACTTGTTTACGCATAAAAGATCTTGGGGATCTCAAAGAACTTTTGGGCATTGAAGTGGCTCATAAACCAAAAAGCTATTTCATTGTTGATGTAAATATAACATGGAGATTGAAGATGATTGTGGTCTTTTAGGAGGAAAATCTATGGATTTCCCATGGAGGCTAACCACAAACTGGCTTTAATAAAAGGCAAGGATTTAGGTTATGCATGTTGGTATAAAAACCTCATGGGTCGTTTGATTTATATGACAATTACACGTCCAGAACTTACGTATGTGGCACATCTTCAATAATAATTCATGCAAAATGCTAAGGTTAAGCTCATGGAGGAAGCTAGGTCAGCAGTGACATATATTAAAGGAATACCAGGTCAAGATCTACTCCTAATAGCCAACATCAAACATCAAGTCAATTTATGTATGATTTAGATTGGGGAACTTGTGCCTTGACCCAGCGCTCTCTAACTAGATACTTGATCATACTTAGGGCCTATTCTATTTCATGATAAGATACAACTGTAAGCTGTAAGAAGCTGTAAGGAGCTGTAAGAAGATATAAGGAGATGCAAGAACATGTAATGAGCTATAAGGATAGATGTAAGGAGTTGTTGAATTAATTGAAGAGTTGTATAGCCTAATTTGTGGCAATAATGATATATTAGTCATATTTATGTCAAAAATTTAATATCATCAGTCAAAATATGTCCTAATATAATTGAAATGAAATATGTTTGTTTTACAAAGAACATTTTGGATGAGAAAGAATAATATTAAAATAATAAACTTATTAAAATAAACCATTAACTAAGTTAGTTACATAACAATAAAACATATTAAACCCTATAAATTTTGTCAAGAAAATTTTGTACACTTGAGGTGATTTTTTATATTTACATTAGTTTGATCAAATGAGCAAAGTATAACAAAAAATTTTTTTTTTGACAAAATTGAATTCAACTCTTAAAATAAAATCCTATTTTAAGTAAATAATTTAAAATGTAAATGTATGGCCAATATTGTTACCAAGAAGTTTTATAAATAAACTCTTAAAACATTATTTAGTAATGCTTAAAATACGAAAATTGTATTGTTATATCAAACAACCAAAAATTAAATATTGCCTTCCAAAATAAAAAAAAAATAAAACAAAATAAAAACAAAAGATGAGAACTTAAACGGGCAGCCAGGAGGCCGTAGAAATTTTAATGCTCAGCACTACTTTTTCCTAACTACTTTCTACTTTTCCTAAAGTAACCTACCCACCTTTATATCAACTAAACACCCCCCTTTGCCATACTCCTTCTTCCCAGACTATAATAACGTACATTATTCATGTTGAAACTCAAATATAATTTATTTGTTATATTATATTTTTATGTTTATGTAAATGTTGTATTCATGAGATATTTACAAATTTTGTATATTGGTAGCATAATTAAAAAAAGATAGATATTTTCGTAATTAAAAGAAATGAATGGTATAGAAAATCTATATGGGATGTAAGGAGATGTAAGAAGATGTAAGGAGATGTAAGGAGATGTAAGAAGATGTAAGGAGATATAAGAAGATGTAAGGAGATGTAAGAAGATGTAAGAATTATGTTAAGGATGTAAGGAGCTGTAAAGAGATGTAAGAAGCTATAAGGAGATGTAAGCTCTTAGCTAAATCCTAAAAAACGTGAAATAGAACAGGGCCTTACTGGATCTCATGAGTGCTAGAAGACCACAAAGCAAATTACTATATCCAGTTCATTTGTAGAAGTTAAATATAGGTCAATGGCAACAAGACAAGTGGATTAATCTAACAAGTCCTTATTGGCATTGCCTAGTCTTTTCCTTGACCAGCCTATGAAGTGGGTTCATGATGGTCAAGCAACCATTCACATAGCTAAAAATCTGGTGTTCCATGAAAGAGCCAACATATTCAGATCGATTGTCACTTTATTCACAAAACACTTCAATTGGGAGACTTTGAAGTCGCATATATTTCAACCAGGTAACAACCAAGATACATTTTTGCTGGGGCTCTTGGACAACAACCCTTTATGTATTGAAGGAGCAAGTTGGGCATGATTGACCTACATGCTCTAACTTTAGGGAGTATAGATTAGGATTTCATATCCAACAGAAGATGTCTTTTTCTATTGCATTGTGACTAGGTGTCTTATTGAGAAAATTAGGTTGAAACTAGAGTTGCCAAAACCTTATATAAATATGTTATTTATGTCACCATATTTAGTGAGAAACACAATAACAAATTATTTTTGATTCTTCATTGTCTCTTGCCTTTATTTTAAGGGATGGCTCAAATACAAGCTAGATTGAGAGATGTGTAGTGTTAAGAGAGTACTTGATTGTAATATACATTTTCTTATTATATTGGATGCATCAATTGTTGGTGGTCCATTGTTTTCTCTCAATGTGGTGGGGTATTCTATGTTAAATTGGTTGGAACGCCTTTCGTAGATATGTGCATGTGTGTGGTTAAATTTTAAACTACACATCCATTCCTATCAAGTGGTATCAAAGTGGTTTAATCCCAACAAGTGGTACTAGAATGAGATTGATGTCGATTAGATGAAGAGAGCTATGGAAGGCACACATAAGAAAATATGAGTTGTGGCTCAGTTGTTGATGGATCAAGTGATGGTGCTAAATTACGAGATACAAAAGAAATTGAAGAGTTGAAGCTCATCGTGTTATTGATTGAGAGGCAAGTGCTCCCATGGCGCATGATAAATACAATTTTGGATTACAGGGAGAAATTTGTTGGATTGAAATTTAACCCAAAATTATATTTAATTAGTTTTTAAATTAATGTATAAGGAAAACAAGGAAAACAAAAGAAGAAAACAAAATAAAAGAGGAAAAAGGGTCAAGTTTCCTAGAATTCACAAAAGCCAACATGGGACTTGATTTGGATGGAAAGATTTATTATGGCTTGTCATTATTTCCAATTAAAAGATTTTAGTGTGACTTGGTATGTAATTGAATGGATTGCTTTGCTCCATAATTTTGGAAAGTGCTTAGGGGACGTTTTAAAGTTGTGAATATCTACAACAATAGATATGGATATGAGGGGTGAGTTAAAAAATCCTCCCAAACTCCCATTGAGTTAGTATAGGTGGGGTCTTGTTGACCCAATGCAGGGTTAATGAGCGATGGAGTGGAATCTAGGTTCTTATGTCGTGTATCCTGAACACCCCGAATTCCAAGTAGGGGGGAAGTGTTTGGAGAGGGAAGGCCAGTTCATGATAGTGATGGGGCAGCTCAAACATATACTATATGGAGAGAATCATAATGTTATGACTATATTTGATTGTAATACATGTTTGTTAATTATAGTAGATGCGCCAGTTATTACTAAGTCATGGTTTTTCCCTTATTGGAGTGGTTTTCCACGCCAAATTTGTTGGCTTCCCTTCCTTTGATGTGTGTATATGAGTATTTAAATCTTCTACTATGCTTTTATGCCCAACAAGTATTATTAGAGATGTTTAAACTTAGTACCATCCTTACCCCCCTTCCCTACGCACTAAGCCCCACTTATGGGTATAGTGTTTGTTCTTTAAGTTTTTAAAAATATATAAGAATGAAATAAGTTCTTAAGTTTGAACAATAAATTCTCTAACTAATCGTATTGTTAATCACGAAAATATCATGCATCATCAATCCAAAAATGCTTTAATAGATAAGTGTTCAACACATAAAAATAAAGTAAATGATATTGAACAACAATATATATCCTTAAAATAGAAACAATTGAATTATGTTTTTGCTTAATTGGTTATTACTAAAAAAGCACAAAGCAAAGATAAAACATAAAGCTTACAACAGTTGACACTTTAGTATACTGAGGCATAACTAGTGAAGAAAGCGGTCTAAAAGTTTGTGAAAATAATGATTCAGTACTTTGAATTCTAAGGGAAGAATAATTTCTTCCTTTTCTTGAAAAGAAATCTGATAATTATGTATTAGCCCTAAAAATAGGATATTTTTACAATTTTACTGTCTTTTTGCTAGTTTTCAAAAAATTTATGATGATAGTGATGGTTTATTATCTTTTGATGAATATAATTGTACTATTTTCATTATCAAAATTTTTCATTGAAACTATCATTGATATCATATATAGGGCACAAAATGTATTAGTAAACCTCAAACAAAAAATTTAAATGCAAAGAAAGAAAAATATCATTTTGGAGTCAGAAATAATTTCTAAAATGCCAAAAATATAATTTATTTTTGTCAAGAGAAAGAACTAAATTATGTACCTTTCAAAATCTAAGGATAGTAAATTATTAGTTTTTACAAAATTTTAGATCACCTTATTCATTGGTTTTACCACATGGTATTAAAGTACCGTTTGCTTTAAAACTTACGTAGAATAATGATATATAGGGGCTGCTTAACCTAGATTGGGTATTGATTTAATAGCAAACTTTTGAAACTTGGTCCCTCTTCTACATTGAGCAACGAGGAAAAAAAAAGGAAAAGGCAGAATTGTGCCTTGATTGATAATGTGTGCTCGACACATATGTTTAAGACATTCTTCATCATGTTGTCAATGTTTTTCATTTTTTGTTTTATTGGATATGTACACCAGCAAACTTGCCAAAAGCTTGATGAAAACCAATGGATATTTTTTTAGAAAAGTAATACTTCACCTAAAAGGATGCCTATCCTTGGGATAAAGTTTGTTGACCAAAGACTCAAGTGGGTCTTTGATCTGTGTTAAACAACACTTGTAAACACTGCATTTTCATGTAAACTTATATTGAAAACATCGATAACAGAACAACCTATGTGTCCAAATAGTGAAGTGTGAATAATGGCCAATCCACCAATATTTTCAATAGACTGGCCAATACAGAAGAATCATGTGTTTGGAAAACCCTGACAAAGAATTATCATTTGTTATGTAAAGGAAAAATATAGAAAATTGGTGATGGCACTAGAATCAAGTTTTGGACAAATAATTGGTGTCATGATAAGAATCTTTTTCAGATTTTGAATGTTGAATCTTCAAGTGTCAACTTTATGTGTGAATGAGTTCATGTCAACTGGTAGGAGTTAGGATATTCCCAATCTTAGTCAATACCTATCACCCCATTGTTTCTATAATCACCAGTGTCATATTAGCCATTAACTCCTTGTTAGATTAATGGTGTTGAGACCTTATTACTAATGGCAGTTCTTAATTAAAACAACTACACGAATGTGTGACGATCACGGGAACAAAACTAGATCTAGAAGACTAACATTCTTCCCAATATAAATATTTTCTTATGGAATTTTTTTTCACAATGATCTTCCCCTCAAATGAATATAGATGGTGTTTGCCATCTATGCCAGGGAACATGAAGACTTTAAAATCTTCTTATTCAATGCTGCTTTTCCAAGAAGACGTAAGCAATAGCATACCCAGACAAATGGATTCCAAATCTTTCCAAACCACGTGACATTTATGGATGTAGTAAGTTACTCACTCAATAAGAACATTCTTCACAAAATCAACTACATCCTGAAGTATTTGGAAGGAATGAAATGTCACCGTCTTTAAGTAGAATGTCTTCAACCCAATCAAAGTTATTATTAGAGAGAAAAAGGAGTATGTATTGAATACAGATCAACAAGCCATTTTTATCACCAATTAAATCTCCTTTCAACCAACCCAACCTCATAAATATGATCATATGGTTCACTATAAAGAATAAATTGTAAGATTTATCAAACTCAATCTTGAAGAATTCTGTTGTGAGGGGAAATGCATCAGTGGTGATTTTTTTTTTTTGGAGATGGGGAAGGCCATCTTCTATAAGAACGAGGTAACAATTTTGGGACAAATTCAATCTTGACTATTGAAACTGGTGCTAAGATGGGGACTATAAGAAACAGTCGAAGTGGGGGTCAAATATGATTAATACAATATATGAAAAGATGAAGTGGCCCTATTCTATAATTATCTTACTTTGTATATAATATTTATGGTGAGTCCAATATATTCTTATTAGTATGAAAGCACATTTTTGGACCTACATATGAGTTTATTATACATTATGATTTATGTAGTAACATATATTTTTATAAAAAAGTTACATGTGCTAATTGAGTCAAACTTGAAAATCATAAGGATACTATTTTTGAAGCAATTATCTTCTCATTATTTGGCATGATTATAATGCATGAGATTATTTAAATATTTTATTAATTTTATGGCATGATTTGGATATCATATTTTGCGAGATTTAGAATGAGATAAGATTATGGATACGATTTAGGCTAATTGATTTGATTGGATATGATTTTATTTGAACCAAATTTGTTTAAGTTATAATATGAAAAGATTTATAAGATGCTTGATTGATTATACAGTGCAGTATCATCTTCGAGATTATGAGAAATATCCATTAGAATGTTAATTTTAGTTTAAATTAAAACTATGCTTAAGGATAAAGTCAGTGGAATAGACAGTAAGATGTGAAAAGATTTAAATAATAATGGAAACCTTAGTGTTGATAACCCTAATCAAAATCAAATTTTTCAATGAGAACTTTTCTTGAAGAGTACTAATTGTATTTTATAGACAAAATTAGGCAAAAACATAAAGCAAACACTTTCAAATATTTTGTCACAATAAATACAAAAAGAAGAGGACACATGATTGAAGTAAGAAACTAATACATTAGTTATGGTATGGCCTTTTAAGATAATATATCACAATAATCACATGTATTAGGAATAACAATCTTGCCACCTAAAAATTGTTAATAATGGTCTGGGCTCTTGTGTTGTGGAAATTAAATTTAATTTGACACATTGATGATAATATGGAGCTAGTCTTATCGTGTAAATACAAGATTCATAATTGTCATTGTATTGTACTTAGTATTTATAATATTCCATAATTATGTTCAAAAAGAAAGTAAACAGTAATAATATTAGCTATTTGATATTATTTGGAACCAAATTACTACCAATATATTTTTTTTTGACAATACTACCAATATTATTTCTGTATAACCGCTTGCAGATCTAAGTGATGTTCAAGAACATGTTTGTCATTAGTCATTTTAAATGACAACCACCAACTGCAAGCATATTGCTTAATCCCAGTATCATCAGAGTCATACTTAGACTTATGAGCTTCCCAAATTTTCGTGGAACTTTGCACCTTACTATAAATACGGTACATTGAATAGTCCTATAATGCGAAAGTAGACCACAACAGGTTTTATTATGCCTCCCACAACTACTTTTAGATCCCTTAGAAGCCTCTTCAGCAATTAAGGTATAATTAACCTTAGATCGAGTAAGTGAAAATTTAATTTTTTCAGCCCACATACAATAATTATACCCACTTAGTTTATGCATTTCAGGCAGACACAAAGTAGCAATCATATTTGTTGATTCAACCATTAGTAGCAAATAAAATTTGGTTTCGGAATGTTAGAAAAGTAGAGGTTGCAACTAATACAGAATAAACAAACTTATCTGATTTGGAATAGAATTTGACGGCGTGGTGTGGTAGATTGCTGCCTTAAAACCAAATTTGCCCCCCTAACTGCACATCGAGGACTTGTGAGCAATCGATCTCCAGGGATACATGGATGGTTGTCAGAACGATGCACTAAAATGGACAACGGTGAGGATCATTGATCAATTACGTAGAATGAAGAGTTTAGGAGAAGGTTGAGGAAGAGTGTGTTATTTTTTATCTCTAAAACTATTGTAGTAGGAAGAATTTATTAGGAGAGGGTGACAAGAAAAATGGCAAGACTTAGGCATGTTCTTTTCGTTGGGAAATATGAGTTGGTAGATGGGTAAAGTTGGTTGAGATTAGTAGAAGTGGGTTCCAGTTGGTTTTTTTTTTGTTTTGTTTTTGTTGTAGTGGGTAGCAATGGGTTGAAGTGTTTAGCAATGGCTTGAAGTGGGTTGAAGTTGGAAGAAATTCATATATATTTTTCATACGATGGGTTGAAGGTAGTTTTTTGTTTAAGTGGGTTGAGGTTAGTTGAAGTGGGTTAAAGTTGAAACTTTTTTGTTGAAGTAAGTTGAAGTGGGTTGAAGTGGGTTAAAGTTGGTAAATTGGAGTTTACCAATAAAAATAACAGGCCCAATAAAGGCTGAGTTGGTGGAGAAAAATTAGTACTAATTATGCAAATTTTGTGGAGGAAAATCAGCATAATTATATTGAGAATAATTGCAATAATCGAAAACAAAATAAGTGAATATTACTCGCCAAACTTAATTGCACTAAATTCTCTCTCTTCCTTTTGAGTCAAACTCCAAGATCCCCCCACATGATTCAAAGGAAGTAAAAAAAGGAAAAGCAGGAAGTTTTGGGCAATGGAAGGAAAAATGTATATATACCATTGTCTTTTGGACTTGAATTAGAACCTTGTGTTTACAAGTCTGTCTTACATCCATTAAGGTGGGAAAATCCTGTATCTGAATGGAATTTGTAAAGATCTAATTATGCACACTTATTTTCCATTAAAAAAAGATCCTGGCATAATGTTGGCGCATTAAAGCCCCTACATCACTATATGGATTCTCGTCAATGCTCTAGTGAGTTCCATCAAGTACATACTATCATCCACCACCATTAAGGTTATGGACTCATTAATAATTAGAGTGTCATCCTTAAAATAATTGACAGTGTATGAAAATATTACATGTTTCATTCATAGGAGTGGGTTGTAGCACAAAATCTTAAGCTATTTCATGATTTTGTTTGAACTTAGACTCTTATCTAAGAAGGGTATCCATCGTGATTCACTCACTCAATGGGCTTAAGGCCTAATCCTTATGTTGACGATAGCACTATGCTTCTACAATGGCCTTTGGTAAAAGGATCTACAATATTCCTTTTTGATTTTACATACTAAAGTGATATCATAATATCCCTTATCAGATTTCTCACGATTGTGCACCTTAAACAAATATGTCTCCTCTTTCCACTATAGGCTTGGTTGTTAGCCACTTCTATAGCTATTTGTGAGTCACAATGCATAGTTACTGATTGAGTTGGCTTCCCCTAATTTCTATTTGTTATAATAGAAGCCCTAGATGCGTAGTGACATGACAAACAAAAATGCTTTTGTTAGCGATGTGTAGAGTAGCCCCTAGTTTAGTGTAAAGTGTATGGTTATCTCCTTGTCGGGAAATGTTTATCATGATGGAACCCTTAATCATCTAAGAAAATGTAGGCGAGCTCTCTATCTTGCATAATGGGTGAGCATCCTCTTAGAAGGGTTGAAAATATAGAGCGAGTATCCTTTTTTGAATTTGTAGTCATGGTTGAGGCGAGGAGTCCTAAAATTTGGAATGTATGCGATTAGGCTATAATGACTCGGAAGAAGTGGTAAATGGGTAAAGATGGTTCATCCAAATTGATTTGATGGGTATAAGCAATGGAATGCTTCTTTGTCCTTAAAAATCAATGTTTTATTTTCACTCTACTTTTGTCTAGTTCACCTTTGTAGAATTTTAGACTAGCCATTCTTTTTTTTTCTCTCTCTGTTTTTTTGTTTTTGGGGGAGACAAAGAACTCAATTCAAATGTTTCTTTACGGAGTTCATAACCGGGCTGTATTCAACATGGAATCAGACAAGTCGTAGTTCTGGAGTAAGAACATGCAGCTTAAAAGAAAGATGATTCCAAGAGGACTACTAAAGGCATGCTTCTTGATTAGACTACCAAAGAAAGCAAGCTAGCTTGAAGGCTGAAATAACCCTTATGAAACCACAAAGTGGGCATAGGTGATGAGGTTAATGCAAATTAACAATTTTTCCTTTCTTTACTCTTCTTCTTAAGCTTTTTTTTAGGTTCTTCTTTTCTTAATTTTTTTATGTTTCCTTTTTTTGGTTCTTTGGATGGGACCTTTTGGTTTGAACTCCCCTTTTTTTTATTGTTGATTTTGATATTGATGTCACTTATGACACACTTTCGCTCCTAATTTAGGTTGAATGTGGTTACCAGAGAAATCAACTTATTTATAGACTAAAAAAGGTTCTAAGTAATAACTTATTAGGTTTTACAAAGGTATTAATGTCAATTATTAAAAGAGACTTCTTATCCTAGGCATGTCCTTTAAGGCTATATGATTTATTAGAAAGAAACTTCTAGTCTTTCCCTTTTTTAGATGATGAATTGAAATCTGTAGTCTCTTTTTTGTTTTATTTATCTCCCTCTCCTTTTGCCTCACTCACCTTGTGAGGCTTTCAAACTAGCCACCCCCTTTTTTTATTTTTTATTTTTTAACCCTAGATTGTCACTAACAAGAGAATTCTTAGAAAAAGGGAAAAAAATGAAATAGGTTTAGGAAGGATGGAAGTGTTGAGGTTTCAATTCCTGGAAAGATGGGTGAGTTAGTGAATAAGGGAAGGGACTCTTCGACTCAAGTTATGAATGCAAATTTAAGGGTTGGTCATGCTCCTTAGTTTTGGTCTCTATTGTGGAGGTACATAGTGGGTTAATGGGGAAAGTGTAAAAAGGATTGCTAATATGTTTAATCTCCTATCTCCTTATCTTAAATGAATAGGATAACCCTTCGTAAATGACTATCCTAGCTTCATTCTAAGATCTTAGGTCCAAACTTAAACTAGGCCCATTTAGCTTGGCCGAAAGACCCTTGTTTCCTCCTTTTTTTTGGGAGTTTGGAATGAACCCCATGATGACCAAAAGGAGTTTTTAAACTTAGGCCTCTTAACTCTTTATCTAAATTCCGTATTTCTTAACTTTGTCTAAGTTCTATAGCTAGAGTTTTGTGCTCATCAAATTTTGCAGTCACTTCCCTAAGATCTCCCGTTGTTGACTTGCTTCTAGGTTCACCATTGGTAGTAATCTTTAGTAGCATGAATCTAAATGTTATCTTTCTCATCTTCCTATCCTGAGTAATAAGAGGATAGGTTAATAGACGGAATTTAATGGAGGTGGGTAATGGCAAGGAAAGGTTAATGGTCTTGGCTATGGGTTAAGGGAAGTGGCTAACGACTTGCAGTCAGGTATGAAGGAGATGATAACTTGGTGAACTTGACGATTTAGGCTAGGATGTGAATAAATGGGGTTAAGATGTAGGGTTTATGATATTGATCTTAGGTTAAAATCGGATCTTACCTTAAACTATGTTCTAAGTTGGGCTTAGATGGCTAACCTATGGACCTAAGCTGAGTCTTGGTCTATCTGAAATCATGGACCTATACTGGGGCTAAGCATTGCTTTGGTTTGGTTTTGCCTAAAATTGGCTAGTTTAGACATACAAAAGGATCTAAGTGGACTCATGCATGGATCCTAAACTTAGGGTAGAGATACATGATGCATGGACCACAGACTTATGCATGGATCAAATATATAGGTCTTTATTGAACTCATTCATTATGAATAAGACGCATGATTAAATGTAGCCTAAATAGGCTAGGGCTCTAAAGGTCTAATGGGTCGCATTATTGACTTCAGGCCTAGATGGATTCATAGAATATGATGTATGACTCTTTGGCCCCAGTTATCCCACAATTGATGTGCTAAAACCCAATAATGACCTTTAGAATTTCCTAATCATGTAAATGAGACTTGCAAGCTCATTAATTAAAGTGACCTAGACCTAGACTAATGATGTTGACCCTTATATTATGATGCATAAAAGGGCTAGAAACTAGATAATTTTTGCTAGTCCTCTCCTAATGCAAGGCCTAAACACTTGGAATTGACTTAGTCTAAGAGGTCTAAAATATGATTCCACCCTCAAATGGGTCAAACTAACATTTCCCTAGCTTGGGCCCCTAGAGATAGTGATGACATTATAAACTGTAAAGAATCAATACATGTGTATTTGGGTAGGGGACACTTTTAGAAAGACCACTAGAGTTCTAAACATTCACAGAATCACACATGCATATGAATTCTGACCTAATCAAAAGTTCCAAGTTATAAGTGGGTAGGTAAGGTTTGGAACATTCCTCTCGAAACCTAAATGCTTCATCATCCACAGGGTGTATGACAAGAGTAGAATGTTCAGATGCTTTCTCATATATCATGTAGATTATGGAAAGTACATCATGAGCGGGTGAAATAGTTGCCTGCTCAGTTGGAAGTCTTAATATCGAGTGACCAACTATTTTTTAAAGTAGGTAATAGCAGGTTTAACCAATAGGTTTTGTTAATCCCAACAAGCCAGCACCTCTGATGTAAGAATGACTATTGAAAGTAACAATTTCCCATTGATTTTCAAATCTCACCCTCTTAAAAAAATGTCCCCAATAGAGTCCTTACTGTAGGACCATGGCTTGGAACCCAGTGTGAGGTCCCACACAAATGGTTGCGCCTGCTGGAAGTAATCATGTGATTCAGTTTGCTTCATTTAATTCATCTTCACAACTAAATTGTCCAAATTTAGTGTACGAAAGTTTTGAGTGTAAAATATAAAGCTGCAAGCATACAACTTTCACTGTAGTACTTGAGGGTGGTCTCCACAGGGACAAGGTTGAGATCAAGGTCACTAAATACACAAATAACTAATCTAGCAGCATTCTAAACTAATCAACACAATAAACAATTGAAACTATAGATTGTAAATGGACCAAATTCTAAATAATCCCTAATTATTCGCAAACTCTAATATCCTTTAAACTATGTAAAATAGTAAAACCAAACTCAACCACATTGAAGTAATCTAATACCAAATGTAATTAAGACCAACATAATCAAGTCTAAACATAATCCATAATCTGACATAATGAAAATCAAAAATCAAAAAGCCCATCATAATCAGGGACTTCTAATAAAAAATTAACATAATGTAAACTCCAAGTAACCCTCATGAGAATGAGCATCATAATCTAGAAACACAGAGCATAACAGGGGAAGGAAAAATGAGGATTCAACCTAGGAAACCATAGTGGAGTTGACCACCTGAGTTCTTGCAAAATCTTGGCTCACATCTCATAAACTAAAACCTAGCAACACTCAGCATTAGCATTGTCCAAAATAGAGCAAAAACAAGAAAGAAGAGAAAAACAAACAGAATAGAGGAAACGGGAAGAATCAGGGCTTCACTGCCCCAAAGTTTAGCCTAGTCCATTGTTCGATCTTCATCACTAGCACAAAACAACACATTCACCAACCCAGACTTCAAGCACCAACAAAAACTGAACAGAGCAACTCGAAGAAGAAAAATAGGGGAGGGGAAATTTGAATTCAGCCATGAAAAATCCATAATAGTCCATTACGAGTTGAAATTCATCAAACATACTCCAAATTAACAAATTAAGCTCCAAATATATGAAATTGCAAGCTAGAAGAAACGAATATGACACTAGAAATAAAAAAATTAGAAAAATGAAATCGAACGCAAAATTGCTTACAACTTGAATTAAAATGAAAAAAAAACTAAAATTAAACCTGATTTAAACTAAACCTATATTCCCACCTAAATGCGCGGCATCCCCGATTTATACTTGAGTAGACTTCATCTTGGTCGACGATATCGTCCCTGACGTGGACGGTGATGGTGTTGCATGGTCCAGTGTGAACGATGGTGTAGGATTCAGCCTTGGATAAGGATGAAGATGGTGGAGATGTTGCTGGTTGAAGGAGAGAGAAGGAGTGGCGAGCTAGAGAAGATGGAGAGGACCAGGGAGAAATAGGAGGGGGGAGAATGTATCGCGTTTTTCTGTGAGTGAGAGCCGAGGAGGAGAGAGAAAATGAGGATTAGGGGGGTTTAGTCATGTGCTGCGCGCACGGGGGAATGGGTAGAAATTAGGTTTTTTATTTTTTTTTATTTTTGTTTGCTCTCTTTTCATAATTTCTTTCACAATTTTTCCTGATTTCAACACCTACAAAAATAAAACAAAATCAAATAAAAATCTAAACATAGTAATTATTTTAAGCACAAATTAGGTGTAAAGATATTGTAAAAATGTCGTATTTTCGGTGCAAATAGTGTAGCCTAGGTTCAAACAGTGCAAATAGTAATCACTATTTGGGCTAAAAATTTAGCCAATGCCAGACCCATGGATCTCGACTGGGATCTTAGGTTAGAGCACAACTGGGCTTCCTAGCCCAAATACTCACAGGCTAGGGAGCCTGTCCAAGTTTCAGAACCCATCTCTACTTACCTAACTGTATAAATGAATAAGATCCAATTTATTGAAGAGAATGGAGTCGCTAGTGAGTTTTTTAGGAAGCTTACCAAACCAAGTTCACCCCCTAAAACGAAACATAATTCGAAAGTGACAATGAAAGGGACAACCGAGAATCCAGATTTAGCAGCAAAGGTACAATATCATGATAGAATGCATCACGTCATTGTCAGTCATCACCAACAACCTATAGTAGTCAAAATGGGAGAATAAAGCTAATTTACAGTAACATAAAAAGATAAACATGCAAATCATCTCCCGTGATAGATGTATTGAGGAGTGTAGGCCTTTGGGGAAACCTAGACCTTCCCCTTCCCCTACACCTGCACCTGTAAGTACCCGGACATAACAGAGTGATATACAACATCCAGAGCATGACACTTGGGCAGATTCAAAAAGTGTGAGACAGACTATAGCTTCACAACATTAGCATAATGTATAAGGGGCGGAAGAAATACAAGGGCACGTAGGTGATCTCTAAATGTTGAACAAGGACCCATATGTGGCTGATCTCCAAATGATGAATAAGGGTCAAGAAGGCCAAGAAGGACATGTTAGGTCCGGAAATGGTGAGTGTGAGATGTCACATAAACCCGAAATTAGATGCTGGAAGCTCAAGGAGTTTAACAACCAGATGTCACCTGACGTGTTATGAAAAGTGATTGAAAATCTAGACAATAAGAAAAAGGAAGCCATCAAAGAGATCGGGTTTCAGGGCTTCTTGCATTTACAAGCTGACATGATCCCGAGGAACTTGGCACTGTGGTTGGTGTGGAACTTTGCACACGCTCTTTCTCCCTGCCACTTGCCCACAGCAGGATAAGGGTGACCAAGCATGATGTGCACATGACGTTAGGTTTGCCTAAAGGCCCGTTTGAGGTAGTGGAGCCTAAAAACGAAAGCAATGTGAGCGACTTTTTGTTGCTCTTTGATAAAAGTAAAATGGCATTATGGTTCTGCATTATTTCCGACCATCATTATATAAATTAGTTATCTTAACATAGAAAAATTATTGATCATGCTACCTATCATTTGTGGTTTAAATATTTCTGAGGAATTGCAAATCTTGTGATCGTTAATAATAAATTTACTGATCTTTAGAAGACAAATCAGTGGCCACAAAAGATTGCACTAGAAATGTATTAAATTGGTGATCATTAGTTGATAAATTAGTGATCATTACCTGATGAATTGATAATCTTTTTACATGCAGGTTTGTCTCTAACCTAAAATGCAGTGATAACAAATAGCCACATTAGTGATCCATTGTGTTTAAATATTTTTAATGGACAACAAATCTAGTGATGGTTATTGATAAAATTACTGATCTTTCGGAGACAAATCAGCGATCACAAAAGATTGCACCAAAAATATATTAAATTGCTAATTGTTAGTTAATAAACTAATGATCATTACACATGATAAATTAGTGATCATTTCTTGATGAATTAGACCACATCATGTAAACATGCTCCCCCCTCCCACCATGCATGAAATTTTTAAATCATGTCACGATTGTGTATATGATCTGTATAACAGTGTATAGCTGTTGTCCCAAGCACTGTTGTTTATGTGAATATATTTTTATACCATTTTCCTCATTACTTGTTCTATTTCATAGGTCCGATAATGGTATGCTCCCAGAAAGACAAACATGCGTTCATTGATCGATTTGTGATGAGAATTGCAGAGCTTGATCTTGAGATTTGAGACGTACAAATAACAACCAATATTGACAAAGAAAAAGTTGTAGTGGTTGAAGGCTCGCAAAGACGGAATGAGGTCAGCATAATGTAGTATCACAGAATTCCTAGGAGCTAAAAAAATAATACTCATTTTCTTTGTGATAAACTTAATGTCTACGATCTTATATTTTCTTCTACGATAGACTCCCCTTGTATGAATTTATTTTGTAGGATATGTGTACTAACTATTGTTGCATTTGTGTTACCCTTGCCAATAGAGTCTCAGCCTTCTTTGTGCTGTGCTTACATGTAGCAGAATAAAAAGATCTTTCGTGCAATTTCATACAAATAGATAGTGTATGCTGACTTTGTCTTCAACTCAGAAGAAGAACAAAGGTAACAATACATATGTCTCCCTAAAAAGGTGATTTGTAGGCAAGTCTTTTATAAATAAGAATTCAATGACGGATTTATTTGTTGATTCTATAGCCAAGTGCTGTATAATGACCTATATTATGTGGCCAATTGAGGCGCACTTTCAACTATTGCTGGCGGTGACTGTGTTGACAAAATAAACATTAACATTTGGGCAAATATATTGAATGCAGGAACTGAATACAGATCGTTCCCAGGTTCAAAGGGTTTTCTTTACAAACCTAGCACTTGTAAGCTAATTAAAGAAAATACTTTCACTGATATTTTACGCAAGCATGTATGCTTTTTATAAAAACATATTAACTGTCATAGCAAAAGGTCTGTTTATTTGTTTTTGAAGCATTCGTACATGAAGACCAAATAGGAAAGTCGTGCTAAAGCTGTGTTTTTCTGCCACCTGAATGAGGAGATGTCCTTGAGTCCACATATCAACTTGAAGCAAGTTAAAATGGTAAGAATTAAGCGAGACATATGTTTTTTTTGTTTAGAAAAAGGGTTTTGTTTCATCGCATATTCTTGAGGCACTAGTTTTGGATATATTTGGTCTTTTTAGGTATTCTTCCATTATTGTGATAAGGGAAAACAATTTCTCATTTGCTTCAATTTCAAGCAAAAAATTCTTAACATAATTGACCATATTAGAAGAAAGCGCAGCGAACATTACATATATGATTGTTGTTCAGATATTTTGTTAAAGCTTCATAAAATTTTAACTTGGATTAAAAACAAACTTAAGTTATTGCTCTTTCCTAATTTCTCATTTGCTTCAATTTCAAGCAAAAAATTCTTGACATAATTGACCATATCAGAAGAAAGCGCAACGAACATTACATATATGAATGTTGTTCAGATATTTTGTTAAAGCTTCATAAAATTTTAACTTGGATTAAAAACAAACTTAAGTTATTGCTCTTTCCTAATTTTGTTGGTTTTATGTGAGCCTTCCAGAGCATGCTCTTTAAGAAGTATCTCACTGATGAATGGAGTCATAAGGGAAGAGCAAAATTGATTGAGGACTTTGAACTAAAATGCATAGATCTGCCTTGGAAGCAAGACACTCCAAAGACAGATGATAATGAAACCATTTATGCTGTAAAGCACATGTAGGAATACAAAGGAGTCCCTTGTCATAGGGACATCGGATTCGCAAATGATAAGGTGAAAATGCTACTGAATCGTGTTTAAAGAACAAAATTTCCTAATGGAAACTTATTTTTTTTTGAATCAACACACTTAAACATGAGATATACTGACAATTATTCCACAACCCCTTATTTTCATTTGGATCTCAGGCTACTGCACTTCATAAGTTTAGCGTGGAGTGCTGCCATAAGATCCTCACTTCAGCTACCAACATGATTTTAGTTCTGGTGATCATTAGATATCTAATTAGTGATCAGTGATGAATTAAGTAAGTTTATACTTTTTATCTTTGGTGATCATTAGATACGTAATTGATTTCTTAAATACCAAAAATAGTTATAGTGATGACCAAAACTACTTCTGTTTATCTGTAATTAAGTTTATAACTTCACATGTATTGATATCTACAAAGACATTACCTAGGAGAATATAATTGAATCCATTGATCATCAAAAGCAATGCTAATGATCACTGGAACAACACCTATTGATCACTAACGAATAGTTTTGTTTCAAGAACTATACTTGAGAATATGTTGAGAACTATAAATAGAACAAGTGATAACGAAAAACACTTCTAATGATTAGGAAAAGTAGAACTGTTGATTACCAATGGATATAATTCATAAAAACATAGACTATGATTTTTTCGATGAGAGTAAACCCGCAAATGCAACAAAATAGCACCTGATGCAACTATGATCCAAGATATGTCTCAAGAAAAACAAACATATTTATGTTGACCACAGAAAACCTACGCGGTGATCACCAAAACACAATTCTAATGATCACCAAAACTAATGTTGTTGAGCTCTGTCCCAATTCATAAGTCAGAACAATATGATAATCAACAAACACATTCCCATGTGTCAACATAATTTTATCAATTGAACACAAAAAAGGAACACTAATGATAGCGAAAGAACCACCTATTGATCACCAACTACAATTGAGGATAAGTTGATCACCATGACTAATATAGTGATCATGACTTACCAAAAAAGATGAATAAATGTAGTGATCACTAAACATAGTTCTTATGATCGCCAAAGCAACGCTATTGATCACCAAAGCAACACCTATTGATCACCAACTACAATTTAGGATATGTTGATCATCCTAAACAAATATAGTGATCATTAAACATAGTCCTTATGATAGCTAAAAGATATTATTTAATAATCAAAACATATATTATCATTTTTTCATGTATTGAAATTATTCTTTTGATTTATTTTCTTAAGCCTTAATAAGCCCTAATTTTAGATACAAAGTTATTTTTTCATTCTACACATTTTTAAATGTTAAATTTCTGAAAATAAAGAATTTTATTTTTAATTAGTAAATGTTATCTGCTTAAAATTCAAAACTTTGTTGTCTTCTATAAAATTCAATCGTGCGTTGTCTTCTACATACTTCATGTTTTAATTCTAACCCCAAAAAAAAACACAAATCACGATTCAGTTTTTAAACAACGTGTTGACTAATTTAAACCCAACTAATATATACTTTCAATTATGATAGCCAACCAACTCTTTTGATTCCCTGGAGAGTCTTCATTTACTCGCATGCATCTTGCTGCTATTCTCACTCTCTTTCGTACTCTGTCTTTTCCTCTCATAGTTCTAATATGCAATCTCGTCAACATTCATCAACTTCTATGTACATTCTCTACATTTTGAAGGTGGGATTCTTAGCTTTTGTGCTCGTATTGTTCTTCTTGTTTTGTTTTGGTGTAGTTATTTTGCGTTTTTTTGGTGATTTATCTGTGATTTTTTTTATCTTTTCTTAAGTTGAAACATTTTTTTTTTCAAATTCTGGTTTGAATTCTATTTTAAAAGCTTCTAATATGTTTTTGCTTTAAAAAAATGTCGTTTGGTACCATGACATGATCTCTCACTTACAAACCGTCCTTATCGATTTCAAATTTATTTTTCTGCCAGTATTGTACAATTTGGTAAAGTTTAGTCATATAGTGTGCTCTTAAAGGATTTATTTTCCTGAATCTTTTTGATTTCACATGAATTTGTTTTTTCTGTAGGGTTTCCTTGTGAGAAATGATGGGCACACAAAAAGTTCAAGAAACAACTAAGGGAAATTTAAAAGAATCACCTTCCAAGAGGTAACAAAATGCATTTCAAAACTTAAGTGAATATTTTCATATTACATATGTAGTTTGTGATCATTAGGTATATATTTAGTGATCATTAGATATAGTTTTAGTGATCATTTTGCATGTGTTTGTCTGTTGATGCGTTTGAGTACGTTATTTTAAAAAAATTCATATTCTGACACACCAGAAATGTGTTTCTTCAAAGAGGTGAAAAAAAGTGTAAAAACTCCAAACCAACAGTTTTTTCATACTGCACGTCTAGTTTGTGATTGTTTAAAAGGTAATTAGTGATTGTTAGGTGTAATATTAGCAATCATTTTGCATATGTGTGTTATCTATTTTGTCATTATTTTTGATAAATATTTACTTACTGTATCCTACTTGGGACACATGTTTGCTTTCAGCTAATCAATAACAGCTCTTTGCTACCACCAATATAAATAGACTCACCTTAAATATGTTTCTTTGTTGATAAGTTTCAGCGCGTTCTTTTAAAAAAATTCAAATTTCGACACACCTCAAATATGTTTCTCCAAAGAGATGACAAATGTGTAAAAAATCGAGAGCATTGGTTTCTTGATACTATACACGTAGTTTGTGATTGTTAGAAAGGTAATTAGTGATCATTAGGTGTAATATTTGTGATCATTTTGTGTATGGGTGTTATCTGTTTATGATTGTTAGAAAGGTAATTAGTGATTGTCAGGTGTAATATTAGTGATCATTTTGCAAATGTGTGTTATCTGTTTTGTCATTGTTAGAAAGGTAATTAGTGATCGTTAGATGATATTAATAATCATTTTGGATAAATGTTTGCTTATTTTGTCCTACTCTGCATAACTGTTTGCTTTCAACTAATCAAGAGCAGTCCTTTGCTACCACCAATATAAATAGACTGACATAATAAATAACTCCTTTATGCTTACAATTTGCATCATATGCTAAGTATTTGTGATCAATGCAGTTGTGATTGATGATCATTTAAACTATGATTGGTGATATATTATATTCTATGAATTCATAAAAGTAGGCACTCTCTGTGCTCACTTGCTGATGGGGATCAGGCCTCTAATGATCAAGTCAACATCCCTACTGTCCAACTAAGTCAAGAGAAGGAGTCCAAGGAATAAGAATTAGCTCAAATGATCAAGAACATCCTGACCGCCCAATCTGCCCAAATTTTAAACTAGCTACCCGGTTTTGTGAGCGTGATTATTCAAGCTTACACTGGATTTAGGAAGCTACAAATCCACTTTTTGGAACCCTTAATATGTCAGCTTTAAGGACATATAAAGATTTCTAGGTTAAGTCATTGGGTGGTAATAAGTCAAATGGGGTCACTTTCAGAATGCTGTAGAATCTAATCCAGTTTGGACAACTTGGTCGTTTTGGACCACAAATTTCAAATGGTAGCTCCAAATCCATTCTAAATTGAGCCATCTGAAAATTGACTTTCCAAGCTTTCTAACAACACCTGTTGGAGCTGATTTGGGAAAGAATTGCATAAGTTATAGCTGTTAGAAGTTGGAAGTTGTGCACTGAAAGTGACAGGCAGCCTGTCACTTTCACCTTTCGTTTTTTGCTTACGTTTTGGTTCTTTGCTCCCATTGGCTGTCCATTTGAACCCCAATTCAGCTTGTATTCATCCCTTAGGCCTTTCCCCTCTATATATGTATGCTCATTGAAGGTTGTAATATTCAGATTTGACATATATGAAAAGAAAGAGTTCATTCTCTCTCATTTAAATTCTCCCTTGCTTATCTTTGATTTGGCTAATCAAAGTGGTGTTCAAGTGAGTCTTAATCTTGCTTAGGGTGGTGTGTCTTATCCCTAAGTGTGATTAAGAGCCCTAGTGTGATCAAGGTGGTGTGTCTTATCCTTCTTCATACTAGATTATCCTTCTTTCTCTTTGCTTGAACCGAAACTAGTTTAGGCTAGTTTACGGTTTTCTCTTTCTCTTACCTTTGATCTTCCTTTGCTTTGGTTCTTAGAGACTTAATTTCTCCATTTTCTTGCTTGGCACACCATATGTGGCATCAAAGCTTAGGCTACCCTCTTAACCTAGCTTCCACCCTAAACACAAACCACAAAACTTGTTGTTTCCATTCGTGCCAGGCAGAAAGTTAGCATGGTCACCCCGTGCCACCTAAGCACGACCGTGCCATCCCTAGCCCGTGCCATTTCACTTGTTTAAAGCCACCTAGCTCAAGCAGGACTAGTAGCATGAGCTTGGAGGAAAGATTTGAGGCCCTCATAACGAACTTTGAAGAAGTGAGGAGCCAAAATGAGTACATGAAGAAGCAACTTGCGAAATCCATGAGCAACCAAAGAAGGAACCTTCGAAGTATTCCTTCCCATGAGTCTGCCGAATCTGAGCAAAACAATGAAGAAGAGGATAGCAACCCCTTTGCTTCCTCTAGAGATGAAGATCGTCTAAGAGCAAGAAGAAATCAAAGAAACTCCCATCCTTCCTTGGATTTCAAGGTTGAGATTCCGGAGTTCGAAGGTCGTTTGGATCCGGATGAGTTTCTTGAGTGGCTACAAACCGTAGAGAGGGTTTTTGAGTACAAGGATGTACCCGAAGACAAGAAGGTGAAGTTGGTATCCCTTAAGCTACGAAAGTATGCCTCTCTTTGGTGGGAGAACTTGATTAAGAAAGGGGCTAAGAGAGGTAAGGCAAAGAATAGAAGTTGGGAGAAGATGAGAACAAAGTTGAAGGATCGTTTTCTTCCTCCCTCTTGCCTTCAAGACAACTACTCCAAATTCCATAATCTTCAACAAGGGAGTTTGAGTGTTGAAAAATACACAAGAGAGTTTGAGAAGCTCTTGATCAAATGTGACATCCAAGAAAGTGGAGATCAAACTATTGTGAGGTATTGAGTGGTCTTCATCCAAGGTATGCTCATGTAGTTGAACTTCAACAATACTCCTCTTTTGATGATGTTTGTGTTCTAGCCCATAGAGTTGAACAACAAAAGAAGTCCAAGCCCTTCCAGAAAGACCTACCCAAACCACCTTTACCCAAGAGCTCACCCATCAACAAGGGGAGTTTCCAACCCCCTCCCAAACCCACAACCTCTTTTCCCAACACCCCCTCAAAGAACCCAACTCCACAAAACAAACCCCCATTTGGCACTAACTCCAACCGGAGATGTTACAAGTACCAAGGCTTGGGTCACATAGCTTCAGAGTGCCCAAACCGAAGAGTTGTCACCTTGGCCGAATATGAAGCAACTCAAGTGGAGGAGGAGGAAGAGGAGAAAAACTTGTGTCTTATGGAAGGCATAGAGGAGGTAATCGAAGAGGCGGATGAAGGGGACTTGTTTGTCCTAAGAAGAACCTTGAGTGGTCTCAAGGGAAGTCAAGATGAGCAAAGGGAGAACATCTTCCATTCAAGATGCACCATCAAAGGGAAGGTGTGCTCACTCGTCATTGATAGTGGGAGTTGCACCAACGTTGCATCCTCAAGCATGGTGGAGAATCTCCAACTCAAGGCCATGGCTCACCCTCACCCCTACACCGTTCAATGGTTGAACCAAGGTAAAGGCCTCCAAGTTAATTCTAGATGCCTTAATTCTTTGAGCATAGGCAAGAATTATCATGATGAACTTTGGTGTGATAGTATACCCATGGATGCTTGCCATATTTTACTAGGGAGACCTTGGTTATTTGACATAAGAGTCTTCCATGATGGTTTCTTAAACACTTTTACCTTCACCAAGGATGGAAAGAAGATCACCCTAGCCCCACTTTCCCCCTCACAAGTCACAAAGTCAAAACCACAAAAGAGCCAAGACCAAATCGAAATGCTACTTACCCTTGGAGAACCTTTCCTTAAGGCCTCACAACATGAGTGCAAGGCTTTGATAGAATGGTTACTCCTCTCCCTTGAAGAAACCAAAAATCCTCCCTCCCAAACTCACTCTCTTGCCATCTCTGTACTTGAGTAATTTTCACATGTATTCTCGGAAGAAATACCCCACGACCTCCCTCCAAAAAGAACCATCCAACATCACATTGACCTTATCCTCGGTGCTATCCTCCCAAATAAACCGGCCTATAGAATGAACCCAAAAGAAACCATGGAAATCCAAAGGCAAGTTGAGGAGTTGATAGCCAAGGGTCTTGTGAGGGAAAGTCTTAGCCCATGTGCCGTACCCGCCCTCCTAGTCACAAAGAAAGATGGTTCAATGAGGACGTGTGTGGATAGCCGAGCCATAAACAAGATCACCATTAAGTATAGGCATCCAATACCTAGGTTGGAGGACATGTTGGATGAGCTTCATGGTTCAAGAGCCCTTTCCAAAGTGGACTTAAGGAGTCGGTATTATCAAATTCGGATTAGGGAAGGAGATGAGTGGAAAACTGCATTCAAAACCAAAGGGGGATTGTATGAGTGGTTGGTCATGCCCTTTGGACTTTCAAATGCCCCCAGCACTTCTATGAGACAAAATAACCAAGTGTTTAGGCCATTCATTGGGCAATTTGTTGTGGTTTACTTTGATGACATTTTGGTTTATAGCCAAAGCGAAGAAGAACACCTTGATCATCTCACCCAAGTCATGAAAGTCCTTGAGAAAGAGAAGCTCTATGGTAACTTGAAGAAGTGTTCATTCTTCACCCAAGAAGTCACATTCTTGCGCTACATTGTCACGGCTTAAGGAATCAAGGTGGATGAGAGTAAGATTGAGGCCATTCAGTCATGGCCTACACCTTCAAGCATTCATGATGTGCGAAGTTTCCATGGACTAGCCTCCTTTTATAGGCGGTTCATTCGGGACTTTAGCACAATCACGACCCCTATGATCGAAGTACTCAAGCAAGCATCATTCAAGTGGAACCCAAAAGCACAACAAGCCTTTGAGGAGATCAAGAAGAAGCTTACTTAAGCCCCGGTGCCAGCCTTACCATGCTTTGAGAAGGTCTTTGAAGTGGAGTGTGATGCATCCGGAGTTGGTATTGGTGGGGTTCTCACTCAAGAAGGCCGCCACATTGCCTGCTTTAGTGAGAAACTTTGTGACTCCAAGAGGAAGTACTCCACCTACAACAAGGAGTTCTATCCTATCATTCGGTCACTTGAGCATTTGAGCCACAACTTGGTGGCAAATGAGTTCATTCTACACTCCGATCATGAGGCCCTCAAGTATATTCAAGGGCAACACAAGCTCAACTCTCGCCATGCCAAGTAGGTAGAGTACTTGCAAACCTTCCACTTCACCATCAAGCACACGTCCGGGAAGTTGAACAAGGGTGTCGATGCTCTTTCAAGAAGGTATCTCTTATTGTTTCAACTTGATGCATGTGTTCTTGGATTTGAGCATTTGAAGTCATTATATGCCGAGGATAGGGATTTTGGGGAATTGTTCAAAGAGTGTAAGAGACATCCCAAGGGAGAGTTCCTAGTTCAAGAAGGGTACTTGTTCAAGGTAGGGTTGAGCACAACCGGGTACCCGGTTGGTTTTTAAGGAACCGATTCCGATCCCGGTTGGACCGAGTCTAGAATTATAGGAACTGGTCCCGGTCCCAATTGAACCGGGTCCAAAAATTCTGGACCTGGTCTTGGAACCGGTTTTACTACCGGGTACTCGGTATCTTTTTTTGGTCATTTTTAATTGAATTTTTCATCAGTTTTTTTGGTCAAAAAAACCAAACCATTAGTCACATTCATTCATTTGATTAAAAATGAGCAATAAGCACACCCCACCAACGTCTAATGTTTAGGAATGTCACCAACCAAGTTTAGGGATGTCGGGGATGGAAGGAATAAAGAGAAGAACATCATACAAACCAAGATTCAAACAAATTACAAATTTTAAGTTTACAAAAGCCATAACCATAACTAAAAATATGATCTTAAATCATAGATTTCCTTCCAACTAAGCAGCGCCCATAACTTGACAATGCAAGCGCTCCAATCATCTTTACACCACTTTTTGGACCTTAAAAAAAGAAACTTTATGTTGGAATCAAGAAGAACAAAAGACAAGACCAAAAATAAAAAAACTAAGAAGATACCTCAATAGAAGATAGCCCCCAATTTTGGCTTCTTTTCAAGACTTCAATCACCCATAATTTGATCAATTTGGGCCATCTCTCCCTCACCCAAATCTCAATAATCAATATTGAATTAAAGAAACAAGTTAGAAACCAAAGTTCAACATTTAATAATAACTATGAAACACAATGATAAATGTATGCTATTCATATAATTACCTGCTTCATATTTCTCCATATTATCCATAAGTTACTCAACATCAATGTAAACGGTGGATGCCCGGAACCAATCTTGAGAACAAATCAAGGTCTCCACTGTTTTGGGTCCCAAGCTACTGCGAAACCGATCAAGCACCCAACCCGATGTACTAAATGCAGACTCACTGGACACGGTAGAAATAGGCACAACTAGAATATCCCTTACCATTTTAGCTAAGACCTTATAAGTATCGCTATGTCTCTTCCACCACTTTAAGATGTCAAAAGTGCCATCTACCTTTTCGCGAGGAGCATCTAAGTACACATCGAACTCAGTTTTCTCAACAACCTCCACATCATCTTCCCCACCCTCATGCCACTGAGAGTACAACTCCTTAAGAGTATCATTGTTTAAGGACATCTTTGAATGATCAACATGAATGGGGGAAGAAGAGCCATTATGATCATCCTTATCAACATTCACACAAGAAGAATATGAATCATATAATCGCTTAAGCACATTGTAGAGATGATCATAAACTCTATCTGGCTTGGCAAAGTCATTGGGATAAAGCTTTCTAAAAGAGAATCTTACAAACTTCAACTTATAACGGGGATAAAAAAAACAACCGCAATCAACACCATAAGATTAGTTTTTTCCCAATCTCCATAATAATCATCAAATTTCTTATGCATTTGGAAAGCCATATCTCCAAGATTAGGAGATGGGTCTTTCTCCCATTCGAACAAGTTAGTAAGTATGCTCAATAAGTCATGAAAATGCAAATTAGCAGTGACATACAAAGTGTCGGACATCCTCTTAGTGGCTTCATAAAATTGCTCTAAAAACTTTGCCAAAACTTTTGCATTTTCCCAATCCCTTTTCGTGGGCACATTTTCCTTAAGCTCATTCTCGAAATTACAATCATCATTCTTAAATCTTTCAAATGCCTTTTCAAACTTTAAAGCCATATTCAACATGAGGAAAGTAGAATTCCACCTTGTACACACATCCAAACACAAAGAACCTTTACAAGAAACCTTAACAACTTTGGCACAAGTATCAAACAATGCAGATCTTGTAGGAGAACTCCTTATATATCTAATAGCACAACGAATGTTATGAATGGAATCCTTAACCCTTGACAAACCATCTCTCACAAACAAATTCAAAACATGGGCAGCGCATCTCATATGGAAAAAATCACCATCCAAAATAAGCTTATCACCAAGATTGTCTTTCAAATAACCAACAACCACATTATTGGAACTTGCATTATCAACAGTTAAACAAGACCGTTTATCTTCAATACCCCAATCAAGAACACAACTCTCTACAACGTTTCCAATTTCTTTGCCTTTATGACTATCCATCAACTTAAAATTTAAAATTCTCTTATGCAAGTTCCATTCATCATCTATGAAATGTGCTGTCAAGCAAAGACAATTCAAATTTTGCACAGATGTCCAACAATCAGTTGTGAGAGTAATTCTAGATTTCAAACCTTTCGAAGTAGTTTTCAAGGCATCTTTTTCACAAAGATAAAGCTTCTTACAATCTCTAGCAATAGTGAACCGAGATGGAACATGACTAACAAATTGTGGACAAGCAACACTCAAAAAGCCCCTAAAGCCTTCCTTTTCAACAACGAAAAATGAATGTTCATCAATAATAACCATTTTGGCTAAAGCAAGCCTAGTAGCCTCTACATCAAAGGACCAATTCGAGAGAGTAACACTCTCAGTTAGTGGGTCTCTATATAAAGAAATCTTCTTTTGTTTTTTATCCACATTGTAAGGATATTTAGAACATGATTGAAGATGCTTTCTCAAAGTAGAAGTCCCACTCTTAGGGTTGGTAGACAATACCTTGCTACAATACTTGCATTTCACTTTCTCAATTTTCTTGGTCACTGGATTAATCATGTCAATATAATGCTCCCAATAAATTGATTTCCTCTTACCACCAGGCTTTACTTGCTCGATGTTAGTTTTGGTAGGGCAAGCTGAACCAAAACTAGCATTACTCTACTCTTCCAAATTAATACGATCTTCCATGCTGAAATCCTTTAAAATAAGAGAAGAAAATCAAGTATAAGATGCACAACCCCGTTAATTTCAACAAAATCAAGTAATAACAATCTTGTATGTCTATTTTCTGTTCTTCTATTACCAAGAAAACCCAACAAGTTTTCTAATGCCAAAGAGGCATCAAGCAATGAACACAACAAGGTGGAGGAAGCAGAGAAACAAGCAAAAGCAGTAGAACCACAACTCCACAAGTCGATATTCCAGTTGAGACCGGCACAAACAAGGACATGGAAGAAGCAAAAGCCAAAGTGGAAGAGCTGAATTTGGAGGAAAATAAGAAAGGCGACCCCGATGATGATCTTCCTGGTCATCAGGAATCTTCCAAGATTGCCCTCGAGCCGGCAGAAGTGGTGGAGGAGGATGAGAAAGGCATGGGGGAGGAACTGCAAGCAACAGAAAAAACAGAAGATAGTGCACCAGATGGGTTCAAACAAAGAGAAAATTGACTCACTTTTCAACACTTAGCTCAATCAAGATATTGTAATGCTAAACGAAACCCACAAAGGCACAAACAGATCAGCCTAGAAAACAAAATTCACTTGCAGATCCACTTAGCTTAAGCGTGCAAATTGCAAAAACACGAACAGTCAGAACAGATTTGAACCAAAGCACGAATAATTCGAAAACTTGCAAGTAATACATAGATCTAGACTCTGAGAAAGAGGAATAGTTACTCACTTACTCGTTGTTAGGCCATTGACAGTTCACCGGAGAGAGCGTGCGCCAAGGATTTCACCAGAGAGGGGACGAACGCCAGAGATGAGATGGAGAGAGCAGGCGAGGAGTTGAGGGTTGAGCATTGAGCAGGCGAGGAGTCGAGGGTCTGACCGTCAACCGTCTAAGTTGCCAGCGACCGGCAGGAAGAGAGAAAGAGAGACTGAGAGCAGTGAGAGAGAGAGAGATGCAGTCAGACGAGGGGTCGAGGTCTAGGGACTGAGGGAGCAGTAGCACTAAGCAGATTTTAGGGTTTGCATTTGCAATTGTGCATTTTACAAATATATATTTAATTTTTTTTTAAAAATGTGGACCGGGTAATTGGGTACGGGGACCGATTTCGGTTCCAAATTTTCAAAACCCAGTACCGGAGCCGGTTGTAACCGGGTCCTCAATTTTGGAACCGGTCCCGGTCCCAGTCTAACAGGATCCGAGTCCAGAACCGCGGGGTCCAGACCAGGTCCAGGTCTGGATCTGGGGAACTGGTTTTTTTGCTCGGTCCTAGTTCAAGGGCACACGACTTTGTGTCCCAAATTGTGGAACAAGAGAGCTTTTGATCCATGAGGTCCATAAAGGTTCCCTAGCTAGCCACTTTGGGGAAAAGAAGACCCTTATCATGCTTAAGGAGCATTATTTTTTGCCTTGCATGGATAAGGATGTACAAGATGTGATTAAGAGGTGTATAGTATGTCAAATGGCCAAAAGTCACACCCTTCCTCAAGGCCTTTAGACACCCTTGCTGATCCCAAGTTTCCCATGGGAAGATGTTAGCATGGACTTCATACTTGGGTTGCCAAGAACTCAAAGGAACAAGGACTCCGTCCTTGTAGTGGTTGATCGCTTTTCTGAGATGGCACACTTCATCCCATGCAACAAGACCCATGATGCCACCTACATAGCCGACTTGTACTTTAATGAGGTGGTTAAGCTCCATGGAATTCCAAGGTCCATAGTGTCGGATAGGGACACTAAGTTCTTGAGCCATTTTTGGGTCACCTTGTGGAAGAAATTAGGGACTAAGCTCAAGTATAGAACCACTTGCCACCCCCAAATAGATGGGCAAACCGAGGTTACCAATAGGACCTTGGGAGTACTTTTGAGGACCTTGATCAAGTCCAACCTCAAGTCATGGGATCAACTCCTAGCTCATGCAGAGTTTGCCTACAATAAGACTCCTAGCAAGACCACGGGAATGTCCCCCTTCAAGGTGGTTTATGGGATTGAGCCACTGTTGCCTCTTGATCTCACCCCACGATCCATGGACTCCAAGCCTAATGTGGAGGCAACCAAGAGAGTGCAAAACATCCAAGAACTCCATAAGAAGATCAAGGGTAAGATTGAGCAATCCAATACCTACTACCAAGTCGAAGCAAACAAGCATAGAAAGCAAGTCATCTTCAACCCCGGTGATCTCGTTTAGGTGCACTTGAGGAAATAGCGTTTTCCCTCCAAATGCAAGTCAAAGCTCATGCCTAGAGTCGATGGTCCTTTTGAAGTTTTGGAGAGGATTAACAACAATGCTTACAAGATCAATTTGCTCGGAGAGTATGGGGCATCCGCCTCCTTCTACATGGCTGATTTGTCACCATACTTAGAAGATGATACCTTGGAGAATTTGAGGGCAAATTCTTCCCAACAAGGGGAGGATAATAGGGATCAAGCCTCTAATGATCAAGTCAACATCCCTACTGTCCAACCAAGTGAAGAGAAGGAGTCCAAGGCATAAGAATTAGCTCAAATGATCAAGAACATCCTAACCGCCCAATCTGCCCAAATTCCAACGCAGCTACCCGATTTTGTGAGCTTGATTATTCAAGCTTAAATTGGATTTAGGAAGCTGCAAATCAAATTTTTGGAACCCTTAATATGTCAGCTTTAAGGACATATAAAGAGTTCTAGGTTAAGTCATTGGGTAATAAGTAACATGGGGTCACCTTCAGAATGCTACAGAATCTGATCTAGTTTGGATAGCCTGGAAGTTTTGGACCACAACTTTTAAAGGGTAGCTCCAAATCCATTCTAAATTGAGCCATCTACAAATAGACTTTCCAGGCTTTCTAACAACACCTGTTGGAGCTGATTTGGGAAAGAATTGCAGAAGTTATTGCTGTTAGAACTTGGAGGTTGTGCACTGAAAGCGACAGGCAGCCTGTCACTTTCACCTTTTGTACTTTGCTTACTTTTTGGTTCTTTACTCCCATTGGTTGTCCATTTGAACCCCAATTCAGCTTGTATTCATCCCTTAGGCCTTCCCCCTCTATATATATGCTCATTCAAGGTTGTAATATTCAGATTTGACATATATGAAAAGAAAGAGTACATTCTCTCTCAGTTAAATTCTCTCTTGCTTATCTTTGATTTGGCTAATCAAAGTCGTGTTCAAGTGAGTCTTAATCTTGCTTAGGGTGGTGTGTCTTATCCCTAAGTGTGATTAAGAGCCCTAGTGTGATCAAGGTGGTGTGTCTTATCCTTCTTCATTCTAGATTATCCTTCTTTCTCTTTGCTTGAACCGAAACTAGTTTAGGATAGTTTACGGTTTTCTCTTTCTCTTACCTTTGATCTTGCTTTGCTTTGGTTCTTGGAGACTTAATTTCTCCATTTCCTTGCTTGGCACATCACTTGCCTTTTGTATTCTACAGTTCTAAAGTAGCTTTAGACCTGGACAAAAGTGGACAAGGCACCAATTAAAGAAGAGGATCTGCTGGTCAGACTAGCAACAGTTTTGGCCAAGGAAGAAAACATTGATTCAAAGTATTTACCTACAAAACAGACAGCAATGGCGATGATATGAATAAATCTCAAAAATTACCACAGAAAGCTCTAGAGGAAAAGAAGATCAAGGAAGGCAAACCCTCTAGGAAGAGTGAGAAGTAGGTCGAGACTAAAGAGAAGGATAGTGGAGAAACTGATAAGAAGAAGCAAACTGACAAGCTTCTAAGGAAAAAGGCAAAGAGGGTCAAATCTTCTGAGGGAGCGAGAAAGGATGATGAATCTATACAAAAATGTGCAGAGAAACAGATAGTTAAAGAGAGTTTGGTGGGAAAGGTAGAGGAGAAGAAGATGTAGAACATTGCTGAAAAGGCTCCAACTAAACATCCAGGGACTGCGAAATCTCCAAAGAAGCCCCAACAAGAAGAAGCAACTTAAGAGGAATCCCCAAGAAAATCCAAGAAGAAGTATAGAGTGGAGAAGCCAGAAGAAAGAAAGAAGGAGAAGCCAAAGAAGAAAGCCAGTCCCTGTTAGGCGATCACAGAGGATGCGACACTTATCAACCCCTATAGTACAAAAAGCCAACATCTCTGAGTTGAAAATTCTGATAGTTCTGATACAGAAAAAAATAATCCAACTTATCAAGAGATGCAAGTTGATTTTGATGATGACCAAACACTGTAGGAAGAAGAAACTACTATTGCAAATAGAAACCCTCATTAAAGTTTGAAAGTGAAAAGAAACAAAAAGATATAGTGGCAAAGATGAAGGGTGGCAAAAAGAAACCAAAGAAGCCTCCAACGAAGAAGGCAAAGAGCAACATATGTCATGAGGAAGCAGGAAAGGGTGACAAATCTACCTAGTAAAGTGGAGAGAAATAGCTGCTGAATGAGAGTTTGGTAGAGAAAGGGGAGGCGTCAAGTAAGGGTGAAATATTTGAGAAAACTTCTGAGAAGCCCCAAGAGGAAGGGAAAACTTTTGAAAAATCACTCACCAAACTCGAGAAGAAAGAAAGAGATGAAAAGGCAGAAAAAAGAAAGAAGGAAGCAAAGAAGAAGGCAGTCGCTGTTAGGTGATCGCAAAGGATGTGAGCCTTATCAAAGCCTCTAATGCGATAAGGACACATATCTGAGGTAGAAATTTCTGATAGTTCGGATGCAGAAGAAAAAAATTCGAGTTATGAAGATGAAGAAATTGATTGCAATGACAATAGGAAAGAGGGGGAAGAAGAGAGGAAGATTCCTAAAACTGTAAAGGCTGTTCCAAATAGGAACAAACCTTCATTAAAATATAAAGGTAATAAAGGGACTGAGCAAAAAGATGCTCAATCTAATGCTGGTGCTGCTTCAGTAGAAGAGAAAACAACTAGCTCTGCACAGGACCTTTAGATGGGCCTCTAGAGCAGCCTTTAAAGTTTAAGGAGGAGGGTAGCAATGAGAAGAGGACATATCAGAAGGCGTTTATTTAGTGGCATAGCTAAATGAAGCCCAAACTAAGGCGGTGAGATTAATGGGATTGGCTTCATTATTGAAGGTTGATCTGAAGCAAATCCCCGGGAAATTTTTGAAATGGCTGGTAGACAACTTTGATCCCTACTCTATGTGCTTCAGACTTCCGGATGGGAAAAAGTTTCCAGTCACTACATCTGATGTGTATGTGACCCTGGGTGTAGCTATTAGGGGAAGAAAAATTGTAGAAATCACCAAGTCTTCCACGAACGAAGAATATGATGACGTCCATGCTGCATGGCTCATTGACTGGAAAATTAACAAGAATGCCCCTGAACTCACTCGTATGCCGAAGTTCATCCTCGCTAAAAAAATACGGGGGCAAGAGCTTCAAGAGAAACTTCATCACATATTTGATAAATTTATTTTTAGCGGATCAAAGAACCGCTATTGCAGCAAGTCCGTGATAAAATATGTGAACGATGTGAACGGGATCACATCCCTAGACTAGTGCTAGTTTTTACGGGATAAACTGATCAGGAGTATCAGGTACTACAAGGAGAGTAAGGCTGCAAAAGGGGTGCATTTTGATGGTTTGCTCTTCTTCTTGATTGTGAGTTCTCCTATTCTAATAAACTACCACTTCATAAAATTGGTGATTAGTATAATGAAACACAGTGATCAATAAAAAAGGAATGCTAAAATGCGTTAGTGATCAATAACTAACTTACTAGCAATTAGTAAGTTGTTCATTAGTGATCAGTAAGTTGTGCATAAGTGATTAATAAGTTGTGCATTGGTGATTAACTATTGATACATGTGTAAGTCACTTAAATGCTTCTACTAATTAATTTTTTTTTATCTTGTTGTATTTGTAGATGATGTACTTAGATAGAGTTGTGTTCGTCAAGCGGACAGTGAACAGTCAATTTCCTATGATGTCCACATGGACTAATGAGGACATCAAGAGAAGGACAGAAGATGAGTACAGGAGCAATGGTTTTGGGAGGGGTGTTGTTGAACGTCCACTACATGTTGCACTACCAATAGAGGCTAAGCAGCAAGCTGGTGAAGATACAGGATGATTGAAATTGAGGTAGTAAACAAATCACTGTCATCTTTTGTGTGCAAAAATGTGTGAGACACCCTTGTTTGCTGATAAATAAAGGTGTTGAGACACCCTTGCTTGTGAGGGGCATTAGTCTTCAATGTTACTCATAAAACTTGGACTAGAGTCCTGTGTATGGTGATATTAGTAGATGTTTTTTGGTGACCAATAGAAGTAATGTCAGTGATCAACTGTTATAGAATTAGTGATCTTTATAAATAAGATTAGGCTCGAGTTGAACTGAATCTCTCATTTTTTTTTTCCTCCATTACTTATAATTTAGTTTTTGTGTTCAAGGGTGACGAATGGAGGTCTCATTGGTGATAAATTGGAACAATATTAGTACACCATCTTACTTATGGCATTAGCAGTTGCATGATTAGTGATCATTATTAATAACATTAGTGATCAATACTGATGTTATCAGTGATCAAAATGTATAAGTTAAATATGAGTGGTATATGTACTATTGGTGATCAGTAGATATGCTATTGTTGATCACTACTTATGTGATGAGTGATCAATAGAGACACAGGTTAGTGATCATCTAACTTAATTTCGAATTTCTTTCTTTTGTGAGGAATATGTAGCCAATGATGAAGACTCGTGTTTTTTACGATCATTGTAAACAAAATTAGTGATCACTTAAATTAGTGTTTACTTATTTTAGATTTTGATTGAAGCTTATTGCTTTTATGTATAATGATCATTAGAGATGCTATTTGTGGTTAGTTGCGATAAGATTGTTCATGAGTTTACTTAATGTCTAGTTTTTTGTTAACATTGTTGTTAGCGATCAGTTTTCTCTTCATCATTTTACAATTTGATGATTGGGTAGTACATGGTCAATAGTTATGTTATTATCGATCAGTTGACATATCTATTTTGCTTTTTTAATAACTAAAATGTAATTTTCCTTTGGGAAAAAAAAGGTTGAGAGCCAATCCAAATCATAACCTTGCAGAGTATATGATAGATGGAGCATAGACCACCAATTCAAGAAATGAGGCTGACGTTCATTACTCAAAGAGAAAGAGATCCAAACCATGCCAAAAACAACATAAATCTAAGGCTTGGAATTAAATAGTACTAGAGTCTAGGAGATCTAGCAAAAAACAATGGTGTTAGACATTTGTATCAAACCATGGATAACAATAGGGTATTGATTACATACGTCTGTTTAGAGCCCCCCGCTAAAAAAACCCAATGCCAAACACCTAAGGTCCATATTAGATGGCCATGACCCGAGGTCCGAACACCCAGATAATACAACCTTGAGTTGTTAATAGCATTCACCCAGGTGTAGAATTTTGAAAACAACATTCAGGGGGAAGTCCTACCAAGCCAAACAAAATCACGATGTTTCAAAGAGGCCTATGTAACAGAGGGGGTTAATTTTGTAGCAGAATCAAAACCATTAACAATATCATAGTAATAAACATTATATCCAAGTAACCTTATTGACTAATCACAATCATTGTAAATTTAAAACAATCTAAATTCATTATGAATTTCAAGTCACAAGCCCTTTGAAAGAGATAACCAAATAAGTTAGTGCAGCATAGTTCGACGATAAAAGGACATTAGAAAGGACAAAGAAGTATTGTACAAAGGTGTTGGCTGGGCCTATGTAATTAGGCCCGACAGCCACTAATGTCGCCTAGGGCTATAACCCTGACTGCCCCCTAACCTATATAAGGAGGCTTCGGGGGGTTAGCATAAAGGCTCATTGAAAACGAGAAAACTCATACTCTCCTCTCCCCTCTCACGGAGGCCCAACCATCACTAGTGGGTCTCGGATCTAGGACATTAAAACCCTAAGGCGACTCTAGTAGCCGCTTAGCATTTGTACCAATGTGGGCTATTCCTGACAGAGAATTCTGCAACCAGGTTAGTCTTAATCATCCCTACAGTCGTATAAGAGCGAAAACTGCTTGGTTTAGCACCGAATGATACATTCATGTATGACTCATGTGATTAATTCATTTAATTTTGTGACCATGCTATGAATTGACGCTTGGCATAATTGTGGTCACTGTGTATTGAGGTTATTGATATGTTCTCCCTAACTGATCAAATTATGCCATCACATTAAAGAAAGCATGTTTCTTTTGTGTACCAAATTAAAAAGCATGATCCTTTATATTACTGAGTGTAATTATGATAAATCAAACTTATGAACACAATATTTGTATGCAATTGTGTGTGCACATTAAACTCTGCTCAGATTAGTTTCTATAACCTTTTAATTCTTAATGGCATGATTGTGATTCTACTTGGCACTACTCCTTGATGATTATGATTTATGTCAAATTTTTATGTACGCTAAAGACTCCTAAATCAGGGTCCAAGAAACCTAGTGTCTTACTGTCCCTAACCCTAATTTTACTCATTGCCTAAGTGCCTCACACCTAAAATCAATACATGCAAGACTTGACTCATCCGTTGTGGTTATGGTGGTGGTTCTGGCAGGTTCCCTGTGAACCCCAGAGAAACTACCTTTTACCCAAATAAACCAAAAAAAAATAAAAAATAAGGGGAAGGACAATTTTGAGAAAAGAGTATAAGAGACTCAGATACAGGGCATACCCATTAGAAACCCCACGGAGGGGTGGCGCGCGTAAGTCGCGCGCCACCTATGAAGGAGATTTAAGCTCTCTTTCTTCCTCCAACCACACCCTTGCCCACCGATCTACCCAAATCTGGCAAAGAAATCATGAAAACCATCATATGGGAGGCACGTGTGAGTCACACGCCACCACGTGAGAGGGGCGTTCGGTGCTCAGCTAGCATTTTCTGGCTTGGTTGCAATCGATCTACACACTGGTGGGTTCCTTTTTGGTTTTCGATGGCGGGTTGGGAGTTTCCTCATCTGGGTTTTCGGCCAAGGTTCGCCTTCCTCGACAAGCTTGAGGGCGGCGATATGGGCCATGAGAAGGAGTTGCAAAGAAGCACTTGTCTCGTCCGTGAAAGAGACAAAGAAAGTTGAGTGTTGTTGGAGCTCAGTGCTCCATTGTCCTAGTCATGGCGTCGGGAAGCCGAGAAAAGAGATAGACATTGTGAGCCAGACAGAAAGGAGAGAGAGAGAGTGAAGACCAATATTTTAGGGTTAGTGAAAGGGGATAAGTGAGTGTTACTCACTTATAAAAGGCCCCGGTTGGGTTCTGTTTTGATGGGCCGCCTTTTTTGGGCGCAATTCTTTTCTTTTTATAGTAGGTCGGTTTTTCTACTGGGTTGGGTTAATTCTAGCCAATTTAATCTAATTCCTTATTTGGGCTAATATGCTATTATTTTCATAACTGTACAAATTAGTCTTATATGCTGAAAGTAACTATGAGTTTATTTGATATGTTTATGATTATTGCTTAAATAAAGATTATTTTATATTGTTGTTTATGTAGTAGTAATATAAGTTTTTAAAGCATGACATATGACCATGTCTTATATATCAACAAAATAAAACTTGTTTATATGAATTGATTTCCCATAATACAAGATTACGTAAATGCGGTTTACATAATTAAAAGTGAATATTTGTGTAATAATCACCAATTAAAATGTTAATTAATTGAACTAAACTTTTACAAATGATATAGTAATTAAATTAAAGAAGCTCCTCATTCATATCCGTACGTAATGATTATGAGTTCAGCGAAATTTTTGAACGTATAATATGACTGATGGGGTTCTCTTGATAATTTAATTATTAAACGATATGTCTAAAAATTTATATATATATATATATATATATAT
>JACYFF010010365.1:50888362-50898634 GCA_017589665.1 Selenicereus undatus | reverse complement strand
TATATATATATATATATATATATATGTGTGTGTGTGTGTGTGTGTGTATATGTATATATTTAAATATATATATGTGTTTGTGTGTGTGTGTGGGTTTGTTTGTCCATTGTGTGTGTGGGTTTGTGTGTCCATAGTTTTGTGATTCATTTGATGTAATGTGTTGTATTTTTAATTTCTTGAGCATATGTAAGTTAATTAGTATAGTTCATGTATTGCATATGTAATAGTAGTCGTTCTGAATGGTCATGTTGGGAAGAGTCAGTGGTTCGGTTTCGTTGGAGTTACTTATTTTTGGTATGCAAACACAAATGCACCGGATATGTGATTCGTTGAGCTATATCTTCTATTTCTTTGTTTTGTTGAACTTTATACTTGGTGTACTCCCGGCGTATGGCCTTTAGAGTTGTGGTCTATAGCGTGTAGCCGTTGAGCTTGTTAGAACGTGTCTTCTATTTTTTATTATTATAGGAACATATTGTAAGACTTTAAGCGTATGTTATAGTCAGTTTTTAGGCGGAAATCTATTTGTTGCACTCTCAAATTTTGCAGACAATAACGTCCCTAACCCTAGGGGATAGGGGTGTTACACCATTGTTTAAGTTCTATGTGGAGATCATGAGGAGATTACATGAAATGAAGCTTGAATGACATAATAGGTACAAACAATGAGTACGCCCTCAACAATTTGCCCATAAATGTTTTGGCCTCTACTTTGAGTTTTTCTTTTTTATTTCGTCAGTCATTGATTGTCTTACTAAAAAAAATAGTGGATCTATTGACAAAAAATAGTTTTAGGAAAGAGTGACTTGTTTTGAAGTTTATTATGTGTCCATTTTTCATGTTGGTCTAATGGGACCTCACCTTTATTCTTCCTTTTGTTCTAGTAGTTACTATTTGAAAGGCTCTCATGTTTGTTTGTTTTCATACACCGAACGAACATATTTCCATGTATACATGGAGATCAATTGTTCATGGGTCCTCGGTGTGGTGTTGGGGGAGCAAATTCAATTTTAGGGTTGTGGCTTTTTCCACAACATGACCTTCTCGTTTTGTCAATCAAATAAGTTTGTTATTAAGTCAATAGTCACATTTCCTCTCTATTTTTTTCTGACAATCTAAAATCAAATTTGCTTTTGTGACTAATGGCAAAATCAAGAAACATGTTTGCTGCTTTGTGCCTGCCTGATTCGCTTTAGTTGAATGGGAACGCCTATTATATGTGGAATGATAAAATTAAAATCTTGCCCACTCAATTCAGGGTTTATTATAGCTTAATGGTGGAAGATGCTCATAAAGGATCAAAAAGGTGTTGCAAAAAGGATAATGTTCAACCCGAAATTTTATCATTTTATGTCCTTTTATTATCTAATATTTGCTTAAAATAAATAATTAAATTACAATTTTGATAATGTTTTTGTTTATTTTTAGGAATCGGGAAGAATTGGAAAGAATGAATAATTTTCTTACATGAGATCAAGTATTGGGTCAAGTTGCAACAAGAAGATGCAAAAGCCTCACGCGGCCCAAAAGTCACATGCAGTGCAACTGCCCCCTTCTCCTCTACTTTTCTCCCTCTTCATGCCAGGCCTGTTTTTATCCACTGGCACTGCAGGCCTAGCCTAACTACCCTACATGTGCATCCGCTTTTCCCCTCCCCTCCTCTCAGTCTTTCTTCTTCAGGCCTGTGTTCTAGTTGCTCCGCAAGGCCCAGATAGTCGTAGTGCCTTCGCAACCCAACTCATACCCCTCTCTCTCTTAAACCCCTACATGTCACGCATGTGCACCAAGAGTTGCTTTACCCCACCCTCCTTCTTCTCTCTCCTCAGCAAAACTAGAAAATTTGAACCCCCCTCATCTTCAGTCTTCTATTTCCTTTTTCTCTAGTAATGCCATCTCCCCTTTTCCTTTCTCTTCCCTCCTTCAATTGCCTTCATCAATTCTACAATTATTGCCTCCATCTGTTGCCCTCCATTCCCATCATCATCATCACAATGATCATGTCGGTGAATTTAGGGCTTGAATTCAAGATTAATGGAGACAATAAAGATGGGGGCCGATTTTGGCTATAAGGAGGGCAAGAAAATCCATTCAAAGAAAGCAAGCATAGAGTTAGTTTAGGATTAGTTTTTGATGTTCTGCCTCTCTTTGTTTTTCTCATATCCAAAAGCTACCATAATTGAATTCGGTTTATTTGGAGTAAAATTTTGAATTTTGGCATTTCAATTACAGACATGCACTTCAATTTTGGTTCAGTTGTTGTTTTGGCTTAATTCCACTTCCTCTCCATTGTTTCTTTCTATTCACTAAGTGGTTCAATCCATTTTGGGTTTATGTTTTGCAGTCCTGGGTTAATTTAGTGGTGCGATTTGTAAGCTATCATTGTTGTGATCTGGTCTTCGATTTACTTTGATCAGATTTCCCTTCAAATTTGTCTACCAATGCTTCCTTCCTGTGTTATGGGCGACATGGTAGTAATAACCTCTCCATCCTTTCATTTTTAGTTAATTTTATAATGAATAGCTTACAATTGATCTCTTATTACTCAGTATTTTGGTTTATGATTTGAACTATTGATTATGTCGATGAAAGGTTGATTTCAAATATGATCAATGATTCCTATTTTAGCTTGTTTAAAGTTTAGACTGAGTTTTAATAGAGTTAGCATGGAAATCGTTTTGAGTTTTATTGACATTTCTAGTTAGCTTTATAAAATTAATAAGGTTACATTAGTTAATAATTGTAATCTAGTTTAGTTATTTATTCCATTAATTTTTGAATACTAATTCTTTGTCGGTGATTTAATTTCATAATCTATCCCTGAGCATGACACCCGTAAATGTTACAATAATAAGCCATACGCTTGCGGAAAATCACAAGAAGTTTTTGGCGCCATTGTCGAAGATGGAATTTGTGAAATTAGATTGTGTTAAATTGATTCTTAGCTTAGTTGATTGAGTCATTTTTGTTTCTTTTCATTCTTTTTGATTTTGATTTTTAGTGAGTGTTTATTAGTTTAGTTTAGATTTATTTTGTTTTTTTATTTTGTTTAGAGTTTATATTTTGATTTTATTTTTTTCAATTTTGTTGATAAATTTTCTGTTGTGAAAAAAAGCATGAGTTAACAAATTTCAGTGCTGTGAAGAGTGCAGACATGTAGGACTGAAGAAGGAAAAAAAATGAACAATGTGGGTTTTTTCTAAATTTCAGTTTCTGTTTTGATTTTTCTAGGCTTACTAGGATTGATTTCACTGTTATAATTTTTCTACACTATTTTGGGGCAGAAAAAAAATTGAAAAAAAATGTCCATGTTTATTGTGATTGTCATGAATTTTCTATATATGGAGTTCTCATCTAGGGTGTGATTTTCTATCTCATTTTATTTTTATCGTCTGTTCGTTTAGGTTTTAGTTTGTTTTCTGTTTTGTTTTAGTTTATTTTGTGTGTTTGTATTTTGTGTTTTTGTTTTATTTTAGTTTTAGTTTATTTTCTGTTTTTGTTTTGAGTGAAAAAATTCCAAAATCTAAAAAAAAGAATCAGAAAAAGAAAAAGACCAAAAATACTTTTGAAGGTGTGGGCTTTGCATGGTTGGTTGGATTAGAGATCTTGAGAGCAAAAGACTTGTTAGAATTGATCCTAACTTTGAACTAGAACCTAAACGTTAACCAAAGCCTGAACTAGACCTAAACGAAATTGCACAAGAGAGACCTTCGAGAGATATTTTCTATCCTTATAGGACCACTTTTCCATCACGTTTTAATTTTCCTGACCTAAAACCTGATGTGACTTTTGAATTGAGGCCTCATTACACTCAAATGCTCTATAAGTTCAATGGTTTAGAGGATGCATATTTGTTTTTGAGGAAATTTGTAGAAGTATGTTCCATGACGCATTTCCCTAATATATTTGTTGATGTCGCGAGAATGAAATTAATTCCTTTTGCTTTGAAAGATGCTGCTAAAAGATGGATTTATAGTTTGGCTACTAATTTTGTTTCAACTTGGGATAACTTTGTTGAGTTGTTCTTAGGAAAATATTTTCCTAGTACCAAGACTGTAAAGCTAAGGAAAGAAATGAAGCAATTTGTTTACTAGAAAGGGAAACATTCTGGAAATATCTAGGCAGGTTTAAGAATTTGTTGGCTTAGTGTCCCATCATAGTTTAGACTGAGGGGTTTTGTACCAAATTGTTTACGAAGGACTTAACTAACAAACTGAACCATATTAGAGTCTATGTGTAAGGGTGACTTTCTTTCTAAGAGGACCACTATTGCTTGGCAATTTCTAGAGGACTCAGCTAAAAGACTACATAGTGGGAAATCGCTAAAGATGACATTCTAAGTTCTAGGTTTGCTAGGGGTGGAATACATTCTATTTATGATGTGAGTCACCTAGAATCTAATATTACAGCCCTAGAAAACATGTTGAACGGATTATCTATTCAGACTCCCCCGACTCCTTAGACTTCTCAAAATTCTACAGCCTCTTGTTCTCACTGTTAGGCCTTAGATCATATGTTTAGTTCATGTCCTTATTTTGCTCACCAGTTATCTGCTGGGTAGGATCAAGTGAGTATAGCTTACCGAAGACCCAAGAATGACCCATTCTCTCGTTACTACAACCCAGGGTGGAGACATCACTCTAACATTTTTTGGAGTAGTGGACCAAATACTGCGGTCCCTCACTCTTAACCCGGAGTGTTTACTAGAGACAACTCCCATCCCATCTCCCATCCTTCTAACTCTTTTCAGAGACTGGCTTTCTAAGGTGTGCTGAATACACCTAGATCTCCACCTCCTGTTGCTCAGGTTCAACCTTTTTCTAGTTACATTGATATTGATAAGATTGAGATGAGAATTATTAATAATGTAGAGAAGGTGATTAGTGCTAATATGAAAAAAAATGATGAGAATGATGACTAAGTAATTTTCTCAATTAGCGTTATTTACTAGGGAACCACGTACTTTTCCTAGTCAACCAGAGGTAAACCTTAAATGTTATGCCCTATCGTCTTCTAGAGCCATACCTAGTGAGACTATAAGGAAAGTGAATGCAGTTATATCTCTTAGATCAGGTCAAGAGATTGATAATCAAGTGGGAAATTCTAAAGGACCCTACGAGTACCCTTACAGCTTCCTTCAAAATTCTTCTTTTTCTTCTCCAGAAACTAGTTCATCCAGTAAGTCAGGTGATACTACTGATGGTGTCCCTGGTGATTCTCCTGATGACCCTATTCCCTCCAACCCATTTTCTAACCAAGGGAAACATAAGGAGAAAGATTTTGCTAATTTAGTAGATCCCTTATCTATTAAGGATTCTTCTTCACCTTCTGCTGTTGCTGAGAGAGTTCATAAGTCCTTGCCTCATTTCCTCATAGGTTGAAAAAAAAGACCAAACCTATGTGGATAAGATACGAGAGATATTATCTTAAGTAAAAATCAACATACGTTTGCTTGATGCGATTCAGCAGATGCCTCCTTATATTAGGTTTTTGAAGGATTTGTGTACCACTACGGGAGCCACTAATGCTCCTAAGAAGGCTTTCTTTACCTCTTGTGCTAGTTCCATCATTTGTAATCAAATCCCAGTAAAGTACGAGGGCCCCAGTTGCCCCACTATTTCTATAGTCATAGGGGATTAGCTTATTGATAGAGGTTTGCTTGATTTAGAGGCCAGTGACAATTTGATACCTCTAGCTGAGTATGAGAGGCTAGGGCTAGGTGAGCTAAAACCTACCAAGATGGTTATCCAGCTAGTTGATAGATCATCCTAATTGCTTAGGGGTGTGGTAGTGGACGTGTTGATTAAGGTGGGTGAATTTATTTGCCTAGTAGATTTTGTTGTGCTTGAGATTGAGAAAGTGGCTAATAGCACTAGTTAGGTCCCTATTATCTATGGAGTCCTTTCTTAGCCACTGCCAATGCCATGATTAACTACGAAAATGGCGTAATGAGATTGTCTGTTGGTAACATGACTTTACAGTTGAATATCTTTAATTTGTAAAGATAGCCTTCTAGTCTTGAAGATGTGGCATTTTCTACGCTTAACTTAGTTAAGAATTCTATGTGTTAATGATGTGTTTGTTGACATGTTTGCTGTTGAGTGTGAGTCTTTTCTAATTGATTATGAGCCTGAATATGTGTTTGAATTTCATGGCTTATGCTCTGCTACTGACTGTCTTGTTACTTCTGAATCTAATTTCCCTCATGCTTCTCTTGAATTGAAACTTCTTCTTTTCTCTCTTAATTATTCATTTCTAGGACCTGATGAATCTTTACCTGTGATTATTGGTTCTGATTTAGACAGAGATCAAGAGGAAAATTGATTACCTTACTTAGAGAGAACAAGGAAGTAATAGGTATGACTCTAGGGGATATCAAGGACATTAGTCCCTTGATTATGCAGCATAGAATACATTTGGAGGATAATGTTAAGCCCTATCGAGACCGTCAAAGGCGTTTGAATTTGACCTAATAGGAAGTAGTTAGGAAGGAGGTGCCTAAGTGATTAGACCATGGGATTATCTATCCTATTTCTTATAGTGAGTGGGTTAGTCCTATTCAAGTTGTTCCTAAGAAGATCAATATAACTGTGATTAGGAATGACAAGAATGAGCTAGTTCCCACTCAAGTCCAATCTAGGTTGCGTCTTTGCATTGACTATAGGAAATTGAATGGTGCCACTAGAAAAGACCATTTTCCCCTTCGCTTCCTTCACCAGATGTTAGAAAGGTTGGATGGACATTTATTCTATTACTTTTGAGATTAATATTCTGGCTATACCCAAATCTCTATTGCTCTTGAGGATAAGGAGAAGACTACTTTCACTTGTCCTTTTTGTACATACGCCTTTAGGAGAATTCTTTTTAGACTTTTGCAATGCACTCGCTACCTTTCAGAGGTGCATGATTTCTATTTTCTCAAATTTAGTTGAACAATGCATTAAAATTTTCATGGATGACTTCTCTGTGTTTGGATCTTCCTTTGGTGATTGTTTGCCTAATCCGAGAAAAATATTACAAAGCTATATGGAGAAAACATTTGGCTTTGAATTAGAAGAAATGACATTTCATTATGTAAAAGGGGATCGTCCTAGGACATGTTATTTCTAGAGATGGAATTCAAGTAGATAAGGTTATGATTCATTTGATTGTTAGTTTTTCGCCTCCCACTTGTGTGAAAGAGGTTAGGTCTTTTCTTGGACATGCTGGCTTCTATCGTTGTTTAGTTAAGGACTTCAGTAAGATAGCTAAGCCCTTAACCAACCTTTGGCTAAGGATATACCATTTCACTTCTATAAGCAGTGTTGTGTGGCATTTACTATGCTTAACGAAGCCTTGACCTCTTCTCCCACTCTTCATCCTCCCATCTAAGGAGAGCCCTTTAAGCTAATGTCTGATGCATCTAACTATGCCATTGGGTTATTCTAGGGCAATGTATTGATAAGAAGCCCCATGTTATTTATCATGCTAGTCACACTTTGAAGGATACCCAACTGAACTACACTGTGATTGAGAAAGAATTTTTGGTTGTTTCGATTTTGAAAAGTTTAGACCTTACCTAATTGGGTCTTATGTGATTGTTTATACTAACCACTCTACTCTTAAGCACCTTCTCTTTAAGAAGGATGTTAAGCCCAAACTTATGAGATAGATCTTGCTTTTGTAAGAATTTGACTATGAGATTAGAGAAAAGAAAGGTTATGAGAAGCTGGTTGTTGATCACTTATCTAGGATCATCTATGATATAAACGATAAGTCCAATATTTTCGAATGCTTCCTTGATGAGTAATTGTTTGTAGTCCACCATAATGCTTGGATGCTGATAGTGCGAACTACCTAGTTTCTGGAAGGACCCTTGCGAGTTAAACTAAGAATGATAGAGACTAATTCTTCCACCTTGTAAAATTCTATGTTTAGGATGACCCTTACTCGTTTAAGTATTGTTCTTATTAAGTCTTTAAGAGGTGTATTCCTGACCACGAGGTTAGGAGCGTCCTTTCGTTCAGTCATGACCAAGAATATGAGGGGTATTTCAGTGGGAGAGACACAGTAGCCCAAGTTCTTCAATGTGGTTTCTGTTGGCCTACCTTGTTTAGGGATGCTTTTGCAGTGGGAGAGACACAGTAGCCCAAGTTCTTCAATGTGGTTTCTATTGGCCTACCTTGTTTAGGGATGCTTTTGAATGTTGTAAGAGTTGCCCCAGGTGTCAATAGTTGGGTTGGATTTTGATAAGTGCTTAACATATATATTGTTTTAGGGTCATTTTGCTACATTTTTAGCAGATGTGTGCTTTAAGTTACTACTTATACTGCCATTCTCATTTTATACTTGGGTATGGTTGTTTGATGATATTTATAGGAATTTGGACCATTTTGACCCGTATTTGACCCTCATTTGAGTGTATATTGACCCCATATGGATGCCCCTGAGATGGTATGCCCGTGGAGTAAGAGAAGAGCAGAGAATTTGGTTCCAGCCAAGATCACGGTCAAATCGTGGTGTCTGCCACGGACCATGGTAAGCTGGTAACTGTGGCCTCTTCATCTTCTTTCGGTTGTGTGGTCGAGAATGCTCGAGTTCTTGCTTAAAACCCGTCCATCAGCAATAGAGAAAAAAAAAGACACACATAGATAGTCATATCTATTCTCTAAATTTTTACTTTTGTAGTTAGGAATTTAGTTTAATTTTTGTGCAAGTGAGAAAAGTTGATTGAGGAACTCGGTTTTGTTGGTGGTTTGGAGACTTTGTTGAAGGATGTCATTGCCAAGCCCTTCCCTCTCAGATCTCACTGAATTGTTTGGTTAGTTGTTTAATTTTTAATCATGAGTGAGTAGTTTATCTTATCTAGGGATTTATTTGTTAATGGATGTGTAGTTGGATCATTTTATATTCAATAAAATTATGCTTTCTTTTCATGTTGGTATGATTTTGTTTTATCAAGTGATTATCATGTTGTGAGTGGACTTGGCCAAATTTTCTTAGACCCTTGAGATGATTGAACGAAGAACTGAAAGGTGAAATTTGATTATTAGACTGCTTGATAAGACCTAATATAGCGATGACTCAAAAGAGAGATTTGCATGTTGGGAGCATGAGAGAGTAATCAAAACTATTGAACTTAGATTAAGACAAATTAGTTTGAAATAATGACTTTGGTTTAGTTTAGGCAATTTGGTCGACTTTGAAAGAACAGACTAAATTCTGGATCGATTGCAATTCCACAAAATTATCCAATTAGAGAAAAGCACATGTTAATCGTAATGATCCAACACCTTTCTTAACTGAATAAATCCCTAGGAGTTTTTCTTGATTGAATTTAGAATCAATTAATTAGAAGTTGTCAAATCAAAATACTTTATTTAGTAACTCCTTAGCATTTTCTGATAGAAAGGACTCTATAGATTACCGTGGTCCTTGAGGACAATCTTTTAATCTATACTACGACACCCGTGCGCTTGTAGACGTGTCAAGTTTTTGGCGTCGTTGCCGGGACCAATTTGTTAACTATTGAGTTAGTCTAACGAAATTGACTAAGTGTTTATTTTCTTTTGTTTTCTTTCCTATTGATTTTTGATTGTATTGATAGTGTTGGTGATTGTGCTTGTAGGAATCTTCCCCATTTATGCGAAGTCCATTTCTATACGAACCGATCCCGAGATTGAGAGGACTTTTCACTTAAAGGAGGAAGAAGCAAAAGATTGAAGAACAAAGACGCGAGGCTAGTAGAACTTCAACAAATATAGCAGGAGGAAGAAGTGACCAAAGGATGACATTTAGGGACTTTGTAACCCCTGAAGTCCAAGGAATCGCCTGAAGCATCGCTCGCCCTAACATTGATGCAAATAATTTCAAGCTCAAGCCGGCTCTCATTTCCATGGTGCAACAATCCCAGTTTGGAGGCACTTATTTCATGTGTGCGAAACATTGAAGCTTAACGGAGTCTCCACCGATTCCATTCGACTACGATTACTTCCCTTCTCAATTATGGATAAGGCAAGGGCATGGTTGCATTCTTTGCCTTCGGCATGTATCAACACATGTGATGAGCTTATTAGAGCTTTCCTTGCCAAATTCTTCTCATCGAGCAAAACGGCAAGTTTGAGGAATCAAATCAGCAACTTCACTCAAAGGATGATGAGACACTCTATGAGGCTTGGGAGCGGTTTAAGGATTTGTTGTGGTTATGCCCTCATCATGGTCTTCAACGATGGATGATTGTTCAAGCTTTCTATTGTAATAACCCGACCCTAACCCATATTTATTTATTTAAATCAT
>JACYFF010010365.1:50839655-50881018 GCA_017589665.1 Selenicereus undatus | reverse complement strand
TAGGAAAACGTAACGCTCCTGACCCTAGGGGCTAGGGGTGTTACATTTGGTCCCTGAGGATGATCTTTTAATCTATACTATGACACCCGTGTGCTTGCGAAGATGTCATATCAGCAACAAAGACATGATGTCGTTTCATCTCATCATTGTTCTAGAGATTTTTGATGCTTGGGGTATAAACTTCATGGGACCTTTTCCATCTTCTTTGGGAATGAGTACATTTTGTTAGATGTGGACTATGTTTCTAAGTGGGTAGAGGTCATCCCTATTAGGGCCAATTATGATAAATTCATTGTGAAGTTCCTTAGGGAGAACATTTTCGGTAGATTTGGCGTGCCCTGAGCCATGATAAGTGATTAGGTTATCCACATTACTAATAGGTCTTTTAATGCTTTGTTGAGGAAGTACTCTATAGTCCATAGAATTGCTACCTAATATCATCAGGAGACCATTGGCTAGGTAGAAGTGTTCTACAAGCAAATTAAGCAAATTCTTGAAAAAACTGTGAACAGGAATAGAAAAGATCAGGCCGACCAGCCTGTAGATGCTTTATGATCATATAGGATGACTTTTAGGCTCCCTTGTGTATGTCACCTTATAGGGTTGTTTGTGGTAAGCCTTGTTATCTCCTTGCCTATTGAGATTGACCACAGAGCTAGGTGGCCCATCAAGATGTTGAACTATGACCTATCTACGGCTAGTGAGGTGTGGAGACTGCAATTGTGTGAGCTAGAAGAGATTAGTCCTGAAGCATATAAGAGTGCTCAATTTTACAATGAGAGTGCTAAGTTATTTCATAATTAACACATTCTTAGGAAAGCGTTTGGCCCAAGAATGAAAGTGCTCTTATGTGATTCTAAGCTCCACCCTTTTCCAGGGAAATTATGGCCCCGCTGGATAGGCCCCTATATTGTTTCTCATGTTTTTCCCTATAGTGCAATCGAAATATAGGATACCGACAGTGGTGCCAGGTTTAAGGTGAATGGAAAGTGGTTGAAGCAGTTTTTGGAACTGCTAAGCGCAGAGGATGCAGAGTGTCTGATATTGTGCTAGTCGATTTCTGATGAGTGATGCTCTACCTAGTATTTCGAGTGTATCCAACACTCGACCTAGTTTGATTGATATTTCTTTCTCTTCTTCTTATTTTTCTTTTATTTTCTTTCTATATATTTGGGTGCTTTTTCTTTTACTTTTGTTTTGTGTATATGCTTGTATATTTGAGTTTTAGAGTCTTGTCATTTTTCTTTTTTGAGTTTCATTATTCTTTTTTGTATATTTGTTTTTCTTTTTTTTAGTTTTTTTTTTATGTTTTCTTTCACTTCCAATGAGGATATTGTTAGATTGAGCTGTAGAGGGTGTGGAAATGTTTCAAAAATTTAGAAAAAAAATTAGAAAAAAAAGAGAATGAAATTAAAATTTTTGAAATTTATGTTCTTTTTTGGGGAATATATGTGCCACTCTGACTGATTGTGTTCCCTTGCACCTTAGTATTGGGTTGTACATAGATAGGTATATATGATAGAACTTAGCTCGAAGTGTAATACTTGTGCCCAGTCCTAACGCTCAGCATTTTGTACAACAAGTTGTCTTGACTATGCTAGAATACCTGTAAGATTTTGAGCCTTAAAGACTAATTCATCATTTCTAGTCTTATATTTTCTTTTATGTGAGTCTTTTCTACTATTACATTTGCAGAACATGCTTTGATTCTCTTCGAAATTACATTTAGCATGTCCATTCTGATAGTATAGATAGAGGCATTCATTTATTTTGTGAACCGCATAAGTCAAACTACCATCTTGATTTGAACATTTTCCCCTTAGGTAACCCTCTTAGCCTTGATTGTTTTCATTTCTTGTGTTCCCTTTCGTTTAGCCCTTAGCCTAAACACATTTCCTATTACCTAAGCCAAGTCTAGTGGAGCAACGCTTCAATATTAAATGATAGGTAGCTTTTGGGTGCTTATGTCGTTGGTGGTTGATTTTGGTTCCTTTGGTGTGGAGACAGGATGTGTTGTCGTGACCATTTGGAAAATGAGTTGTTTTCTTGCATACAATTCATTCATTTTTTAAAAAAAAAAGAAAAAAAAGAACAAGAGGAAAACAAAGAAAAAATGAAAATAAGCTTGAAAAAAAGTTACGAAATCTCATAAAAACAAAGGGAAAAAAAATGTTATGAGTAAGAGTGTTTGGCACGAATGCATTGTCATTATACATACCCATTTCCAATGGTTGCTTTGGAAGGGGGTTCCCTTAAATTTTCGTATATCTTGGGACAGTATGTGATGTGGTTGGTGGAAATGATGAGTTGCTCATTAGCCACTTGGCTTTTAGCTCCTCATTTCCCAAATCGATTCTCTCTCCTAACCCTTCACTTTTATCCCCATTACAGTCCATGTTAAATCCTCTTGATTATCGTGTTGCGTATTGCATTTTCGTGTTGGAGAATTGAGAATTTTAGAAATCCTATGGTAGGTTGTATGTTTAGAAGATGAATTGAATGACCCTTGGTAATGTCTTAAACACATGAGCAAGAGTGATCCACATATCCCTAAAGTGAGATTCTACTATTCGGATTTGTACATAATTCCTAAATGGGGTGAAAGATTGTGTATAGATGTCGTTAGTGGGGATTAAGAATTTCTTAATGTGTACATTGTATTTATATGTGATCTAATGCTTAGTTTACTTGAGTAATGTGTTGGTTGGAATGTGTATATGTTTTCTAGTGTTGTATATATGAGTTTTTGAAACTCAAAAGAAAGATTTTTGATTTTTTGTTCTCTTTTTGTTCTAAGATTTTATGGTATATCTTCTACAAGCCCTCACGAGACCTTACTTGTCTACTAGAGGTGACTTAAGGTTTAAAGGGCTAATTGCACTTGCTAAGTGCAAATGTGATTCCCATGAAAGTGAGTTAGAATTTTCTTTTTTGAGGAACTTTATTTCAATCTTATTCGAGGATGAGCAAAATTTAATTGTGGGGCTATTGTTCGCCCAAAAATTATAGCATTTTATGCCTTTTTATTGTCTAATATTTGCTTAAAATAAATAACTAAATTAGAATTTTAATAATATTTTTGTTTATTTTATAAGAATCAGGAAAACTTGGAAAGAATGAATAATTTTCTCAAATGATACCAAGCATTTGGTCAAGTTGCAACAAGAAGACGTAAAAGCCTCGCACAACCCGAAAGTCACACGTAGCCCAACCTCCCCTCCTCCTTCTTCACCTTTCTCTTTCTTAATAATGCCAGGCATGCTCTTATCTTCTTGCTCTACGAGCCTGCCCAATTGCGTTGTACATATGTTAGCCTTTCCCTTCCCATCTTCTCTATCTCTCTTATCCGGGCTTTTATTCTTGTTGCTCCGCGAGGCCTAGACAAGCCCAGCACCTCACCATCCCAGCTTACACCCTTCTCTCTCTCTTGAACCAGCACGTGTACTGTGAATTGCTTACCGCCACCCTCTTTTTCTTTCCTCAACAAACCCAGAAAACCTAAACCCCTTAGCTATCCTTTTGCTTTAGTAATGCCATGACCCCTTTTCCCTTCTCTCTCCTTCTTCAATTTTCTTTATCAATTCTTCCATTATCACCTCCAATCATTACCCAACATTCCTATCATCATTCCCATTATCAAGTGGGTGGTTTTAGGGCTTGAATTCGAGATTAATGGAGCCAATCAAGAGGGGGCTTGATTTTGGCTATCAGGAGGGCAAGGAAATCCATTTAGGCAGCAAGCATAAAGTTAGGTTAGGATTAATTTTCAATGTTCTGCCTCTCTTTGTTTTTTTTTTCCATATCCAACAACTACTATAATTGAACTGGGTTGATCTTGAGGAAAATGTTGGATTTTAGAATTGCAATTACAACATTCACTTTAATTTTGGTTCAGTTGCTGTTGTTTTAGCTTAATTCTTCTTCCTCTGCACTATTTCATGATGTTGACTGAGTGGTTTAATCCAATCTGGGTTTATGTTTTGCTATTTTGGGTTTATTTAGTGGCGTGATTTGTGGGTTATCACTGTTGTGATCTGATCTTCAGTTTGCTTTGCTCGGATTTCCCTGTAAAGTTTGTCTATCAATGCTTCCCTCCGCTATTATGGGCAACATGGCAGTAATAACTTCTCCATGCTTTCGTTTTTAGTTAATTGTAGAATGAATAGTTCTGAGTTAATCTCTTATTTCCTAGTATTTTGGTTTATGCTGTTGATTATGTCAATGAAAGGTTGATTACAACTTTTGATGAATGATTCCCATTTAGCTTGTTGAAAGTTTAGACTGAATGTGAATAGAGCTAGCCTGAAAATCGTTTGGAGTTTCATTTACTTCTCCAATTAGCTTTATCAAAATAACTAGGTTATATTGGTTAATAATTGTAATTTAGTTTAGATATTTGTTTCATTAATGTTAGAATACTAATTCTTCGTTGGTGATTTAATTTCATAATCCATCCTTAATGATGACACCCATAAGTGTTAAACGATAAATCGTATGCATGCGAAAAATCACAAAAGATAATAAGACCTATAATGGTTTACTTTTGCATTATATGTCTAACTCTATGTATTATATTTATCGGAAGACACAAAGTGCCCTGAAAATTTAGGAGGTGATTAGTATGATTCCAATGATACTGGGATTAAGAAATATGCTTACAGTAGGTGGCTGTCAATTAAAATTACTGATGATAAACCTATTCTTGAACAAGTTCATGAGTATCAGAATTTATTTGCTAAAATGTTGGCTGAGGGTATAAAGATATGTGAATTGCTTACTAGATAAACTACTTCCTTGATAGTCTAATATGTTAGAACCATGATGCATAAACAAACGGATTTTTACCTTGAAGAATTGATTGCTTATATCAAAAGTGGAGAGTAGAACCGAATTTAATCCAAGGGAAAGAATTCAGATAACTCTTCACCTACTGCTAATTTACTTGAGTCCAAGAATGGTTCAAGGTTTGAGAGGACAAAGGGACTAAAAGGAAAGGGGCCAAACTAGTTTCATGGAAAGACACATAACAACAAGTTCAAGGGACAGGGATCCCAACAAAAGAAGTTTAAAGACAAGTGTGTGCTTGTGACAAGTATGGATATCTAGTGAAAGATTGTTATGAAGGGTTTGGACCTAGTTTAACAAATTCAAATAGAATAAACTTCAAGCCAATCCAACTAAAGATGTCATTGTTGTCGTAGTTTTAAAGGTAAACATGACAAGCAACACAGTCGAGTGGGTGGTCGATTCTAGAGCCACTTGACACATTTGCACTAATTGGGACCTTTTTTAAGAGTATGAAAAGGTTGTTGAAGGTGAATGTGTGTTCAAGAGTAGTTCTACTTCAGCGGTTGTCCTTGATAAGTGTAAGGTTTTTCTTAAGCTGAATCCTGGAAAATTCTCTCTCTTCAAAATGTAATTCATGTTCCAGATATTTGTAGAAACCTTCTCTCTGCTAATATTTTGAATAGGGCTAGAGTTAGAGTTACTTTTCATTCTAGAAACGTTATACTCACTAAGGGTGGTGAATTTGTGGGGAAGAGGTTTTGTAATAGGGGCTTTTTGTTCTTAACTTGTTGCTAAGAATAAGATGAATGCTTCTTTTGTTTATATTGTTGAGTCTATTTCTTTATGACATGCTAGATTAGGCAATGTGAACATTGCATTTATTAAGTGACTCAAACAACTAAGCTTAATTCCTGCATTAAGCAAATGTAATTTTGATAAATGTGAAATATTTATAAAGGCCAAACACCCCAATAAGCCCTTTAATCGAAACCTAGGCCAAACCTCCAATTTATTAGAACTAATTCATAGTGACCTAGGTGACTACAAAAACACTATAGGTTGAGTTGGGAAAAAGTATCATATCACTTCTGTCAGTGGCTACTCTAGCTTCACTAAGGTATATCTTCTGAGCAGTAAGGATGAGGCCATAGACAAATTCTTAATTTACAAAGATAAAGTAGAAAATCAGTTGGACTGGAAATTCAAGAGGCTTAGGTTTGATAGAGGAAGGGAATAGATTGATTGCCCCTTTTGCCCCACAACAGAATGGTATAGTGTTTAGGCACCAAAAGTGTCCTTTTAATCACTTAGTTTTTCAATCATAACTGAGATGATTTTTAGTTTTATTTAGTTTTTGAATCTTTATGGAGGGAAAAATGATTTGATGAAACGTTGTCGTCATTAGTTTGGCATGGAAGACTTATTTGATTAGATGTTGGAAAGTTTGGTCAAGAAAATTGGAAATCTAGTGGGCTCCAAGCAAATTCCTTATTATGACAACTTCCTTAAATTTGGTCAACATTAGAGAACAAGAAACCTACTCCAACTACAAATTGGAAAGTGAAGGAAAGCTACCACTACTATAAAGGGAGGTCTTGGGTGCCACAAGTCATCAATCAATTTGTCTACCTCTCAATTATAGCATTAGTTCGCGAGATTATTATAATTGCAAGAATTCTTTCGAGGTTAGTTCAATTTAAATTTCTTGCTCTAGTTTTAATTTAATTTTCTACTTTATTCTAGTTCAATTCCACTAGTTCCATTTCAATTCAAGTTGGCTACTTTTAGTTTTAATTCATGCTTGTAAGTTTCAAATTTAGTTTACTTTTTATCGCTCTAAAAATTCTCTCATTCAAAGTTTTGATTTTAATTACTCTCTTGGTTTGTGATGGATGCTAAATTTTCACGATTGACAACCATCAAAGATTCAATATTCTCTATTGGCTTTTAAGCATATACAATAATCTCTTTCCTCTCCCTTGTTTCTTGATTATTTAGAATTTATTATTTTGTTAGTAACTGTGATAATTTCTTTTGTAGTTGCTCAATTATAATTTTAATCATGATTAGATTAGGCTCAATTTCTGCTCGTTGAAGGATTCTATTTTGTTTGTTTATTGCTTTTAGTTTAATTAAAATGGGTCAGTTTTAGTGGTAGTGGCCTAGATTTGACCTTGTCCATATGGATCGACCCTTAAGTACTATGGTTGATGTCCATACGCTTGCGGTTAAAATTCTATGTCTATTTCGGATCGTAACATATAGCTAAAAGAAAGAATAACACCCCAAAGACATGATAAATGTTATGCTTATTAGTTCAGGAATGCCTATAAATATGGGGGCTATCTGGTATGCTTTTAGTGTGTTAAATGGATTTCCACACAAGAGGCTAGACAAAACTTCCTATGAGTTATGGGGAAGTTTTGTTCATAACCTGAACTACATTAGAGTGCAGGGGTGCTTAGCCAAGGTACCACTTTCTAATTTTCAAAGAAGTAAAATTGGTCCTAAAATTGTTGATGCTGTTTTTATTAGTCATACTCATAATAATAAAGCATATTGTTTTATCTAAAACATGGCTATGGTTTTGGCCCCACTAGAGAGTTTAGATATGCAGAATTTTTTGAGCATATTTTTCCTATCAAAACTTATGTGGATATGTTTTACCTGTTTCATCTACATCAAGTCTTGATGTTGCATCATCTAGAATCTGGACCAAGAACCTAGAAGGAGTAAAAGCGTTGGAATTGAGCCTAACTTTGGACCTGACTTTGTCATTGCTTTCTTAGAAGATATAGAGTTACTGGATGAGCAAACTATGAATGTGTACCTAATAGTGGAGTATCCAAAGACTTATAACGAAGTTATAGAATCCATAAACTTGAATTCTTGGAAAGAGGCTATTTATAGTGAACTAGAGTCTCTTATGGTCAATGGGACTTGGACATTAACTGACCTTCCTAGTGGCTGCAAAACACTCAAGAGTAAATGTGTATTCAATACTAAACTTGCGGTTGATTGGTTTAAGTAGAAAAAGGGTATAGACTAATTTGACACCTACTCTCTTGTTGCTATGGTTGCTACCATTTGTGCGTTGAGAGCTATTTCATCCATTCATAATCTTATCATGCTCCAAATGAATGTCAAATATTATTCTTAAATGATGACCTTAAGGAAGAGATATACATGAAGTAGCCAGATGATGTTGAGGTTGCTGGATAAGAGTATAAGGTATGCAAACCTGTCAAATTTTTGTTTATGGACTAAAGCAAGCTCCAAAGTAGTGGTATACAAAATTTGACTTACCCTCAATTCTAAGGGATTTCAGTCAATGATTCTGATGCATGTGTGTATTGAAAAATTGGTAAGCATGGTTGTCTAATCATTTTTTTTTTTTTTGTGGACGATATGCTTATCTTTTTAGCACAAACTTGGATGTTGTTAATGCAACTAAGTCCTTCCTTAGTACATGCTTTGACATAAAAGACTTGGGGGAGGTAGATGTTATTTTTAGCATTAAAATAACTTGGACCAAAGAGGGTGTACATATTAACCAATCTTAGTATATTAAAAAGTTACTCAAAAAGGTTGGTCAATTTGACTGTAATATGATAAGAACCCCTTATGATCCTAGTGGTCACCTGGAAAAGAATAAAGGTGATAGTGTGTTACAAAGTGAGTATGTAAAGATAATTAGTAGTGTGTTGTTTCTAATGAACTATACACGTCCTAATATAGCAAACGCTATGAGTACATCGACTAGATATACACATAAGCCCAGTAATGACATTAGAGTGCCCTAATTTTCCTATTGAAGTATTTGAAAGCAACCATTAAATAGGGATTGCATTTGAAACAACTTTAGCTATGTTGGAGGGTCATTATGATGCTAATTGGGTGTTTGATAATGATGGTATTAATTTAACCAATGACTATATGTTTATTCTAGTTGGTGGTGCTATATGTTAGAAATAATCCAAGCAAACTTGTATTGCTAAATCAATAATAAAATCTGAGTCTACTACTTTACAATTGGTGGAGCTATAAGGTAGATTGGCTAAGAGGCCTCTTGATAGATATTCCATTATGGGTAAACCTACTTAGTTTCCATGTGATGTAACTCACATGCATCCAAATTGTGAAAAAGTTGATAAGGGATAATATGATATCACTTGATTAAGTAAAATCGGAAAGGAATCCTGAGAATCCTTTCACCAAAGGCCTTTCTAGGAGTGCAGGGCTAGCATCAACATAAGGAATGGGATTGAAGCCTGAATGATCGAATCATGATGGATACCCATCTTAGAAAAGGGTCTAAGTTGAATGGGTCAGACAAAATCAACTCAAAGTTATTTGTACTGTAACCCATTCATATATATGATGAAATAAGTAGTATGTTATTTAATGTCAAATGTGTTAAGGATGAACCTCCAGTTTCTAATGAGTCCATAGCCATTGATGCAAATCAGGCCACAGTACAAGACCCCCAATCGGAGCTTGGGAAAACCTTGCTCACTGGTCACCACAATGATCAGTTCCGTGAGGGAAAACAATGCAGTTTTGATGCTTGTCTTAGGAGGTCCTTGCTATGCTGGATATCCTAAGTCTTCCTACAAGCGTACACAAGTCATTTTCAAGCCAGCTAATAGCCTTAGTTCAGCTCAGTTTCAATAATGACTACTTGAAGTTTAGTGCATTTTGGTTATCCCAACAGCCACTGGTGACTCAATTTTCAGTCAAGGAGCATCACCCCTTTTGGGATAGTAAGTTAGCTCATTTGTTAGCACTTTTACCGGCTACTAAATAATAAAGGTTGCTTGAGTTTCAGTAAGATCAGTCTAGCAGCAGCAGATTAGTTCTAGCAGCAGCAGCTTCAGTAGGGTTATTTTGCCTCCAATTTAGCATCTCATTTTGGCTTGTTTAACGACTTAAAAATGTGTCTAAATATTTTTCATCAATGGTCCTAAAGTTGTAGAATCAAATCATTCAGCATCTGCTTCTAACCAACTCAAGTACCTTGAAAATACCCTCTGATCCGATGGATTTCAAGGTGCTGTAATTTACTGATTGTCGGGCTAATCACCTGATTAATGGTTGCATTTTGCTCCCCAAGGTCATCATTAGCAGTACTTGGATGCTACAAAGGATTGACACCTCGATAATGGAGATTAGTAAAGGCATTAGGTATCAAGGATCAAGGGTTGGCTACTGTTTAAGGTAGATTTATTTCATACTTTTTTTTTGCTATTTTAATCCCTGAAGCATATTCTAGTTTAGTCGTTGGTTGTGTAAGTAAGGCTGAGTGTATAAGCCTTGTTTTTCATTGTAAGCTTCAGTTAATGATATATATGAAAGACTTCAGTTGCTGGTTTAAGGTAAACTCTCTCAAATCCCTCTAAACTTTATCCTATACTAGGTGGGGTTTAGTGAGTAGGCCCTTTATCTTATCTTTTGGTGCTCAAGCTTTAGGAAGGTTTGTGGTGGATCTTCAATCTTGGGTGGTGGAGCTGTTCTCCTTTATTTCAGGACATATCTTCCATGTTGAATTACTAGGTTTGGTTCTTGCCAAGCTTACTGATTTAGTATACACTATCTGGTATCAAAGCCCAACTTTGAATCTTGGTGAGTTTTATTTTGTTTGCTGCTCTTCTTGTTTCATTCTAAGTTCATTTCTCTTGTCCGCATTCTGGAACTTATTGTTTAGCCATGAAAGAACCTTGAAGCCCAAACACAGTCCAATTACAAAGCACCTAGCTCCTTAAAACAGCCACAGCAAACCCTTTTCTCACTTAGAACATCATAGCTGAGAGGCATACTACTTCTCCCCCTCCTCAACAACCTATTAGAGTTCCTAGAGGCCTTTCCTTGGAATAGGCTCATAAACTCAGAAGGGATAGGGCCATCCTAGAAATGCAAGAAAGCATTAGAACAGTTACTGCTTAAATTCAATAGCTTATGACTCACCCTAGAGGTAGGGATAGAGAACCACCTCAGGACCATCCTAATGGTTCTAAACCTTCCTTGGATGCACACTATGGCAGTAGCTCTTCTAATAGGGAAATTAGGCGCAGGAGAATTCAACCATGTTAATGTGGGGTTTGACACCTGCCCCTTATGAGAGTTTTTGGGTTGAAAACTCTCTATAGCATTCACGAGAATTTAAGTACGAAACTAGGGACTTTAATACATCCTAATTAAGATCAGCATTTGAGTGTGCATAGTTCGTCTCCACAAACCCCATTTGAGTTTAGGGTGTCTTCCAGTTTAGCAGATGTAAGACAAACCTGTGAACACTAACTACTAATGCAAGTCCAAAAGACATCAGTATTTTTACATTTTTCTTCTAGTTACCTAGTACGCTTTTCTCCTAATGCGTTATCTTTGAATCATATGTGCGATTATTGGATATTTGCTTCAAAGATGTGAGAGAAAGCTCCAAAGGCAAGATAGAAAAGCTCCTTATTTCCTAGACGCTTTTTTGTGTCCCACATGGATCAGTTTACCTTTGTCTTATGGGTTTATATATTCTTTCTTATCAGCAAAAGGTCTAGAGTGATTTCTGGACCACACAAGCTCATGGCCTACATGCTATACCGGGCCGGGCTCCTGGCGTTATGGGCATGGGCAAGAGCTCATTATTGAATAGGTGTTCTTAAAATATTTGTTCAACAGTCAATGTTTTATAATCGAAAATTATTGTCTTACATTATTCTCTCCACAAAATCTCTTCTCCCTACTGTTATAAGCTTCTCATTTGTAGATAAATTCAAGCTTCATTTCTAATTTCTAGACACCAAAAGGGACACATTCCTTCACTACTCCATCATTCTTCCTTTTGTTACGTTGGGTACTGTTAGAAAGGTTTTCTCTTTTCTTTTTATTCTTGTAGACCGAATGAAAAGATTGTTGTGTATCCCTAAAGACCGACTACGTAGGTCCCTATTGTGTTGTTGGAGGAGCAAATTCGATGTTAGGGTAGTGGTTTTTCCACACCACGACTTCTAATTTCATCAATTCGATAAGTTTGTGATTCGGTCAATAGTCACATCTCTTCTCTATTTTTCTAACAAACTAGTCAAAAAATCGTTTATGGATGAGCTGGACTGCAACAAGTTGATTTTGATTATCTTAGTTCTAATTATTTTATTTCATATTTAATAAAATAGATGCGGTAGTTGTGGTTGGATAAAAGCCTAGAGAAATGAAAACCAAACTGACAAATTGTGTCGACTATTATCACTATAAGCCTACAGAAATGATAACCAAGCTATCTTCTATTTGCAGTGTATGAAATTGCAACGCAACCACATTAAGCAAACCTTTAAATAAATTGATCTTTTTATTCTAATTGTGCATTCTGGGTGTTTTCTAATCTTCTTTAATCTCCTTCATTTGAGCAGATGTCTAATTAGCATATGGCATTATTCTTAAGTTTATCATATTGATACAACCCACAAGCTACATATATTGTATTTTTCTCTAAATAAAGTGTTAGATAGTTAAATGTAGCACTGTTAACCCCAGATATATATCAAATCAGAAGACAGGATTAAATTTAGCTCACATATTTACTACCTCTTTGCTCACGTCATGTTTGACTTTGAACTTCTCGAGCAAAACCGACACCAACAATAACACCAACAAACAACTGCAGTGCCTAGTATCTCCGCATAGTCTTATATAGCAAGATTAGTGGATCATAGTGACAACAATGCTTTCTAGATCAGTTCATATGTAGTTGAGGGCCATTCTGTTTAATTCGGCCTGTGTAACCTTGTAATTTTTGTTGGCTTGAGTAAAAAAACATCAACATAACTTCCATTGTAATTCCCGCTTGTACAGGTTCTAAAGAGATCAATATGTATACAACCTTACCTATGCAAGCACAGAGGAAACAATTCCAAGAGGCCATGAAAAATTATAAAAACATTTCATAATTAAAAATATTTTGACGCACAAAATGTAGGGAAATACAATTGGCACTAAAATCTACTAACATTATGTGAATAATAATTTTCACATTTTTGCTATCCCCTTGGTTTCATTGACTATGTTACTTTGTTTATAGAGGCTGCGTCCATGGTCCCTAAGCGACCCTAAGTATTAGAGGTGAATCAAAAATGGTAGACAAGGGAGAAAGGGTGTAAGGAGATGCTATTCTTGGATGTAGGGGTTCAGATTGTGTCCAAATTAATTTGACACAATAAGAAATGTCCATGTTCAAGTCCCACATATAATTTTTTTCCTCGATACATTGCCCTTTTTTTCTTCCCGCTCTTTTTTGCTAGTGGATGCCACATCTCGTAGACTCGTAGTTCTTTATTTCTATTTTTTTTATAGTATTAGAGCGATGATACCAAGCGTGAAATAACCATTGCACGTAGGAAAAAACTGTCATAAGAGGAAAGATTCTACTTGAAGCCCCTGTAACTATTGGAATTTAAAGCGTATTTGATAAATTTAAATTAATGAATATTATTACAATAATTTATATTTATTTATCTAAAAAATAATATTTATTTTCACATTTGTTCCAAATGATTTTCTTTCTTTAAAAAAAATACAAGGATACCAAATGAAAGATCCCAAAAAAAAAAGCACACATACACACACAAAAATCCTAAGTTGATGACACGAATAAGTTGGCTCTACAAAATAACACCAAAATGAGCATTAACTAGTGCAGATATTACATATGGTCTAAAAATAAAGTAACTTGGAGGCTTACATATGCCGTGAATAAGAATAAATTTTGTTTCGGAGCACCAAGGTTAGGAAAAATAATTTTCTAAACTCATAATTTCTGAAAATTATTTTTCAATGCATTCAACTATGGGGCAAATAATTTCTAAGACCAAACTTATCCAAACTTAACTTTTTTAATTACGTCGTGTGCCCTAAGTTTGTGTTCTTTTCATATTCGACCCCATTTTCAAAAATAAGAAAAAATATTTACAACTTAGTCCCTATCTTTTATATTTGGTTATTTACTTTTCTAGTATTAAAAACTAGTATCAGACCCATGTAAACAGAAGATAATTAAGATAATTAAATTAATTAATAGTTAATTAAGGTAATTGATTATATTTAATGCTTGAATCTTCATCTACTTATCCTACTCCAAATTATTCTCGTTTCGTGCACACCTCGAAGGGATCCACTTCTACACTCCACAATTAAAGTATATGACTAATATAGTTCAGGAATTGAAAGCAAAGATAGCGAAAATTAGGACTAAAGTTAAGGAGTTAAAGAAGCAATTGTCTATAACTCTTCTTTATTTAATCAATGAAGTTAGATATAGCATTAAATCTGATCTAGGTATTAGTACTCCATTTCAGCATAAATATCCTTTCCAAAATCTAAAAAATAAAAATTAATTTCTTTGCAAGATATAAAAATTAAAAAAGCAGACGAAGACTCCTTGAAAATGGAAGAAAAAGAATAAGAGAAAGAAGATGGAATATAAGTAGTATAATAGTGGGGAATTATAAAACATGTTTTATAAAGAGCAAAATTCAAATGAATTAAAAAAGGATCATGGCGCAATAGTAGACAAACAAGAATAATATCTAATGATAATGAAGAGACAAATACAGTACAGTTGGAAGATATATATCAATAAATGAACCTAATTAAACTAGATCGAGGATCTGAATGTTGTTCTTTAAAAGACGTTAGGAACAAATTGGATAAAAAAAATATTGTGAATTGGTGGCCGAAAGTGAAATCAATGAAATTGAGGAAGAACTCAATATCAAGGAATTTGATTCAAATTTAGTTAAAAATGTAATTCTGAAACCTTAGGAGTTTGGTGAATCGCCTAGAAAGAAATATTCAGCATAACGAATGACCAACTTTTCTTTTGGGCTCAAAAGAGAATCATATTAATTGAAGAGATGATCCTTACTCTAATTAGCTAAATAGGTTGCATTCTAGACATCAATAGAGCTTATAATAGAGAAGAAATATTTGATCATTGTAAGAGAGGTATAAGTAGTATCTTGACCTTGAATACCACATTGACTATTGAAAATTTCCTAAACTATATCGAACATAGCTTTTCTAACACTATAGTTAACTGGCATGACTTATTGGATGAGGAAGGTAAGAATGTATTAAGAATTATAGAAACACCGGCTACTATATTCAAAAAATTGTGCAAGGAAATCGAAACTAAATTTATTTGAGCTAAACTTAACTCTGAAGAAAAAGATAGAGAATGACAAAGAAAAATCCGTAACCTAGAACTTTGAGATATAAGGTCTCTAAAAAATTATATTATTGAATTCAATTAATATTACTAAAAAATTTGGCGTAATCAGACCAATCCTAGTATGTTACATGAAAAATTACCTTATTATATTAATTCTATAATTAATGAAAAGTACATTGCATGGCTTGAAAAAACAAATATGAATGATGTTCTTTTATAAGAATCTCTTATTTCAGAAAATGGGTTAATAATCAATGTCTTGATCTCCAAAAACAAAGACAGCAGAAGAAATAATTTCTAGCCCATTGGGATACTTCTCACCAATAGGAATGAACCTGAGAAGAGAATGAAAAGAAAATTTTATAAGAAAAAGAGTTCAACAAACGAAGGTGGGAAAAATACAACATAAAGGATTGTAACAAACCAAGCCCTAAAAAGTGAGGTTTGTTAGAAAAGTTGCCCATTGTCCTGCAAGAAAAAATAGCTATAAGTATTAGGCATGTGGCGAAGTAGGGAATTATACAAATAAATGCAAAAATTGGAAGAACAACAAGGTTATTGAAACTTTGGATCGTGTAGGTTATTTTGACCTTCGCAAAGAAAAAGCACTAGACCTTGCCCTCAAAACAAGAAAGGAATTGTTGAGATAATAATGGAAGACGTATGTGAAGAAAGTGATGATACAGAAGCAACTGTGTGATGCGGAGTAACTCAATTAGTCTAGGCGACCTTCAAGACGCATACAGTAGATAATGAGAATTAAGAGGTCAAAAGAGATTGACTCTTTCCTATAATATAAAAATATGATCTATAAAAAATCCATCTTTCAATGAAAAAGTACGCACGTAAGTGAAATGATTAGAAGGAGATTTAGAGATAAACAATTGTGAACTTAATGGGAAAAGTTTAATCTCATCAACTATGAAAAATATCGCCGAGCATAACAAGGATCGAAAGTATAGAGATATCCATGTTGGAAGTATCCAAGTTCAAATATGGAATTAAAGTATTATAGAAAACATCTCGGCCTTTATCTTTACCTTGCTAGCCCCATCAAATTTAATAATCAAATTATTAGATGGATTAAGACCAATTTGTGTAATGGTTCGATATGATGTAATTGTTGACATGGATATTATGTGAGCCTAAAAGATGAATTTGCTAAAAACTTTCTATCTTTTATGATAAAAACAGTTGTGATGGATATAAAAATAGGACATTAGCCACTAAGCATATTTTAGAAAATAATCTATAAATTACATAATACCATAGAACCAAAGACTAAGGTAACAATGATAGACACATAAAAATTTGATAGTCCTACTCCAATGCAAAAAATTCAAAGTATAAAATCCAATCCGCAAGAGATAAAAATTGGTAGGTTTTGGAGAGTTAGTTTTGTCAATTCTACAACAATCAATAAGAAAAATGTAGTCAAAATCGATGAGAATTGAAAAAATTCCATTATGCCCCAACTATTGAGAAGTATAAGTGCAAGATTAAAATGGGGAGAAGGATCTTTAACAACTGAGAAAAAGGTAAAAGAAGATGATATAATTAGTATAACTAGTGAAATGAGTAGAATGAGTTTTGAACCTACACAACATACTATAAATTGAAGTATGAGCTTGGATAGAAAAATATGAATATAGAAATATGTTACAAAGCCACCAATAGTAATCTTAAGAGTATTTATGTCCCAATTAATATATGCTTAGAAGATAATAGATATAAATTACGTACTTACATTGATAGTGACTGTTCTATATATTTTGAAGAAAGATCTCTATTTCTAGAGTACATGTGGAGAAAAAGCAAAGAATCCTTTACAAGTAAGAATAGTTGTTAAGAGGATAATGTGTCACAACAAAACCATAGAAGGGTTATCCATTGACATAAGAGGAGTCCAATGTATTATACAAGTTGCATGAGCTACGGATTAACCCTCTCATGATATGATTACTGGAAATAATTTTCAAAGCCTAATTTCTTTATGTACGCAGACCATAAGCTAATCATATTCGCAATAAATGGTCACTTGGTTCCCGTTGATAAGTAAAGATATAAATTCTATTCCGACCCTCAAAATTTGGCATAAATAATTTTCGGGGCCTATAACTTTAGAAACAATTTCTTGGTCCATTCAACTTTGGTGCAAATAATTTCTAGAATCAAACTTACCAAAATTAGTTTTTTAAATTGCAAAAAGACCCCTAAGTTTTTTAAATTTACATTTTAACCACAATCCTTAAAAACTTACTTTCGAAAATCTAAAATTTATGCATGTGTAATTTTTCTTATAAGTACTACTCAATGCCCTCTTTCAATTGGTATCAGAGCCATGTGACCAAAAATAATTAAGATAATTAAGCTAATTAGTAATTAAATAAGCTAATTAACTGTGATTAATGCTTGAATCATCACCTGCTTGCCCTAGTCCTAATTATTCACATATTGTTCACTCACTGGATGGAATTACTTTACTAGCATCTCAGACAAACTATATGACTGATATAGTTTTAGAATTAAAAGCATAATTAGCTGAAATTAACACTGAAGGCATGGAGCTTAAGGAGTAAACTTCTGTAATTCATCTTTCTCTTATTAATGAAGTTAGGCTTAGTGAAAAATCTACTTACAGTATTGGTACTCCATTTCGGCATAAATATCCTTTTCAAAATCCAAAAAACAAGAAATCATGTCCTTTGCAACATATAAAAATCCAAAAAGAAATGGGAGAAAATCGGCTGAAAAAACAGAAAGAGAAGAGGATGGAGTATAAGTAGTATACTCTTGAAGAGCCATAGAATATGTTTGAGAAAGAACAAAATCCAGAAGAATTAAACAAGATTATGGGCGCAATTAGTGATAAACATGACGTGTTATCTGATGATAATGAAGAGACTAATAATGTCCAATTAGAAGAAGAAATATATCAGCAGATGAACCTTATTAAACTAGAAGATCTTAATGTATTACTATTAGAAGAAGTCAGGAGAAACTTGGATAAAAAAAATATGATAAAATGGCTGTTGAAGATAAGATTAATGAAATCGGAGAAGAACTTGACTTGGGTGACATAGAGACCAATCTTGTTAACAATGTTGTTCCTGAGCCTAAAGAATTTGGTGCACCTTCTAGAAGAAATAATCATTTTATAAGACCTATGTACATTCCAGCAGGACATATAACCAATTTTTCCTTTGGGGTCATCCTAAGGAAAACCACAACCTTTGAAGAAATTGGACTTACCCCAATTAGTCAAATAGGATACATCTTAAACATTGATGGAGTCCGTAATAGAGAAGAAATATTTGAGCACTAGAAAAGAGGAATAAATAGTGTCTTAAATCTAAATACTACATGGACTGCTGCAAACTTTCTAAACTATATCGATCATAATTTTTCTGACACTGTAGCTGACTGATACGACTCATTAAGTGAAGATGGTACAAATACACTAAGAATGATGGAAACACCAGCTGTTATGTTCAGAAATTTATGTAAGGAAATAGAGACCGAATTTATAAGGGTCAAACTTAATTTTGAAGAAAAAGGAAGAGAATGGGAAAGAAAGATTAACAACATTGAATTATGGAACATAAGATATCTAAAAAATTATACTGCTGAATTCAATCAATATTATTACAAAATTGGACATAATGAAACTAATCTTGCTATGTTTTATGATAAATTGCCATATTGGATAAATTCCATAATCAATGAAAATTACATTGCATGGCTTGAACGAACAGATGTCAATGACACCCTTAGTTCAAGAATCTCTTATTTAAGAAAATGGGTTAATGATCAATGTCTTAATCTCCAAAAGTAAAAGAAAATTAAGAAGCAATTTCTAACTTACTAGGATTCACCTCACCAATGGGAAAAAGAACCTTAAAGGAGAAGAAAAAGAAAATTTTATAAGAAGAAGAGCTTTAATAAGAAAAGGGGAGAAAAATATAGAAGAAAATATTATAACAAACCAAGTCCTAAAAAATGAAGATTTTTAGGAAAACAGCTTGTTATCCTGTAGGGAAAACAACTACAAATGTTGGGCATGCGGAGGAGTAAGACATTAGGCTAATGAATGCAAAAATAGGAAGAATAACAAAATTATTGAACCCTTGGGAAGCCTGGATTATGTTGAGCTTAGTAAAGATGAGGCACTAGACCTAGCCCTAAATAACAACAAAGGAATTATTGAAATTATCTTGGACAATGAATATGAAGAAAGTGATTATAAAGAAACAAGTCATATGATGGAAAGTAGCTCGATCAGGCATGGTGATCTTCAAGGAGAATAATTTGTTACAGATAATGATAACGAGAAAGTCAAAAGAGATTGGGTCGTTCCCATAATCCAAAAGGACATGATCTATAAAAAATTCATCTTTTAATTAAAGAGCAAGTATGTTTGTGAGATGATGGGGAGATCTTGAAATCAAAGATTTTGAGTATGATGTGGGAGAAGTTAGTCTCATTAACTGAGAAAACATCCTTAAGCATAACAAAGATAGAAAATACCGGTTTATCCATCTCGGAAGTTTCTAAGTTTAAATTACTTCATTACAATATTGTGGCAAAGATATTGATCTTTATGCTTTGCTCTATGAAACCAGACATACCAAATTTAATAATCAAATTATGATAGGGATTAAGACCAATTTACGCAATGGATCAGTAGGATTCAGTTGTCGACCTGGATATTATGTGAGTCTAAAAGATGAATTTGTTAAAAAGTTCATATCCCTTAAAATAAAAACAGTGGGAATGGATATGAAAAGAGGAGGATATCCATTAAGGATATTTTGAAAAATTATCTACAATTAGATAATACTATAGATCCAAATACTAAGGTCACAATGATAGATGTAGAAAAATTTGAAAGTCCTACCCCTATACAAAAGTTTCAGAGGATTAAATCCAAGCCATAGGAGATAAAAATTGATCATTCATGGATATCTAGCTTTACAAACCCTACTAGAATCAATAAGAAAAATGTAATAAAAATTGACGAGAATGGTAGAATTATCATTAAACAAAATGATTAAGAAGCATGAGTGTAAGATCATAATGAGGAGAAGGATCTTCATCAACTAAGGAAAAGCTTAAAGAAGATGATACAATTAGTATGACTAGATGAAATGAGTAGAATTAGTTTTGAATCTACAAGACCTAGTTTAGACCGAAGTATGAGTCTAGAAAGAAAGGTCATTGGATACGAAACAAGAACTATGAGTGAGCCAATTATGAGGATGAATTAGTCAAAAATATGACTATGAAAATATGCTATGAGGTCACCAACACAAATCCTAATAGCATCTATATCCCAATAAACGTATGCTTAGAGGGATATAATAAATATGAGTTGTGTGCCTACATAGATAGTGGTTATTCTGTATGCTTTGGGAAAATATCATTATTTCTAGAGTTTATGTGGAAAAGGGCTAAAAATCCTTTACGAGTAAGGATAGCTGATAATAGCATTATGAGTTACAATGACGCCATAGAAGGGTCATCTATAGAATTAGGAGGAGTTCAATGCATTATACCAGTGTTATGGGATACTGATCAACCCTCTCATGATATGATTATTGAAAATAATTTTTAGATATTATATTCTCCATGCACACAGACCATAAACCAAATAATATTCACAATTAATGGTCACTAAGTTCCTATTAAAAAATTAAGTAAGGCATACACTCATCAGAAAATTGAGTTTACACGCAACCAGCATGGTAAGAAGGTGATGTCAGCACAACGTGAGATAGCATTGACAATCCCATTACATGAATTATCTATTAAAGAGTAGATTGTCGAACAACAAGAAAAATTATGTAAAGAACTCTACTCTGATAATCCACTAAAATTTTTGGATAAAGATAAAACATTTCCTAAAATCACTCTATTAAATCCCAACACAATTATTCGAGTCAAACAAATAGTGTATACACACCAAGATATCTAGGGATTTGATAAACAAATCAAAGAACTTCTGGATAAAGGATTAATCAAAAACTGCAAGAGTCCTCACACCAGTCCCGCTTTCATGGTAAGAAATCATGTAGAAGAAAAAAGAGGAAAAGCAAGAATGGTCATCAATTATAAAAAGCTTAACGATAATAATGTCTTTGATGGATAATATATTCCTAGCAAAACTGTCCTTTTCAATAGAATTCAAGGAGCTTTTTAGTTCTTAACTGCATTTAGTGCCCCTCAAGAACAGTGTGAATGGATAGTAATGCCATTTGGTCTTAAAAATGCACCTCAAATATTTCAAAGAAGAATGGATAACATCTTCAAAGACCTTAATCACTGTTGTTTAGTTTATATTGATGATATCTTTGTCTTTTCTCAAACCATAGAACAACACAAAGATGATGTCTTAGCTATCACCCAAAGATGCATTGATCATGGTATCATACTTGGTAAGAACAAGTGTATTTATACAGAACAAAAAATTGAGTTTTTAGGTCTAGAGATAAAGGGCTGACAGATCATCATACAAAAGCATATTTTGGAAAAAATAGAAAATTTTTCTAAAAAGATTGAAGATAGAACATAATTAGAAAGGTTTCTTGGATGCCTCACATATGCTTCAAATTTCATCAAAGATTTAGTGAAATTGAGAAAGCCATTGCAGCAAAAACTCAAGAAAGAAGTAAGTTGGACATGGACTAATAATGATTTAAAGATTATCCAAAACTTCAAAAAGATGTGTAAAAATCTTCATGTTCTTAATTTACCTAATGAAGGGGATGATATAATTCTTGAGATAGGTGCCAGCAATGACTTCTAGAGTGCGGTACTCAAAATCAAAGAAGGAGAAAAACTCTACAAATATTACAGTGGAAGTTTTAATAATGCAAAATGCAACTCATAATGGAAAAGGAAATCCTTGCAGTCATTAGGGGAATTGAAAAGTTCTTAATCTTTTTAGCCCCAAAACCTTTTCTTATTCGAACTGATTGCAAAGGAATACTTGGTTTTATAAAAAAGAATTTATCAAATATCAAAGCGCATGGGTGACTCGTGCATTGGCAATTATGGCTTAACTAGTTTTTCCTCTCTATTGAACATATCCAAGGATCAAATAGCTCTCTCATAGATAGTTTAACTCGAGAACTCGCCAATGGTGATCATCAAAGCAGAACTTCTGCTAGAAAAAGAGGAAATTCATAATGAAATACCATTACTACTAGAACGGGTTACACCTAGTAAAGTCCTTATTGATAATTTGAAATTCCATACAAAAACTAGATAACGCTTTGGTCTACTATCTTCTGCCTACCTAATAACCCAAAGATTTTTCCTTCTGGAGTTACAAGTTAATTACCTTAGATGTCCTTATGATATCCAAGAAAAAATAAGTTTTTATATTCAAGAAAAATGGTTTAATGAGTGGTATGCAGCCTGTATCGACTATTATCATAGCTATTCCTAAGATATTTGAGAGTCTTGGAGTACAACAATCAACTTTCCTGATAGGTCTGGAGTTGGTGGTGTTAGTTTCCTAGCAAATTCAATCTCTTCAAATAACCCCGTCATGAAAGCCTGGCAGTAAGGAATGGTAGTTTACTTTATGGAGTTCCCAGATCTGTAGTTCTCATTTTTCTCAACATTAACTAAATTCCAACAATGCATGTTCAAGAAGATCCATTGGATTCTTACATCTCTTGATGGTCCAATAACAATTCCAAATAACAGATGTCTATATGTGAAGGTACATTGTGCACTAATCGAGTATGAAAATGGAAAAGCCAAACCAGCTCATTATCTTGTTCAGATAGTTAACCTCTACGACCCCAAAGATCGACAACAAGAATGGAATCCAGAACGTCGAGAATTAGTTACTGATCCTACTTTAGCAAGAGCCATTGGATTTTTCAACATTTATCAACAGAGTTAGAGATTAATTGAACGAGGAAAAACACTAACGCATTGCGGAAATATTACATTCTCTTATCAAAATGAGTTTAACAAATATATGAAGGTAGAGGAAGCAACTTCAGAAAATGTTTTTGATTATCTCTTTGATGTTGGAGCTGAAAATTTCTTATCAGAAAAAGGAAAAAAATATCTTCTTGAATTATTTGAGAAATGGAACGCAGAGCATCTTCAATTAGATGAAGATTTTGATGATTATCTAGATAATGATGGTCTGGAAGATATAATTGGAGATGAAGGAATGCAGAATCTTAATAATGATGACTAGTCTTGTCATCATTAAAAGCTCTGAAAAGTTGTTGCTCCATTATTATAATATTTTTACAAGTATCAGGTCTGTAAAATAAAGTAGTGTACTGTAGCCATGTGAAAAATCAATATGTATTATAGTCATTAGGGCATCGTATGTACCTCAATCCCCTCTATAAAAGGAGAGGTCGAGTGCTGATAAGGGACACGGTCATTTGAGCATTCTTGAGCAAAAGAGAAGTTTCTCCATGTCTCTATGAGCAAGCATCTCTAATGATCTTAGCTTAAGTTCCTCCAAGCTTTCCGTGGTAATATTTCAACTTTTAAGCTTTCAATAAAAGAAGCTTCCTAGCAGGGAACGTGAACTATTTCTGCATCCTTCTGATCATCCGAATTGTGCAGTTTCATCAGAACCGCTTGTAGGTGCCAATTATGGTCAATGGAGGAGATCCTATGAGGTCTCTTTGATATGCAAGAACAAATTAGGATTTGTAAATGGTTCTTACACCAAACCTGACAGAGGTCCTCTAGTATCTCAATGGGAACACTGCAATGCTATCGTTATTTCTTGGTTGCTTCACGTAATCAAGAAGGACATTGCTACTAGTGTTGTTTTTTGCTCCACTGCCAAGCAAATTTGGGAAGAACTTGAGCTAATAGATGGACAAAGCCAGGGGATAAAAAATTTTCAAGTGCAACGTGAGATCAATAATCTTTCATAAGGTAGTTTGTCTGTTTCAGATTATTTCACTAATGCAAGATCCTTCAGGATGAATATGTTGTGCTAGTTAACATACCAACATGCTCTAATGATCAATGCCCTGTTGGTAGAGCCATGGTTAAATTGCTTGAAAATCAGCAATTAACACAGTTTCTCATGGGTTTAAATGATTATTATGTTGTTGTGAGGCGAGATACTTATGAACCATCCCATTCCTCAAATTGGCATAGCCCTAAGCATGGTTCTTCCAGAGGAAAGGCAGAGAGAACTCCAGCTCAGTGCGCCTTTACTTGGAGAGTCTTCTGCTCTTTTCTCACATCATAGAAACACTCAAACTCCAAGACAATTCTCTCATCCACAAAACCATCCCCCTTAACCACCTCAACAATCACACCTACAACAGCCTCAACAACCATACTCACAACAGTCTACCCAGCACATTAATTCATACTCAACACAGTCATATCTTGTAAGATGAAACACACTGTTCTGCAATTATTGTCGAAGAAATGGGCACACTATTGACAAATGCTTCAAATTGCAAAGGCATAGGGGTAATACACCTATTGATAGAGGAAAAAGAGTTGCTGCTACAGCATAACATGATGATACTGAAGTACAAACGACTCCTTCATTCACTGCAGATCAATATGCCAAACTAATTCCTATGTTGAACAAGCATGAACTTGGAACCTCTGCTCACACACCAAGGGAATCCAATAGTGTAGCTATATCAGCAGGCAAGATACTCTGTTTCTCAACTTCACAGCCTGATTTCAAGTAGATCATTGAGAGTGGTGCTACTGACCATATCACACCCAACTTGCATTGTTTCTCTTCTTTTACTCCTGTTACACAAGACTCCTTCATTACAATGCCAAATGGTAAACATGGAAAAATCCACCATATTGGTCCTATTCAACTTACTCCTTCCTTGACTTTGTATAATGCATTACATGTACCAGATTTTCATTATAATTTGTTGTCTGCTAGCAAATTAGCCAAATAGTTAACTGCCAATGAGGTGTTTACTCCCACTACTTGTTATATCCAGGACCATTCAATGAGGAAGCATTTGGAAATTGGTAAAGAAACTGGTGGATTATACTTTGTAGATTATAAGTCTTGCTTTTCCAATATGGCCAGCAGTTCTTCTTCATCTCAGTGAAGCAGTACCTCATCATACCAATCAAGGACTCACCCTATTTTTTCTTTTTCTTGTCAGTTTTCTTCTTTGGAACTATGGCATTGTAAACTTAGCCATATGCCATTTGATAGTATGAAGTATATTGATCTTGTTTCTTCTTGTAAGTCTAAGACTAGATCAATTTGTCGAGTATGTCACCAAGCAAGACAACACAGATCACCCTTTCCCATAAGCAGTTCTTGTACTTCTCAACTCTTTGAATTAATACATGTTAATCTTTGGGGTCCTTATGATATTCCAACTTATGATGGTTTTAAATACTTTATAACCATTGTTGATGACTACTCAAGAGCTACTTAGACACATCTCTTATCTCATAAATCCAATGCTTTTTCTATTCTCAAATCATTCATATCATTTTTCCAAACACAATTTCACACCATTGTCAAGATCCTTAGATCTGAAAATGGCAGTGAGTTTTCTGATCAATCTGCTTTTGCCTTTTATGCTTCTAATGGCATAATCCATCAGACATCCTACACAGCAACCCCACAATAGAATACAATTGTCGAAAGGAAGCATAAACATTTGCTTGAAACAGTTAGAGCTTTGTTTTTTCAGTCTCAAATACCTATCAAATTTTGGAGTGATTGTCTTATAACTGCTACCTATATTATCAATAGAATGCCTTCATCCGTCCTTCAATAGAAAACTCCTTATGAACTCCTATATGGTCAAGCACCTTCCAATAATCATCCAAAGTTTGTGGTTGTTTGTGCCTTGTTTCTACTCCAAAACACAACCGAGATAAATTTGCCCCTCAAGGCAACCCTTGTGTTTTCTTAGGTTATCCTTATGGAAAAAAGGCATATAAGGTCTATGACCTTACAACCAAGAAGATCCTTTCTAGTAGAGACATTCATTTTTATGAAACTTACTTCCCCTTTGATCATCTTAAGGAATCATCCTCCACTTCTCCTTTACCTCCTCCCATTTTCTTACATTATGATGATTTCACCTCTCCTTTTGAGTCCACACCTTCTTCCACTTTGCCCACTAATCTAGATTCCTCCCCCTCAAATTCTCCTCACACTTCTTCATTACCTTCTCTAATTTCACACAATTCTACTTCTTTATCTCCTCCCCAAAATTCTTCACCTGCACCTCTTTCCTCACTTAAACATTTTCCACCTTTAATAAGAACTGCCAGGCCACATAGAAAACCAGCCCATTTACAGAACTGTATATGTTCTAGTATAGTATCCACCTCCAACTCTGATCCTTTTAATGCTTCTGCTTTATCTCACTTTTATAGCCTTGTTCAATTTCATCACTTACCCTTAACCTCCCCTGTTCATTCTAATGCCCTTCTTTCTTTTCATGAACTAACATCCTATAAGCAAGCATCACTTGATCCACTTTGGATTCAAGCAATGGAGTTTGAATTACAGGCCTTACACACTAACAATACTTGGACTGAAGTTGATCTTCCTCCTGGAAAAAAGGCAATTGGCTATAGATGGGTGTACAAGATTAAGCTCAAAGCTAATGGGTCTATTGAAAGATACAAGGCCAGGTTGTCATTAAAGGTAATACACAGAGAGAAGGTATTGATTTTACAAAAACCTTTTCACCTGTTGTGAAGATGACTACAATCAGACTAGTCCTTGCATTAGTTGCTCAAAGGCATTGGGAGGTATTCCAAATGGATGTGAATAATGCATTTTTACAAGGGGATTTATATGAGGAAGTCTATATGAGAATGCCTGAAGGTATTCCTAATCCAAACAACAAAGTGTGCACGCTAACCAAGTCACTTTATGGGCTTAAACAAGCCTCTAGACAATAGTTTACCAAACTTGAAGATTTTCTCAAGCAACAGGGCTACCATTAATCCAAAAATGTTTATTCTCTCTTCTTCAAGTCAATGCACGTCTCACCATTGTGGTTGTGTATGTTGATGACATTTTGGTCACTGGTTCTAACATTGATGAAGTTAATGTTCTCAAACAACATCTGCAATCTTCATTTGGAATTAACGATTTAGGACAGCTGCATTATTTCCTGGGTTTTGAAGTTTCTTATCTTCCTGGGGGCATCTCTCAGTCACAAAGAAAATTCACTCAGGATTTGCTACTAGAAACTGGTTTTTCCACATCCAAAAGTGTAGCTACTCTACTCCCATTACATTGCAAGCTGATCCCTGATGATGTAGATCTTGTTCTCAATCCCTCTTATTACAGGACTATTGTTGGCAAGTTAAATTTTTTGACACATTCCAGGCCTGATCTTTGCTATGCCGTCTAGACATTGAGCCAATGTATGCAATCTCCAAGGACTTCACATCTCCAACCTCTTAAACATACTCCCAGATATTTTAAAGGCACTTCTGGCCATGGTATCCTCCTACAAGCAAATGGTCTTTGTTAGGAAAGTTTTAATATTTATAAACCCCAAGTGCATGGTGTGTCGTTGAGTACTCGGGGTATCGTTCACAGGGAGTTGTGTTGTCAATTACCAGAGCCAACTAAGGCATCTCAAGTTCGGCAAAACAAAAAAGGGGATAGAAAATAGAACTAAACTACTAAAACAAGCAAAAGACTTTGATTATGATTAAACATGAGATAAACTAACTAATCAAGTCAAACCCCAACCTTCCCAAGTTATGCTAGGATTCAGGTTTGATTAGTTGCACCATCAAAGCCCACCTAATCCCTCTCTCAAGTGTTAAGGCTAGTTTAATTGTTCTAACAACCAATTTTCATTGGGTCCCAATTAAACTACAAAAGTAGCAATATTGGATCTAACTAGGATCCGGACTATTTTCATGTCCAAATGCTAGTCATTCTCTCTACTTGTACTAGACAATTGTCTTCACCTTTCAGCACAAGTCAATTACCCTAAAATACGGATGAAAGCTCTTTCAAGCATTTCATCGAACACTTGGCGGGTGTGAGAGCAAATCCTAAATTCTAGCATAAACAAGTTAGGTCAAGGCCTAAACAAGAACCAATTGGTCATCTCAAGAAAAAATCACAACCAAAGATCAAAGCTTTAATTCAAAAACAAACATTAAAACCAAAGCAAAACAATAATCTATTAAACAAGCAAATAAATTAGAAAGCATGAAATTAAAGAGAAAAGGAGAAGAAGAACTTAGTCTTCAATTGAGAATTCGAAATCTTCTACAATGTATACAAGAACTCTCTAATCTAATCTCCCCTTCAAGGGGTTTATTGGAGGCTAAGCTCAACCCTAATTGGCCCTCAAAATAACCCAAAAAGACCTCTCCCAATAGAAAGGAGAGAAAACCCCCTTAAATAAGTCGAAAAATACTACAACGCGTGGACGGAGGAGGATGCATGGTTTGGGCGTACGACCGTGCGTCAAACCGTGCGTGCCTTCTGCCTCGCTGGCACGATCAAGCGCATCCTACAGCACGGCCGTGTGCTTCCTAAAACTCTCACTTGTGCTCCTGGGGCTTCGTCAAAGCTCTATGCATCCTTCAATTCATTCCCAAAGTCTTTCTTTCTATCAAAACCCAAGAATTTCTCCTAAAAGTAAAACAAAACACATTGTAATCACAATTGAATCACAGGAAGTGAATTTGACTCTTTCTCATCTAGATTTGACATAAAAATCATGAGAAAAAGTGAACAAATATGGGCTAAAATCAGGTCAAATAAAGGTCTATCATCCTTTGATCTTTGAAAGCTTTCTCTGACAGTGATTAGGCTTCTTGCCCATTTTCTTGAAGATCAGTCACTGGCTACATGGTTTTACTAGGCACATCTCTTAGCAGTTGGAAATCCATGAAACAACCTACAGTCTCTAAAAGCTCTGCTGAAGCTAAGTACAGGGCTATGTCCCAAGCTGCTGTTGAGGTTACCTGGCTAGTTCATCTCCTTTCTGAGCTTGGCATTCCTCATTCACAGCCTGTTACTCACCATTATGACAACCAATTAGCTCTTCAAATTGCCAAGAACCTAGTTTTTCATGAGCGTACTAAACACATAGAAATTGATTGTCATTTCACAAGAGACAAGGTACTTGAGGGCCTTCTCCAACTTGCTTACATTCCCACCAATCTTCAACTTGTAGATATTCTCACCAAGATCCTTCCTTCTCCTCAGCACAAAAAGTTATTGTCCAAGTTGGGTATGGTAGATTGCGTTTCCTTTCCATCCCCAGCTTGAGGGGGGTGTTGAGAGGATTAACCTTGTTCATTTTACACTTTAGTTATTATGCAGTTTAGCTCTTGGTTGTTAGGAAGTTACAAGTTTGCTATTTGCTTAACAATCTTTCCCGCCATCTATTTCTCTCCTAGTTGTTATGCTTTCTAGTAGAAAGCAGTACGTATATATATAGCTACATTTGCAAGGCAATGAATTGATAAGAGTTTCTCTTCCTTCATTACATTTCTCTATGGATTCCTCTTAGTTTGATAACAGGGGAGGGAGTGGTTCACGTCAACATCTTTAAGGCAAAAAGAGATGAGATCATTTAATAGAAAAAAGATGCTTGCAACCTCATCCAGATGCCCTGGGAGATCTTGCCTAAGCCTGCACGTTTGAATATCTGAAAGTCAAGGGAAGAAAGTCACAAAACATTAATTAGTACGAATTCATGAAAAATAGAAAATCACGGCCAATAAAGACTTCACAAATGACAAAAATCTAACTTTGCTACTACACAATCCCATTGCCCTAGTGCACAAATCTCATGTGTTGCCAAAGAATTGGTTCAATCTATTTAATGTTTGATAGAACTGTACACTATGCATTGGGCATCCTAGATTGTAAAATCAATTTTTGGTTGAATGAAGTCCGGTAATGATTATACTAGATATAGATATTGCCCACATTACTTGTAATCCCACCTACACTTTGATTTTGGATGTCAACATGTAAGACAAACTTATTATTAGAGGGGATTATGTGAAAGGAAGAGCTTACTCCAGCATACCTCTTCACTCCCAATGCCTACCCTGCTAGGGCATCCTCATGAGTTGTGGGACTGCGAAACTTCCATCTAAAGCGAAGCACCCCCGTCCCCAAAAAAGAAAAAGAAAAAAGGGAAAAGGAAGAGAAAAAGGATCAAATAAGGTATATCCACTACAATTCAAGAATGACATTCTCAGGAAAAGGCAACACCACTTTCTTCACCAAACATGTCATTTATAAACCAACCAACCAAACATGATAAAAGAAAAAAAGAGGAAAGAAAAGAAAAGAAAAAAGATATGTAGAAGAAGACGCACCAAAAAGAATCCAAAAGGAGAAAGTGGGCCCGATGGAAGGAGGGTATGGTGGGGAATTTGTTACAGTTTTAGTACATCTTTCTCCATTCTTGAAAGCATAAAAATTAAGAAATGTTTTTCCACTTTTTCGTGAAATGAGGCAAGGCAAGATGTTGATCATGCTCCAAATTGTGACAGTTCTCTCAAACATATCTTGGTAATAAAATTAGAACTTTTTAAGGAAAAAATCAAAGCTCTTAATCACATCACAAGGTGATGGTTTTTGCCAAAAAGCCAGATCCCATGGTGATCATCAAGGTCTAAATCACACTTCGATGATATGATCCTACTTGTAATAGCACAACCAAGAAAGTCAGGCAAGTCTTCATGGAAATAAACTTACCTCATTAGGTAAACTAACAGTCTTTGAAGGCTATAATAAGAAACATAATATTGATACTAAAAACACCCCCAAATAACAACTTTTAATTCCAAACTATTTTAGGTGTCGTCTTACAGAGCTGTCAAATGAGAAGATTGACTATAATATGTTGCAGTGATGTACCTACGAATCATTTTGAAGTGAAAAGATTCCGGTTGAGCCTTCACATTAGGTATGTAACCCATCCAATTGGTTTGAAATCCCTAATTAAGTTCCCTATGATTTCCAATTGAAACTACTGCTGCCTTTTAATAAACTTTATGGAAACTCTTCACAATCAACTTTACTTTTGATAGCAGGCTAGCAAAATTTTTGTTATCAACTTTAAATTTGGGGATGCAAGAAAAAAAGTGGCTTCTCTACATTCGTCATGTCACAAGAGTGAAATACCTCTGTTTTCACAGATGACAATGTTGGTCATACGTTTAGAGCTGAATGCTTGCTTGCACTTAAGCCGACCAACTGCAAGTCTGCAATAGGTAATCAATACAAGAATGAGGATCAATTCAATATTAATAAATAATGGGTGCCTGGGTGTAGTAGAGAACCATAAACCACATCTGATATATAGGCTCAACATGACCTCGAAAAACAACATAGTCTCCTGCAAACCTATTCCATAGCTTGACTGACTTATCAAATGAAGCACTTGCCACCCATTGTCCATCAGGTGAAAAGCAAACACAGTTCACTAGCTAAACCACACCTAGACAATACAAAGATGGGTTATTAGGAAAAAGTGTGCTTTAGACTGTATGCATCATAGAGTTTTCAAACAATCAAATAAAATTTTGTGGGCACAATATAATAAGCAGGAAGCAACAAACATAAGAATTCACCTGCATGGTCAAGCATCGAGGCTTCAGATACTTTAGCATCAAGGACATGGACAAATAAAAAAACCATTTCCAACGTGCAATAAAATACTTTTGTTAAAAGGTAAGCGAGAAGAGCGGATGTAACCGCTTCTGTAAAACTGTAAATGATATCAACATACAACGCAAAGAGCTGATGAGGGTGTGGCACATAATCTGTTGTGGGTTTCATGTAAAGATTGGGGTGTGCATATCAAACCCTAAATTTTTAATGATGTTCATTGGGTCCACATATGGTTTCTTTGGAAGTGGGCATGGATTGCCACAAGACGACTCTGTCTCTCTCCTCTTTGTTTTAGTGATGGACTACTTGGCAAGAGCTTTGAAGCTAATTGTGCAAAATATTAATTTAGACGTCATCCTGGTTGTAAATCATTGTGAGTTTGTCATTTATGCTGTGTAGATGATTTGTTGCTTTTTGTAAGGCACACTCAGCATGCGTGAAATGCATTATGGCAACTTTTCAAACACTTCTCCTATTGTTTGAGTACTGAAGCAAATAAGGAAAAGTCTTATTTTATGTAAGCTGGAGTTGATGTCCATTTAGCTCGACAATTACTAGTTTTTCCAAATGAAATCTTCCCTTGAGATACTATGATGTCCAACTGAAGCCATCCAAGCTGACCAAGATTGAATGCAATCGCTAGTAGAGAAGATAAAAGCCAAGAGATGAAGATGGTTGGTTCAAAAGGCTATTGTATGCCAAGAAAATCCAGCTTGTTAATTCAGTTTAATGGGCACGTTCACTTATTGAGTTCAAAATTTTGTCCTGCCTAAGAGTGCTTCAAACAAGTACAAAATGTGTTGAGTTTTTGTGGGGTCTACTAAGCATCAGTGGGTTGCTTTAACTGCATGCTTTTGATGACATTCTGACATATAACCCTTCCAGAGAAGAACGCTGAGACACTTGAGATCAGTCTTTGACGTTCTTTGAGTTGAAAAACTATACATAAATTTCGCTCAGTGCTCTATCTTGCAATCTCAAGCTATTTTTCTTGGATTTTCTTTTTCTAAAAAGGAAACTTCCATTGACTTTGAAAAGATTTATCTTGCGTTTATTGTTTCTCATAAGGGAATTTTTGTTGACTCTAAAAAGGTTAAGGCTAACTAGAGTGGCTTAAACCTAAAAATATTTCTGAGATCATGAGTTTCCATGGGTTAGCTACTTTGAATTGGTGCGCCATCAAGGATTTAGTTTCATTATGGCTCCTATTATTGACTATTTGACAAAAGATGAGTTTAACTGGACTAGTCTGTGAAACAAGCCTTTGATTTGAATTAGACAAAAACGAGTGAGGCTCTTTTTTTGTGTCATCTTGATTTCTTTGAAGTGTTTGAATTTCTTTTTGATGCCTTAGGGGTTGGGACAGGAGGAGTTTTTGAGTCAAGAATGACATCCAATAGCTTACTTTAGTAAGAAACTCAATTGTGGTAGGAAAGATAGGTGCACTACCTATGAGAAGAAGTTTTATGCTTTGGTGTCTTGGATGGAACATTGGAGGTACTATCTCTACCTAAGGAATTTGTTATTTGGAGTGACCATGATACATTAAAATTCATAAATGATCAAAAGAACCTTGCAGAAAAACATGCTAAATGGGTTGAGTTCCTTCAAGATTACTCTATTGTGCTTAAACGTTGTTCTGGTGTTAAAAATGATGGTGCTAATGCCTTAAGTAGTTTAGGACTTCTATTGTATAGATGGACTGCATCAGCTCCTGGATTTAAAAAACTAAGGAATCGCTATACCTCATGTCCTGACATTGTTAAGACTTACGATGAGCTTTTGAATAGCAACCATCATGATTTCTGTGGATTATCTGATTGTGGATTTATTTCAGCAATCCAAGTTGCGCATTCCTAATGCTTCACTTTTTGATTTTTTAATATGGTAATTGTATGATGGAGGTCTTGGTGGTCATTTGGGTTGGGAAAAGACCACTACTCTTGATTGCTAACTGGTTCTTTTAGCCCTCCTTGTGAAAGGATGTGGCCTAAATTGTAATTTAGTGTGGAATTTGCTAGCTTGCAAAAGCTAGGAAGCAAAACACAAGGCTATATATACTTCCTTACCTTCTCACGCGCTCCTTAGAAAGGCCTTAGCTTGGACTTTGTCTTTGGTATTTCTTATACTGATAGAGGTCATGATTACATTCTTATTGTTGTGGATAGATTTCTAAGATGGCACGTTTCATCTCTTGTAATGCAATTGCTAATGCATCCCATGTTACTAGCATTTTCTACAAGGAAATTATCCATTTGCATGGTGTGTTGTCTTCTGTTTTGTCTGATAGGGATGTTAAGTTTGTAAGTCATTTTTCGAGAACTCTATAGAAAATGTTTGGTACTCACTTAAAATTTTCTACTGCTCTCTGCTCTCAAAACAGTGGACAAACTGAGGTAGTCAACTGGAGTCTAAGTAACCTTCTTAGGTGTGTCTTAATGGTGACAAAACTAGTGCTTGGGATTTGGTCTTATCTACTGCTGAGTTTACTTATAATAATATTGTTAACAAGTCCACCATAAAGAGTCCATTTGAGGTTGTGTATGGTGGAGTTCCAAGACTTCCTATTGATTTAGTGTCATTGCCTATTGGTTCTCGACCTGCTAAATTTGCTCAAACTTTTGCTAAACACATTCATTACTTGCATGTTAAAGTTCAACAGAAAATTGTGCAAAGTAATGAAAATTATAAACTTATTACCGACATGCATCATAGGAAGCTAGAGTATAATAAGGGTGATTATATGATGGTCTAAATTTGTCTTGAAAGATTTCCAAAACATTCATTTCAGAAGCTCTTTGCTTAAGCTTGTGGACCTTATCCCAATGCATATTTGATTGACTCACCTCCTAATTCATCTATTAGTTCTATCTTCAATGTTTAGGATTTGGCACTTTATTGAGGTGCTTTTGGGCCTCCCACATTTTCTATGAGTGCTACATATGATTCCACAACTTCTTCACATTCGACGCTAATGTTGGGTCCCTTTCTACCATTTGTAGTAAGTGATTTTAAAGCTACACAACAAGATGAAGTTGTTAGCACTACTAATAGAACACTTTCTGGTTCGTTGGAAAGGTCATCCCTAATCTGATAACTCTTGGATTTATGATGATGATGTCTATTGCATAGCTCCTAGTTTGCTCCATATTTATCTTCATGGCAACTCTCTAGGGAAGAGATTAACCAATCTGGGTAGAAATGATGGAATCACAAAGACATATTATAGAAAGAAGTTTAGAAAGAATAGTTATAGATATTATACGGTCTAGAATAATAGAAGATATTATGAGGTCTAGGATTTTTACTTACAATAGCAGTTTTAGGAGGCTACTTGAGGAAGGAATTGTTTATGTTGTCGTTTTCTTGTTAAGTAGCTAGAATTATTTTCCTACAAATGTGGAGTTGTGGAGCCTTCTTGAATGATCGAATGAGAATTGAATTGAGTGATCATAATCAAAGATGTTGATTTTCCTCCCTTCTTCTCTCAAAAATTTCCCTTTCCCCCTCTCTAATCTTCCTCTTCCCCTCTAAATTCCTTTCTTTTTCCCTTTTTCCTCTACTGATCCCTATCAGGCTTGCGTAGCCAACCTCAAGTGCACTATCACTTGGTCTAATAAGTTTGACAAATACAAACAATATTAGCCAAAAAATTTTCAATCAAGCAGTTTTGATACATGCTAAGCTCTAGTTATGCTACTTGAGTTCCCTAGCCAAGTTCATTGAGGTTAATAAGCTCGTGTTAAAAAAATGGGGGTAAAATTGTTTTGGTTTAAGTTGAGATTTGGTTTGAATAATATAGCAGGAGGTTGGGAGTCCCTTTTGCAAGGTTTATTTGATACTACCAAGCTACATGGGTTGATAGGTGTATCAACCCTATAAATTGCATACGCAAAACATTATTCAACATAGTTATGGTTTGACAGGTGTACTCAGTAATGATGTAGCCCTATCAGCTTTTTAGTATTTTTTAAATATTATTATGTCACACTTAGTTTCAATTGTGCTTAATTGTATATTTATATATTTAATGTTTAATATGTATTTAATGTCTAATGTTATTGGGCTTAATTATTGATTGCCTCTATTTTTAAAGATGTTACAAAGGATTTCAACTCAAGAAAAATATTTTCTGGATGTGGATCCATATCTCTACTTGCGTGAGTGTTTCTAGGTGTATGGCTTCCTCTATCTATGCCTCCCTAGACCTCATAAAGTGAGTAAGGCTCACACTAAGAGTTGTTCTTGCATTACTACGCATTTTAATATTTTTTTTTTCTTAAGCAAGCTTCTCATCCCTAGCACCACCCTGCCCTTAAGAGGAAAAAGGAAAATCAAGCATTGGGTAATGAGTCTTATGAATAATGGCTAACGACTAACAACTAGAAGGGAAGGCAAAAGCCTATGTTAATTGTAGTTTTCCATTGATCAAGATGGCCAGTCAATGATGCAACAGTGGCACAACACTCAAAGAAAAAATAAAAGAAAAATACAAAAATCAGATACACGCAGCAGAAATTAATTTCAAAGAAGAATTAACATAATTACATCCTAGAGAAAAGGGGGCCCTAGCTTAACCAGAAGAACTTTTAATACATGGCAATTCTCTCCAGCTAGTCTAATGTCATAGCAAGCACCACTTAGGGTGCCAAATTCAAAATTGACTCGAGATGCTGTATGAAATGAGGATAAGATAAACATACATCGAACATCAACAAGTGGTAGCCATTCAAATGCTATAATGGCTGCAAAACCTACTGAAACTATACCAGTGACCGTAAATTTTGTCTTTATATATTCAGAAGCATCTAAGCTAGTTACAATGAGATAGCTAATTAAGCCACAACCCGATTTGAGGGTTGTCCCTTGGAACCACAAACCAAGTCATATGTTTCAGAACGTGGGTCAAAGACAATCTAGATCGGGGTGGATCATGACCCAATTCATTGATGTTGGCATCCTAGATGGAGCTTCATAGAGCTCATTTCTCCTATAGCAGCAATAAAGAACTTGACATGAGGAGAGAGAAAATAGAATGGAAGGAGACTGGGAAAGGGACCGCATGTGAGATGAAGCAATTTTTATTTTTATTTTTGTAATGATGATAGTGGGTAAAGACTAGAGAGAGGTTGAGAGGGAGAGGGAGAGGGAGACGCTGCATCTTAAATAAGGCCTCATTAATACTATGTGTCTATATCTATCCTATTTTAGCTAAGCACAGTAACAAAGTTCTTCATTTACTACTCCCTACATACTGTGTATCTCACGGCATCATGCCAACCTCTTAACATGGATTCTAAAGTTGGAGCATTTACTCATCTAAATGAACTATGAATTTTCAGTTGAAAGGATATAATTAGTACGTTAATACGTACTCCTACTAATTTTTTAAAAATAAATTAAAGATTAGTCGGCAAATTTCCTTGTGTGTGTGTGTGTGTGTGCACGCGTGCGTGCGTGTGTGCGTGTGTGTGTGTATATATGTTACTGATGTTTTGAACCTTTAACTCATATAACTACAAGCTCACGAGTTTATCAAGCAGAAAAAAGTGGTATGCTCAGGATGATTTTGATATTTCAAACTTACAAAGTGCTTATCAAAGATTGAATCAACAAGAAAATGTTGGGAATTTTTTATGTGTTTGATGTATTTTAGGCTTATCACGTCTATTTGCAGCCTTTAATGGTCGTATAAATGAATGTATGCCCAATTCAGTATCGATTAGATTGTCATGTGAAAAATGATGTGATACTTATTGGATTTTAATCAATGGATAAGAGACATTGAGTACTCTAGCAAGGTTTTACCCATGTTCACAGCAAACCATTTATTGTTAGGCCTTGGGCGGTTGGGCTTGATCTTCAAAAGGAGAAAATAAAATATGTGCCAATCTTAGTAGATTTTCTTGGGCTTGATTTGAGTCTTGAGATACTAGATTACTAGTTCTTTGAGCAAGTCTTAGAGGCCACCCCATTATAACTTAGTAGAATACAGAGATACAAGCCACTATTATTGGGTCTTGGTTTCTCTCTTTGAGCAACTTAGCTATCCTTATTGGCATTCACGTCAAGGACGATATGAATAGACAGACAAAAGTTAACTTGCGAAATGTATCACTTCTGCCTTTTGGGAATAAGAAGAGACAAGTTGTTCACCACGAAAGTTAAACAAAAACCTATATCTTATAGGAAACTGTTAGAAATTAATAATCGAGAAACATATTGATGTCATAGGTTAAGATTCTAGAATCTTCTAAAGTATTCCGACATCCTGTAGATTATTGTGGAACCTTCTGGAATGTTCCAGAACCTTTCGAAATATTCCAGGACCATCCCAATAGTCGTAGAAGCTCCATATTACTCTAGAGTCATCTAGATTTTTCTAGAACTTTCTCAAAACATTCTTTAGAAGAATTCATAGTATCTACATTTGTAAATATCTAGAATATCTCAATAATTTTAGGAAAAATAACTTAAATGCTTATAATATAATATTTAGATATTTGGAAAGATATTAGGATGACATGTCATAGAAATAATAGCCATAATATCAAATCAATCTCCAGCAACGATTGAGGAGGTAGATAACTATAAATACCCTCAAGGAGGCTACTTTGTAACAAGCAAAAAAGAAATCAAACATTAAATAATACAGAGCATTCATTTCTACAAGTCCTATCTCTCCCTTATTCCAATCTTAATTCACATATTCTATTCTCCCATCATAACCACAAACCACTCCTATATTCTACATATCTTCAAAAAAAAAATTCAAATAATGGCATCAGAACCCTCTTACCTTCCTAGACCATCTCTAATCAACCTAAGTAACTACAAGCTACCTTTGGCCAACTTAATTCATTCCAAGCAACCTATTACAAGTGGATCAATTATCAATATGAGCTACTAAAGATTGACATTTTCAAGCATTTGTCAAAGTAAGATCTTCTAGAAGGTGGGCGAAAAGTGTCTAAGGCAAGCTCCTGGCAAAGTCAAACTACCCATCACTGGAGTTACGGGGAGAGATAAGGAGATAAGTTATCTATAAGAATGTGATATTTAAATTTTGTTTATCAAGATGATAGAAAAAATTTTCAAAACTACATGTTTTGGAAAGCCAAGACACACATACTTATTACATGCAATCTGCTTGATGATGAAAGACATTTTTTTGAAGACAGAGAAAGTAGACAAAGTTGATGTATATCATATGAGATTTTGCAATGGTCGATCCATCCAAAAGTATGGTAGCAAGTTAGACATTTAAAGTCACCACGTGAAATTTGGGAAGGATTAGAGAAGGTATGTTCCAAGTATAAACATAGCAAATTAGATGATGCACTATGGTATATTATCCTATGGGTAGAAGTAGAAGATTCAAAACATAGAGTGCATGAAGTTACAAAACGTACCCTAAAAGGGGGAATGATTAATCATGGTAGGGACAAGAAAATCAGAATGAATAGGTATTTGACTCTTATTGTGAAAACAACTAAGGAATGGCTGGCTCCAAAATAGCATGCCAAGAAGAAACAAGTAAGCCAATGAAATTGCTATGTGTATTGAAAAATCAAAAGATGTTAAAAAATTAGAAATATTCAAGTTTCTATTCAAGAAGAAAGCCTTTTACGGGATACACAAGCCCTTTATCTCATCAATTGGCTAACAGACTCTCCAACACTTCAAGAAGATATTTAACAATTCCGTATAGATATACAAAAGGTAGCTCCCGTGGCTGAAGAAAAAATTTATCGACATGATCTTAAGCTTTTGCACCTAGTCAAAGAAGACATCTAGCAATTGAGGAAGAGTTTAGCAAGCCCAAAACAAGTTGCATAATGACACATGAAGGTGCAGATCAAGAAACACTAGAAATTAAAATCTTGGAAGAAAAGCTCTAAAAGAGGTGCAAGTTCAAGTTGACGAATTGATTAATATAGAATATCTTCTCGTTCCACCTAAGCAAATTCAAGAAAAGCAAGAAAAAATCAAAAAATATCCCATTAAAAAAGGATGTGTAGACATGGAGTCATATTTTAATCCAACAAAATTAAATCAAGCAAAGTATGATAAATATGTTCGAGGATACAAGAAGAAGAAGAAGAAAAGGCAAGATTGGAAGTCATCCAATGCACATACATTCTTCAAGATCATGGTTATTCCAAAGAGGTATGGTACGCTGTGATGCCAAACAACAACAGTTCCTGACATGGTCAAGATGATCATAGTCTACAAGAGCAATATAGATTTAGAGTGCAAGATATTTCTAGATTAAGGGGAGTATTAGAAACCAATAATCTACCAACATCTTAATATCGTAGATTGATGCTCTAGAATCTTCTAAAGTATTTAGGCATCTTCTAGATTATTGTAGAACCTTCTAAAATATTTTAGAATCTTCTAGAATATTCCAAAACCATTCTAATAGTCGTAGAAGATTCCAAACTAGTCTAGAATCTTCTAGATCCTTCTAGAACTTTCTAGAAATATTTTCTAAAAGAGTTCATAATATCTACATTTGTAAATATCTAGAATATTTAGATAATTCTAGGAAAAATATCCTAGATACTTATAATATAGTATCTTAGATATTTAGGAAGATATGGAAGGTTATAGAAACTTAATAATAGTCGTAGGACCAAATTAATCTCCACTTTCCATTAAGGAAGTTGGAGATTATAAATGCGCTCAAGGAAGGTTCGTTTGTAACAAGCAAAAAATAAATCAAACAATAATTAATACAAAGCAATCATTCCTGCAAGTCCTATCTCGCGCTTATTCCAGTCTTAATTCATATATTTTATTCTCCCACCATTACCTCAAACCACTCCTATCATCTATACATCTTCAGAAATATTTCCAACATTTGGAAGACGACTGTAAAAAGCACACAGAAAACATACAATGGAGATTAAGAACTGGGGGCAAAGGGAGCGTGAAGCTAGTGGAGGGCCCCCCCCCCCCCCAAAAAAAAAGTGGAAGGAAAAATATATAAAAAGAAAGTATTTAGTAAGTAAAAAATGATGACAATAGCAACAGTGAAATGCAAATGCCAGCTGGTTATAATGCAAGCCCACTACCTTGGCTGTCGTGGTGACAAGGTCACATGTTCAAGGTTGCATCTTGTGTGTATCCTGTGTTTTGATTCTGGCCAGAATTATTAAATAGTGGTAGTGAGCTTTAGAGCCCCCCTTCCTGTTGTCTTAGACCAAGGAACTCATGATGCTTGTTGTAAAGCCTTTTTTTTTTTTGTGAATCAATTAGCTTTTATGTTGATTACTTGAATACATTAGATGAACCTTTATTTTATTTTTATTATTTTTAAAGGAGATGAACCTTTAAGTTGAGTATTCTATAATTATGGTTGTCTATCAATTTGCGCTTTAAAAAATAATTTACATGAAGATTGAGAGATAATTTTACTTTCGATCAATACAAGAATATTTAAAAAGGCATATTAAAAAAAACATACGCCAACATTTGTCATACTTCACAGATTGTGAAAGAATATTTTTAATAGAAATATATCGTGAAAGTTGCAAACTTATCACATAATGATGTTTTTGTCAGCCTATACTGTACGACATAAGTAAGACTCAAATAGCTTCCTTTCATCATATACATACATACATATATCTATCTATCTATCTATCTATCTATCTATCTATCTATCTATATCTATCTATATATATATATATATATATATATATATATATATATATATATATA
>JACYFF010010365.1:50808284-50839555 GCA_017589665.1 Selenicereus undatus | reverse complement strand
ATATATATACATATATATATATATATATATATATATATATATATTTGTGCGACCATGACTTTTAACCAGAATTAAAATCCAAGGTGTTCAAATGCTCATTCGCGCCTTTTTGCTAAATTCTGCCCCATCTTTTAATGAAAGATTGAACCGTTGATCCGTTGATTATTTCCGACTCCCCTTTCCTAAAATCCTGGCTAACCTTATTGCTAGCGAGAAGATGGCAATGCGAACATAAATAAATGACTATCAGTAAACTGAAAACCAGCAGGGAATAACTATCTAGGTATTTTGCCTAGATTTGAAGGTGTTCTGAGCCAATCAAAGCTGAAATTAGGTCAACCACTAGCTTTTGAAATATTAAAAAAATGTTCTATAAAAGCCATTTTAGGAAAATTAGCCACATAAACAAAAGCAGCAAATTGTTGCTTTTGTTTCTTGCATCTAGGTTGTAGCAATCCTCGCTCAACAGGCGCAGAAGGATTCATGAAAATTTGCTGCCATTCAATTATGCCCCAAAGACCTAAAAATCTTGCACTTAATTTTATATATATACCATGACATTTCCTAGCTTACTGCAATCAGTGTCTCTCTTCCTCCTCAATTTGCTTCTAAATGAAATTAACATCTCTTTGCATCTTCTCCAGTTTAAGCTCTCTTCCTCCCCCTAAGGGTGGAGCTATGTGGGTGCAACGGGTGTCAATTGACACCTTAACTTTTTGGAGAAAAAAATTTTAATATTGGAATTACTGGGAAAAAAAATGAAAACATCTATATATATTTTTTAATTTGTATGTACAACAGGAAGTTTGTGTTAACCAACTAGTGTGAGGCTTCCCTATTTAGAGGAAAGGTCTTGTGTTCAAATACTGATAACAACAGTTATGTGGAGTTTTTTAATTAAGATATATAATGTTAGCTATATATTTTATACTTTGGTTATATGGCAACAAGCATGCAGTGCTTGCTTTGCGTAAGGTATTTAGGTTTTGCTCAGGTTGGGTTGGTCATATGTTCAAGCCTTGGTCATGACAATTGTGTAACTTTTTAACATTATGACTCTTTTAGAATTAAGATACATAATGTTTTTATTATTGTGTTGACATTAACTTAAAGAGAGAATAATATAAAAGCTTTATCTCCAGAGGCAAAATCAAGGACAAAAACATTTCTTTTTTAATTTATAATTATTTTTGCAAAACATTATGTCTACTTTAACGATTCCAGTCAAATTTGGGTTTAACAATTATGTTACTTTATAATTATTCTTGTTGTATCTAATTTAGTGATTTTAGTGAAATTTATGTCCAACAATTGTGTTAACATCATTTTGGAAGTAGTCAAATGGGAGTTAACTTTGACAAACTTGTGAATAAAATCGAATTTGGGAGCTTGAAGATGGAATTTGGTAGATTTGGGATCTCTTGTAGGTTTAATGCAGCATTATGGTTATGTTGTGTCATAAAAAAATTACGAAAGAAAATGTATTAAAAAATTAGAGTGTAAATTAGATAAATATTAGTTGTACTGTATAGTATAGTTTAATACCCCCGGATTTAGACCCTGGCTCCGCCATTGGCTACAATTCTGGATGCCTTGTCCGAAGAAGTTGGGGGTCAGGCTAAAGAGGTATGAGGGAGGGTCAAACGATCAGGTGGCCACACATAAAGGTGCAAAATGTGTGGGTACTGCTAACACTGATGACAGACCAAGGACTTCTCATGAAAGTGTACATATGTTGGAGGTGAAGCCGGACCGGCCATCGTTACTGGAGAGGGAGGGAAGAAGCGCTCAAAAATAATAGTTGTTTATAGCCTGCAAAGGAGGACCAACCATGAGGGCTAAAATATGATGAGGAAGCCAATGTTAGGGGAGATTGGCAAATGAGCACAGGAACAGTCCAAGAAAAAGACATGGTTTGAATGCTGGGGAACTAAAGTAGGCATTCCAGGTCATGTTAATGAAGAAAAAGTTGTTGCATATATAAAGTAAGGCCAAATGGAAAGAAAAAAGGAAAGTGTCAGGAACAAAAGTACATAACATTGTCAGGACCCTTCTAAGGAGGCATGTAAGAACATATCTCTTGCAAGGAACGAACTGCATAAGAAGTTGGGGGGTTTTACTTGGGACACAACCAATAGATCACAAATGAGTGAAGAAGCTGGACAAGAAGGTTAGAAAGTGGATAAGGAGGTTGAGGTTCCAGTGGAAACAGTGTCAACTGGGGCTTGGAAGGAGGATACTAATATGATTATCAGGGAGAAGATTTCGAGAAACTGGGGGTGAAAATATGGGAGCAATGGCGAGTGATTCTGCAACCCCTCTCCCTAAATTTTGAGATGTGGCCAAGCCCCCATACAGTGACTAAGACGTTTTATCCTTCCCTTTAGTGACAATGTGCAACGACCATCCACCATGATTGGATTATTTTCCAAAGAAGATAAGGTATGCACAAGGGCCTCAACAGAAACAACATAATCAGGAAGTCGATGAAGAAGAGAACCCAAAAAGTGGGGATGGTAGTATTTTGAATTTGTTGATGCCAACTTATAGTCATCTAGCTAAGGAGGCAGCCGCATGACTTAAATTGACAACTACCACTGTTGATGTAGATGCACCAAGTCGTATGAACATAGGGGACAATATAGACCCCAAGGAGGTGCAAACTCAATTTGCAGAGCATGTATAGAGTATAGATGACAAGATTGATGTCGTGGACAATGCTGTTGTGGCTGGGAAGCATGGTAAAGCAACTGCGAAGGTCTAATGGTCAGACCAACAACAAGTGTAATAGATAATATTATTGACGAACAGCAGACACCAAAAGTGGTGATCAGGAGTAACTATCATTTAAGGGAGTTGGAGATTATAGCAATTCCAACCTTGTAAAGCATATGAAGAAAAGGCCTACATGTTGAAACCTAATTCGAGTGCATGAGACACCATATAAAAATCCAAGTTAGCATCAGAGAGCACGAAAGAGGCAAAAGGTGAGCAATTAGGGAATGGTGGACAGTGACAGTGTATGTGGGGACAGTGAAGCCACTGTGGGAAGCCTAGATGTAGAGGTTTTAAATGTACAACCAATAGCAATAAAATGGGTTATATCGGACCCCTCTGTTAAGGAGTTTTCTAACACTATGTTGACAGAGTAGGTACTAATAAGTTCATTGTGTTCTTCTCAACAGGTTATATATGCTTACCAAGGTAATTGATTATGGATGACTGTGTAGGTGTTGACAAGTTATAACCGCACCATTCTCTTTGACTAAGTTGGAGATGTTGGACAATGTTAGAAGTAGCTACAAAGGATTGTGCCCTAGTAGTAAGGTCTAGTTAGTAGTTGTGAATGTACTCATTCGTTCATGCTGACACCACCATACATATATTTGTAAATTGTAACGTGGTTTTGTCTCATACGAACGACGACTTGAAGGAGTGCCTACTGAAGCTAGTCCCCAAGAGTTGGTTGAAGGGCCTAATCAATATGGTTCCAAAACGCAGAGCCGGCAACAAGTCTGTGAGCTTTTTTATTGGTAATTTTGCGATTGACATGCACATTGAACTCTTTAACATTCAGTAACAAACTTTTTCCAAACTGTGCTAGATGTTGGGCTTCTTGAAGAACCATACCAGTGTATGATACCGTTTTCTGATTAGGGCAATGTGGTGATGATTGTTGTGGTACCGTTAGAGCACTTGAATAACATGCTCTTGTCTCAGCTCATATTACGCAATAAGGTGTTCATGCAACTGCTAGAGATGGTTCAAAGCCACTAGTTATACTGGTTGCTGATTTGGATCGACATTGTTTCCTTGTATATAATTCTTTACCGAGTGAAGGAGATAAGAACCGGGAGGCACTTGTGGATAGCGTTGTAAGTAATAACTAATGGATGTTTGTATTTTACATTTTCAGTATCAATGGTGCTTGTTGTAGAGCTTAAGAATAATTTTGATATCAAGACTTATGCTGATGTAGAAGACTGCCTTTGCACTTACATTCCTAAAGTCAAAGTCTTTTATTGATGCGGCCGATTGGGAGGTTGTCAGACCACAATGCCTTAAGTAATGAAAGTGGGTTCATATACTTTTCATCAATCCGGATTATGAATGTTAGGCATTGCCTTGTATGGTTAAGAATCTGGAAATTATGGAATTTTTCTTTCAGTGGACATGATTATGGGGTATTTGACATGCCTTATATAGAATTGCTATCCCTGAAGGTAGATGGGTTGTATTTTGACCAAAATTGTGTTGCACACTATAGGGGCAAGAGCTTGTTGAGCTTTATATAGGGAAAAATAGCTAATTTCCCTGAAAATCTAAGAGATAAGCTTGTGAGTTTTCCATCAATTTCCCAAATATGACTTGAAGTTGGGGATACATGACTCATATATGCTTTACATTGAAGTGCAGTGTTAGGTTCCTGCTAGTGCACCTTCAAGGGTGAATGATGTTGTTAATTATGATCTAACATTGACACAAGGGAAAAATACCACATCCCATCTCACTTACACAACATAGGTGACATGTTTCAAGTTTAAGTGACAACCTTTGCTCTATACTGGGGTTGAACCATGTCATTTTGTTAGTGGGGCTACACAGTTTGTAACATCGCTCATCCGGTTAATATGTTTGTAAATAACTCTAGTTATTTTAGTATTGTTTTCTTATTTATCATCTCTATAGGTTCCATATCCTACATCTTCAATTTGTGTTCAACTGTTTTGGCCTTAACTATTTTCATTTAATGCCACAACTTAGTGCAAAACATTGCAGAATTAGGTTGTGGGCATCATGGTGGAATCCCCAAATGGTTATGGGGTTGAATAGTGGATGTCAATTCCATTTAATAACTGCACATGAATTAACCATTTCCAAATCATCCATGTAATGACTATCGCATATAGCTAAATTTGCAATTATACCTTTCTTAATGATACTAGCATAAATTATTCCACGTTATTCGTATGTCAAGTTTTTGCATCGCATACCTCTACGGACAATTGGGTAATATTTTGACACTTAGAGTACATAGGGATGTCCCCTAGTGTATTCAACTACAAAAATTCAACTATACTAATGTAACAAATATTTTAGTACCAAATATCCCAGGTTAGTTGCATGGCTTCTTATTGCAGCCTACAACTGGGAGTCAAAGTAAAAACCATGCATTTCATAAAATGTGTAGTAGTATATGTCCCAGGTTTGTGACAACATACTGTCAGTCATGCATACCTTATACCCAACAGGTAACCAATTTTATGTCACTAACTATATGGGGTTAGTACGTTAGAGTTTGTTGGGTAAGTAACATGTATGTTTATGGGAGCACATAAGAGTGTTGAATAACATTGAGATAACTGGTGAACATACAAAAATGACATTTTACCAGAATATTTAAACAAATATTATGGGTTTGGAGTATGTTTAATCTTGGGTTGGTTATATGCATTTTTATCCGAGAATTTACCTGTTAAAGCTTTTTAGGGCTCGGTTCACACTCTCATACATGAGGAACCCCTAAAATTATCCATCCACATAACCAAATATGTAGTGTTACATATCCTGGGTTAGTCATTGGGATTATGGCAAGTTTGTTGTACGTCCCATACAGCACGTGATAAGTGCTTAACATATACATCATTTTAGGGCCATTTTGCTTCATTTTAAGGAGAATTATGTGCTTAATGTTATTATTTGTACTCTTATTCTCGATTTATGATTGGGTATGGTTGTTTGATGTGATTTGCAGGATTTTATGCCTTTTTACCCCAGCATTTGACCCTTAACAGATGTATTTTGACCTCCCTCAAGGACACTCATGTGATGCTACGCCCGTGGACCAAGAAAAAAGCAGAAAATCGATTCCAGCCCAAACCACAGTCGGACCATGGTGTCTGCCACGAATCGTGGTGGAAAAAGAAAGTGTTACCTCTTCATTTTCCTTCGTCTATGTGGCTAAAAATGTCCGAGCTCTCCTATAAAAGGGCTTCGTTCAGGCAGCAGCTGAGAGGAGATGCATAGGAATATAGAGTAGCAAAGTTTATTGTCTTCCTCAAATTTTAGTTCTCTTTAGTTTAGATTTTAGTTTGGTATTTGTATTGGTGAGTAATCTTGAGTGTGAGTGTTTGATCTTGAGGTAGTTTGAAGCCCTTGGTTGAAGGCTACTCTCAGTCAAGCCCTTCCGCTTAGATTTTGCAAAACGTTGGTTAGTTGTTTAATCCTTAATCATATGTGAGTTGTTTAATTTTTGTCCAGCGATTTAGTAGTTTATGAAAGTGTTGTTGGATCATGTTTTAATCTAAGGAATTGTGCTTATTTTCAAGATTGGTTTGATTTCGTTCTATCAAATGATTATCATGTTATAAGTAGATTTATGACCAAAGTTTGCTTGCACACTTGAAACAATCGGGTGAAAAACCAAAGGGTGACATTTGATTGTTGGATTGCATGATAAAACCCGACATAACGTCATCTCGAAAGAGAGATCTGCATGTTAGGAGGACTAGAAAGTAATCGAAGATGTTTAACTTAGATTAAGACAAATTAGTTCGAAAGAACGACTTTTGCTTAGTTTAGGCAAATTTGGTTGATTTCGAAAGAGTAGGCCAAATTTTTGGATAGATTGCAATTCCTCGAGATTAACCGATTAGAGAAAAAGCACATGTTTGTTGTTTTGATCCAATCACTTTTCATAACTACATAAATTCCTAGGCATGTTCCCTTAATTGATTTAAAAATTAGTGAACTAGAAGTTGCTAAATCGAAACCATTTGAATTAGAATTTTACTTAGCATATTTTGATAAACAAGACTTGATAGATTACATTAGTCCCTGAGGAACAATATCTTTTATGTATACTACAACTACCCATGTGCTTGCGGTAGTGGTCAAGTTTTTGGCGCTATTGCCAGGTACTAAACTGTTAACTATTGAGTTATTCTTGCGAAAGTGACTAAGTATTTTATTGTCTTTTATTGTTATTTTCTTTTCTTGTTTGATTGCGTTGGTAGTGTTGATGATAGTGCTTGCAGGAATTTTTTCTGTTTATGTGAAGTCTAATCTTGTGCGAATCCGATCCTGAGATTGAAAGGACTTTCCACTTAAGGAAGAAGAAGCAAAGGATTGAAGAACAAAGACGCAAGCCTAGAAGGAATCTAACAAACATGGCGGGTGGAGAAGGTGACCAAAGAAGAATGCTTCAAGATTTCGTTACCTCTGGAGTCCAAGGGATCGCCTCAAGCATTGCTCGCCCTACTGTTGATGCCAATAATTTTGAGCTCAAACCGACACTCATTTCGATGGTGTAACAATCCCAGTTTAGAGGAACGTCTTTGAAAAACCCGAATCTACACCTCTCGATCTTTTTAGAGGTTTGTGATACGGTCAAACTTAATGGAGTCTCTACTGATGCAATTCGCCTGTGCATATTTTCTTTCTCATTGGGGGGATAAAGCAAGGGCTTGGTTACACTCCTTACCATCTAGATGCATTACCACTTGGGATGAGTTGACAAGAGCCTTCCTCGCTAAGTTTTTCCCTCTTAGCAAAACAGCAAGCTTGAGAAATCAAATTACCAACTTCAAGCAAAAAGATGAAGAGACGCTCTACAAAGCCTGGGAGCGGTTTAAGATTTACTGCACTTATGCCCCAATCATGGTCTTTAGCTTTGGATGATTATCCAAGCCTTTTATAATGGTGTCACCCAGTCTATAAGGTCTACTATTGATACGGCGCCAGGAGGAACTTTGATAAACAAAATTGAGAATGAAGCCTATAACCTAATTGAGGAGATGACACTTAATAATTTTCAATGGTCCACCGAACGAGGCCAACCCAAATGGGTTGGAGGTAAGGTTGAAGTTGATGCGCTTACTTTACTTTCTACTAAAGTGGATGCTATGACTCAAAGACTGGATCGAATGAATGTTAATGTTGTGAATTCTAATGCCCCTTCCCTTTGTTAAATTTGTGGTTCTATTAAGCATGTAACTTTGAATTGTCAAGCTGGGAGTCCTTTTTTCTAAGACCCTAGTGAAGTTAATTATGTTCAAAATTTCAACCCGAGACCAGCCAAGGACCCTTATTCTAGTACCTACAATCCAATTTGCAAGAATCATCTGAATTTCTCCTATAGGCCCAATCCAAACCCATCAAATGTGCCCTATATGAATGCTAGACCATCCGCTGGTTTTCAAAGACCCATGTTCCCTTCTCAAGTGCCCCAAAAGTCCAATTTAGAAGCGATGCTGGAAAATATGCTCATGGCGCAACAAAAATGGGATGAGTATATTAAGCAATTAGCCTCAAAGGTTCATGTGCTTACAACTCATAATAGGATGTTGGAAGCCCAGATTGCCCAAAAAGCTAGTTTTTCATCTACGCCCCCAGACAGACTTCGTAACAAGCCTGAACCTACCCCTTGTGAGCATTGCAACTGCGTCACTTAGAAAGAAGAAATAGATGACTTAACTGACCCTGAGGATGTACCAATGGAAGAGGGTAGGGAAATAATCATGGATGGAAGTAAGGAAAGGAATAGTGGTGGCAAGACTGCCACATAGGTAGAGAATGAAACTGTTAAGTTTCCGACAATTTTTTTCCCCTAAGCTTCCTGACCTAGGTAGTTTTTCTATTCCCTGCATTATGAGAAAAGTGGAAATTGAGAGAGCTCTATGTGATCTAGGTGCAAGCGTTAGTATAATGCCATATTCTTTGTTTCATAACCTTCACCTAGAACCATTACTAGTTGCACCCTTTTCACTACAGTTAGCTGACGGTTCTAAGACGCAATTTATAGGCAGATTGGACAATGTGCCAATCAATATAAGAGATTTTTGGGTATTGGAGGACTTTATTATAGTTGATATGCCTAAGATCGTTGATGCTCAAATTATCCTAGGTCGACCCATTTTGGCTATAGCTGGTTGCCGCATTGATGTAAGAAAGAGACTGATTACATTTGAGGTGGAAAGGCGTTATGTTGTGTTTTGTCATAAGAAGGAAGACGTGGATTCTCCTAGTTCTGCTTTATTGGATGCATTACCCATTTCCCCTGAGATTGACATAGAGGATGTCTTGAATTGTGAAGACCCTTCTAATTCTGACTAGATTTCTTATGAGGACTCCGACCAAAGGTATGTTAAGGTGGAGTTTGCTGGTCCTATGCCATCTAACACGCCCAAGGTTGAGGTCCCTGTACCTAATGAGTCTTCTAAGAGCGACTATTTTAGGTTCACACAAGCTGTTCTATATGCCCCCTATGGACGGATTTGATGCAGAGTTTGATTTAAGGGTTGAACAAGTTGATAGTGACCCGGCAGATAAGCCATGAGTGTGCCTTCTTCTGCATGTAGATGATGCATTATGGCACTGTGTCATGAAAGCAAAGGACCTTCAACTAGAACTTTTAAGATGGTACCTTCAACTAAAGAAGTTTGCCTTTGTGATCCGAGATAAGGCCGATGTCCATACACTTTCTAATCCGGGCCAAGCATAGAAGAAGGGTCAAGCTCTTGACCTTAAAAGCCGGCTTCTTCGGAGGCAATCCAAGCTCTTTTTCCTTTTTCTTTTCTTTGCTTTTCTTTTTACTATTTTTCTAGTTTGTGCTTATTTTCAAAAAAAAAAATTATGAATAAAATGCCAGCAACCACGGCCAAATCCCCAGCACCACGATCGTGGGGTGCCACCTAAAAAAATTAAAAAAATAAAATGGACCAGCAGATACCACGGTCAGACCGTGGTGAAACCCACGGTCCGTGGTGTACGGCTACGACTCGCAGTCTAGGTTTTTGGCCGCGGTGCCCACTCATCTTCCTCACATTTCATCTTCAACCTTGAGTCTCTCTCTCTCTCCCTCCATTTTCTCTCTCTAAACCCTCCATAGCTAATACCTTCAATCTGCCCTCATTTTTTCTTCATTTTTACTCATTTTCACCCAAAATCATTCCCTTTCACTCAATCTTTTCTCTTTCCCCATAAATTTCATCTTTTTCTTCTTCTTTTTCTTCAAATTCATCTCACTTCACTCTTCCACCACACCCATATTCTTCTTTCTCTTATTCTTCTTCTTTTTACTTAATTTCTTCATTTTCTTCTTCAAATTTTCTTGTTTAGTTTTTAGTTTTGATTTTTGTTTTGGTTTTTGCAACAATGGCACCAACCAAGAGATAAAGGAGCACCAAGGAGGTTAGTTCTTCAAGCCAAGCACCACCACAACCTCAAAGGGCATCCGAAAACGTGTGTGCTAGAGGTAACATTCCTCACCCTCTTGGTTTGACACGTCCTGATCATGTTGCTATATACAATTGCTTGAATAAACACATGGTTGTAGCAACTAGATATTATGATGAGGAACTGTTAGCTCGGTTAGGAATGTTAGATGATATTAGTTTGTTATTTGCAAGAGGTGGTATGGACACTTTTTGGAAATCAAAGAGCATACATATCGGGACTTAACCTTAGAATTTTTAAGTACACTCCATGTCGAGGTCACTAAAGGACCTCAACATCAAGCCGGATATATATCGCTTGATTTACAGGGTCAATTTTATGAACTGAACTTAGGTACCTTTAACAGTATCTTCGATTTTCCACCTAGTATGGATTTACCGAACCGCAAATTCAACCTGAATGCATTTTGGGGTGAATTTTCGGGGAGTGCTAGGTATAGCACTAGTTCATCAAAGTGCACACATATTAGAAACCCTTGCATTAGAGTAGTACAGCGTATCTTGGCTTGTTCCCTTTTTACTCGGGACGATAGTCTGAATGTCCTGAGATTATCTAACTTGTAATTTTTGTCATGTATGCTTGATGTTGTCTAGCTTGACCCAGGTTTCTTTTTAGCTAGGCAATTGCATAGTGTTGCTGTTAGCACTAAAGTTAGGATAGTCATAGGTGGGATTGTGACTACTATTGCTAGATTTTTGGGTGTTGAGCCCAACCCTGAGGATAGAATTTCTGGGTCCAAGCGACTTGATCAAGCTGCTTTTGAAATTATGAACTTTTTTTAAGTTGAAGCTGGGCGTTTGTGTTGGATTTACCCTGGGGACCGACTTTTACTGCTTTCCAATGTCGATCGAACCACCTTACTTCACAGGGCTAACCTTTATTGGGTACCTGGTGGTGACGAGGTTGTTCGACCCGCACCCCATCATCCAACCCCCCACTCTGGTCAAGCAGGACCTAGTTCTTCCTCTCAACCACCCCCTCCTGACTATACCGACCTCCAAGACGCCCTTAGGTCCATTCAAGTGGCGCTAGTTTCCCTTCTAGCGTTTGTTGCTTCTGAGAACGCCGCTTTTCGGGACTTTGTCCAAGAGTGCCACGATGAGCTTCGTGGGATGCTTGCTACCCATATACAGTATTTCCAGGACTATACAGCATGTCTAGAGACCTGGCGGGATTGGCATATCTCTTATGGCCAACCACCCCATCCTCTACCACCACCTCCTTTCTGATTGCTCTGTACTACTCCCCTTCTCTTTTTTCTATTGTATGCCCACATTGAGGGCAATGTGTGATTCAAGCATGGGGGAGTTAGTTGTTATATTTGGCATTTGATGCTTGTTTTGGTTTGGTGTGATTGTGCTTTGTATACGTTGCTAGTGGTAGTTTTTGGAGTTGTGATTTAAGTTTTAGTTTTGTTTAGAAGCGCATTTCGTTTTCTTTTCATTTTAGGTTGCATTTTAGTTTTTCTTTTATTAGTTTCCTTTGCATGTTAGGAAGCATTGTTACTATGAGCATGTATAAAAAAACACAAAAAAAAGCATTAAAGAATTCAAAAAAAAATCCTCCGATAATGATCTTTTTAGATTTTGTAGACTTCTATGGTTTAGTTTGATCCTTTGATTCACCCAAATTGTGCATAAAAATGTTTGTGAATGAGTTTTCAAAATGATCTCCATGTTTTGAACACATGTTGGATGCGAGTTTATATAAGCCATAAGTTTTTACATGAATTTTGGCATATGTTTACTAATGAGCAAGTTTAGACCTTGGCAGATGTCCTGTGAGATTTTGAGCTTTTAGAGGCTATTTATCAAATTAGCCTCATGTTTATTTCATGTGTGACTCTTCCTTGACATCATTTCTCTAGAACTTGCTTTGATTCTTATTCAAGATCACATTTCGTATATGCATTTAGACAATATGATTAAGGCATTTTTTTTTTATTTGTTAAACCCCATGGCCAAATAGCCACCTTTGTTGTGTAATGTATCCCTTCCTAGCCCCTTTGAGCCTATATCTGATTTTCTTGATTTGAACCACCTATTATAGCCCACGGCCAAATATTTGTCTTACCCTTAAGCCAAGACTAGAGGAGTGTTTCATTCTTTTGCATCGAGTTTGATAGGGCACTAGTAAGGAGGACTGTTATCTTTTAGTAAATTTTGGCTATTTGGTGAAGGGATGTGAGATTTTGATAAACCCCTTGTTTCATTGTACAAAATTTGGAGACTAGTTGAAATTTAAAGTTCGTGATGGATTTCCCCTTGGCTATCCCTTTTTGAAAAAGAGAAAGAAAAAAAAAGAAAAAAAAAGAAAAAAAATGGAAGAAAGTGTTAGCCTTGTTGGGATTGTAAGTTATTTGTAATTTTCAACTCTTTCTCTTTTCAATAGGGGATGTATTTTGTTGATAAAATGTAATGCTCTAAGAAGGATTTAGTATGATGCGTTGGAATCGTTTAGCTCTTAGTCTCTAGCTTCTAGCTCCTCATTTTCAAAACATTTATTTCCCTCTTACCTTTATCCATGGCCCCATTACAACCCTATGAAAGTCCTCATGATTGTCTAGTGTGTTTGCATATTAGTGATGGCGAATTTGAGAGTCTTGTCAAGCTTATGGTAGATTTGAGTCTAAGGAATAAGAATTGAGAGAACCTTCATTATTATTAAACACATGAGTGGTGAGAGCCACATAACTGTAGTGAGGTTCTACCAACCTTGCTAGCCTTACTTGTTTCATACGTTGAAATGATTGTATTTGATGATTTGGGGAGATTGATTCAAGTTTGACAGTGTGGTCTATCAAAAGGCTTTCGAAAATTTCATTCCCTAATCTGTTTGTTAATTATTTTTGTATCTTTTTGGGGAACATTTGGATCAGCTTTGCCATTTCAATGTTCCTTATATCTATCCTGAGGAGGTTCTGTTTTTTTTTTTTAGTAAATGTTTAGCATTGCTTGAGGACAAGCAACAATTTAAGTATAAGGGAGTTTGATAAGTGCTTAATGTATATATCATTTGAGGGTTATTTTGCTTCGTTTTTAGTAGAATTATGTGCTTAATGTTATTAATTATACTCCTATTCTCGATTTATGCTTGGGTATGGTTGTTTGGTGTGATTTATAGGATTTTAGGCCTTTTTATCAAGCATTTGACCCTTAATAGATGTATTTTGACCTCTCCCATGGATACTCATGTGATGCTACGCCCGTGGAGCAAGAAAAGAGCAGAAAATTAGTTCCAGCGTGGTGTCCGCCATGGACCGTGGTGAATAGAGAAACTATTGCCTCTTCGTTTTCCTTCGGCTGCGTGGATGAAAATGTTCGAGCTCTCCTATAAAAGGGCTTCGTCTAGACAGTAGCAGAGAGGAGATGCATAGGAATACAGAGTAGCATAGTTTATTCTCTTTCTCAAATTTTAGTTTTCTTTAGTTTAGATTTTAGTTTGGTATTTGTATTGGTGAGTAATCTTGAGTGTGAGTGTTTGATCTTGAGGCAGTTTGAAGCCCTTGATTGAAGGCTACTCTTAGTCAAGCCCTTCCGTTCAGATACAAAACATTGGTTAGCTGTTGAATCCTTAATCATGAGTGAGTAGTTTAAATTTTGTCTAGGGATTTAGTATTTTATGAAAGTGTTGTTTGATCATGTTTTAGTCTAAGGAATTATGCTTATTTTCAAGATTGGTTTGATTTTGTTCTATCAAGTGATTATCATGTTGTGAGTAGATTTTTGGCCAAAGTTTGCTTGCACAATTGAAACAATCGGTGAAAAACTTAAAGGTGACATTTGATTGTTGGACTGCTTGATAAAACCTAATACAACATCGTCTCGAAAGAGAGATTTGTATGTTAGGAGGACTAGAAAGTAATCGAATATGTTTAACTTAGACTAAGACAAATTAGTTCGAAACAGCGACTTTTGCTTAGTTTAGCCAAATTTAGTTGATTTCGAAAGAATAGGCCAAATTTTTGGATATATTGCAATTCCTTTATATTAACCGATTAGGGAAAAATCACATGTTTGTCGTTTTGATCCTATCACTTTTCATAACTAATAAATTCCTAGGCATGTTCCCTTAATTGATTTAAAAATTAGTGGATTAGAAGTTGTTAAATCGAAACCATTTGAATTAGAATTTTACTTAGCCTATTCTAATAGGCAAGAGTCGATAGATTACATTAGTCCCTGAGGAATGATATCTTTTATCTATACTACGACTACCTATGCGCTTGCGGTAGTGGTCGGCATGTCAAGCCTTGTTTTATGTGAAGTGAATTTGCATTCCATACATTAGGATGTAACATATTGTAATGAACCATATATTCCCTTCTACATGAACAATTATAAAATGATGGTCCATGAACACTATAAACATGTCAACCCATAAGCAAAATTGCCACATAGTGGAACTTAGCTCTATGGTATTTGATGTTGCCAACTAACCCACAATGTGTCACGATGTTTATGTTAGAGATAGGATTGGGTTAATACTATATTATCATAGCCCCTAAATGCACTACTAACATATAGTTATTAGAGGACCCAAAAAAACTTAGGAAACAGCTTATGAATTAGTTGATAACAGCAGTGAAAATTATGACAAACGCCATGAGTCTTGTAAGGAAAAGTGACATCCACATCAATTCACCCTTCGTGACCTCTACTTGTAACTGTATCACCATCTCATTATTCACATAGTGATGAAGGGTGATAGTTCCAATCAGGACACCAGCCCCAAGTGATCGGGTTTTCTGCTTCAAGGGTCCTTACAGAAATCTCCTTCGCCCTTGTTAAATTATAATACTCCCACTTAAAGTGGTTGCACCTCATTTACAGGATATAATAATCGAGTTAATTGTAATAATCAGATATTGGTGTCTTGCTTTAATCAATTATGTTAATAAAAGTACATTTATAAATGTTTGGGTAATTTACAGCTACCTTATGGCATACTATGTGCCTCTTGTGTCTGTAGCTTTGAGCAAGAATAATGTCCAAGAGCATACTACAGTGGCAAAGTATCCCCAACTTTGTTGATTCCTTACCCGAGTTAGCCATTAAATTCTGAAACAGTTTGTCCTAAATTTTTAATGTGATTGATTTGGTTCCAACCTAATAAGTTTTGTATTTAATGTTAGGGTAGTGGCTGCAGCTGGGTGGACCATAAAGTAGGGGTTTGTGGGAGCTGCGTGAATTAAATAGGAGTGAGAAAAAGGCCTACACTTTCATTAGAGGGGTGGTCCCTAGTGGGAATTTTCCCTCCAAATTGGGGATGGTGCTCCCGCCTCAGTCTTGCAATGATGACTGCAAGTCCCTCGATTAAGAAAGTAAGTGGTGCAAAACCCAGGTCTTTTCCCTCATAACATAGTAACATAACGTAGGTAATTAAGGCAAATGAAGTTGAGTCCTACAACTTATGAGCATGTCAAACTCCATTACGAAGATCCTAGTACAAACATCATGAAAAAAATATATTAGAAAATACAACGAACAAACTGAATCTTAATATCTAATGCAACAAAGTTTAACCTGAGATTAACAAATTTCGCATGAACTTAAAAAAAACATATTCACATTACTTGTATAAGTACTTGCAATTTTCTTTATCGAATATGATTGGAACATGATATATATCATCACGTAACTTACAGTTTGTATACCATAATTTTTTTATTATGACATTTCTAGGTTGGTTGATGGGTGGTGGAAGTATTTATGATCTCTATATCTTTCATAAAAGGCATACTGGTTACTCTATTCTTAATACCCAGTCGGCCTTCCTCAACCCCCTTCTTCATTTTCAACCAAATCTATCTCTAATAAAAAATCTTCCTAGTTAATGCAAAGCAATTCATCTACTTATGAAACTATGCCTAACCGGAGAGATGTCAAAGTAGATCAACCAACACTTGGATGGGTAGAGGTGTTAATTTTTCGCCACTTGACAACCTCCTAGTGCAACCTTTAATGGATTTCCCACTACGTATGTGGGATGACTTCAACCCGTCCGATAGAAATTGGTTCCATAACTTGATGAACATGCTACCAGATAGGGGACTTGTCCTAGACAAGTGCCAATCCTTGGGAGTTTGATGACAATTGACTAGCTGAATAGAGGGCCCAAGTTTGGGATGGCTACTGACGATGCCTTCGTTTGGAGCTTATTTGTGATGGAGAAGATCAGGTGTAGGCTTTGACAATGATCCAACGCCTGCCCATCATTATATCTCGAAAGCACCAATTTTAATCTCTTATAGGGTGTCTAAGATACGTTATGGTGGTTAGATTGATGACACATACATGTTTTCCCTTCTAAGAGGATGAGTAGCAGCGATGATGGATATGAAGTTGACAACTTTGAAAGAATTGAACGGAATAATGTACGAAGTGCTTAGCAGTATGACCAGTCTATCATGAGAAGTAATGCATGTTGTGGTCCCAGTTACTGCTCAAGAAGATATTCGTATATATATTTGGAATTGTAGAGGGATTAGAAGGGCATCTTTCTTGTCGAACCTATACACAATGACTTCAATCATTGGATCAACCGTTGTTATTCTCACAAGCATGTGTTAGTGGCCATCATACCAGATGGCTCCTCAACCAAGCACACCATTTGCAGTATCACTATAAGGACCCATTGGGGTTTGTTAGCAGAGGAGAAGTGCTACGGGACAACTCCAAAGTGTCCGTTATAACAATTATGGGTCACGACTTACACCTCTCCTTCATTGCCAAGGTTAGCACTCGACCAACTCGTAATTATGATAACAATGTTACATGGACTTAACGGTTTTCCATGGTTGATGTTTGACTATGATTTCATCCATATGGCAGGGGCTTGTTTGAGTTCCATCACATTTGAAGGCAATTCACGTGACCTAACGTGGATAACTGTTACACCTACATATGAACAACTTGCAATTACCATAACCCAGTTGTCCGGCTTTGTCTCTTGTCAACAGTGCCTTCATTTTAGTATCATGATAATTTTTTTTATGCATTAAAATTTATGAATCAAAATGTATTGTTCTAGTGAATGTCATAACAAATTGCAAATTTATCCATTATCACTCCTTAGACAAATAATACCTAAAGGGAGGTGTACAAGTTTATTGCAATAGATCAAGTCGGGTTTGCAAGCACTAACATGGATATAAGTTTATGAATATTTTATGTACACAACATTTGCTAGGCCATGGTCACATATAGTGACATTAAGGATACATATCGTTTAGTTAAACGATAAATCATTCAACATAGGGCACTATTGTAATGGCTTTATAAAATTATCTTACAATGGGTTGTTAACATTACATGGGACCACAGCCAGAGCCCATATTTGACATAACCATGCAACAAAGGACTCAAAATGGGTACAGATGCATCACTAACACTACTGGCAAAATCGTAATAGTACTTGCAAGGATATATTAAGTGGCAATAAAGGCAACTAACATTACCCCACAAATATGTAGCACCCCAGCCCATATAACCTTTCATTACTTGCTTTAATAAGTACTAAAGCAACAGGAGGCGTTATGCAGCTAGGGTGTTACCACCGTCCCTTAGGGACAAGGCTATTTACGAGAACTAAAGGCGGCTGGGTAATAGCCCACAGGGTATATTACATCACCTAGCTCGAGTTTAACTTATTGCTATATTATTACAAAACTAAGGCATACAAAGTTATACTTAATCCAAAATAAATTTACATTCGATGCAACATTCATTAGCAACCTAAAAACAACATATCCGTAAAATATTTAACCAGACCATGGAAATTAACATCAGCTGCCCAGACCCACATCTTCTGGGCCCTTAGCTTCCTTGGGTTTCTGCTTGATTGTCGATTGTTTCTCTTTCCCTAAAACAATTTGAAAACACCAAAAACCATATAAAATGAGCGATTACTCGATACGTTATCCTTGTACAGTTAAACGGGTCTTTGCAGGAATCAGTGAGCGTGTGCACAATGTTAAAACTATGTTTACAAATATTCTTTGAGAAGCATATGACTAAATAAACCGTTAGTAATTAATTTCTCGGCCTGGATTAGGACCCTATGTGTATGAGTAGCAGCCATGACAATAAAAATGAACTATGAATTTCCCTTTTAACGCAATGGGCCCAACAATAAATTCTGCTAACAGATACTTATGAACGATGAACATGGCTTATTGAACAATAAACACTAAAATGGTTCTAAAAGTTCCAACGGCCGAATAAAATTTTGCTAACACTAAATAATGTAAATTTAACATCTCTGAAGGGTACCAGCAATAACATACTTGGACAAGAACTAACTCCCCCCTTTTCTTTTCTTTTCTTTTCACGAGTCAATTTAGATCTTATATTCAGGGTCATTTATTCAAGTAAGTCCTTATTCCTGAACATCGATATGTTTTAAATTATCACAACTTACAGGAAAAAGGCTAATATTACAAGCACTTGTGGATCCTTCTTCTTTTCGATTTCATACCCTCATTCATATCAACTTTTGGGAAATCATAACCTTTTATCTCCTCTCTTTTCCTTCCCTCTCTAACTATATCAAAAATTCATTTACCCCTTTGTTTTCTATACTTGTAATATCCTCAAATTAATGTCCAAAATCTCATGGTTCACACAATCCTTCAATCAAGCATCTTTTTCTTATCCGCTCTTAATCTCATTTTGTCAAAGCTTTATCATAACCATTTTGATTAATTAATGCACTAACTTGTTCTAACTTTGTTTTCATAACCTCTAACGATCCAAACTGTATCAACTCCATTCCCACCTTATCTAAATAATCTAACTCCAATATCTTTCAAACAATTTAAATTCAACTCCATTCAAACAACTAATTTCAACACAATTCAAGTAATATAAATCCAACTTCATTCCATAAATTAACTCCAACCTCACTGCAAATAATGTAATCCAATTTCATTTAAATAACTAATTTCAACACCATTCAAATAATATAAATCCAATTGCATTCCATAATTTAATTCCAACATCTTTCAAATAAAATAAATCCAATTTCATTTCACAAATTAACTCCAACATCATTCATGTAAATCGAACTTCATTCAAACCAATTAACTTCAATATCATTCACGAATCACCCACTTGCCCAATTTATTAACACAATAAAACATCATTTACTAAGATTATCTCCGCAATTCTATAAGCTTGAACTAAATAAAAATGGAGGTTGAGGAGTTTGGATTTTACCTCGGTAGCTTTTTAGTGAAGGTGATGGTGGCTGTAACTATAGAGGTGGGCAGCAGTGGGTGTCCGGTGCTATGTCTTTCAGGCGGTGGCATCAGATTTTGGGGCAGCTCGAAGCACTATTTCTATTGGGTAGGCCAACCAGAACAGAGAGGAGGAGAAGAGAAACAAGTGAGCGAAAGGGAGGAAGGCACGGCCGGTGGCTGGACGATGACGATGCTGGGCTGACAGCAGTTGACGGCCGGGGTCGGGTCGTGGCCGGCAAGCGCGTAGGAATGGCACGCAAAGGACAGAGAAGGGGGGTCGTGGGGCTCTCTGTTTCTCGACCTCCCTGACTCTCGTACTCCTCTTCTCCTTTTCTTTATTTGTGTTTTATCCTTCCTTGCCCTTTCAACCCCTTTTGCTGAGTAATTGCATCAAAATTGCCAAGACACATGGCTTTAGAATTACTTAGTTAGTGGCATTCCAATTCCATGACATTCGAAAATATTACCTTACAAATGTATGTACCTTGCTAGGTACATACGTGCACGTGCTGGCACAACCTCAGAGATGCGTGAGGCATTCTTAAAAAAAAATTGATTTTTGAATTTTCTCTCTCCTCTTGCTTTCGCTGCCTGATATTCCTTTGTTCATCTCTCCTCATGCTTTCTCTGTTTCCTCCAATTTCGCAACTCACTTCCTCCTTCATTCTCTCATCGTTGCTCAAGCTAAATTCTCTAACCTAGGGTTTGAATTCCAACTCGTTTTCTTCTTCTGTGAAGGTAGTGTTCGAATATTCTGAGCTAATTCTCAACTTGTTTGCTTAGTTTTCAAATTTCAGCTTGTTTGTTCATTGTAATTGTAGCTTCTTCTTTCGAACAACATGGCAAGAGAAGATCTGGGCGAGAATGCTGCAAATAGGTGTGTTTTGTTTCTAATTTTTGCTTCATTTATGTTGTTTTTGGGGTTTATTTTGGTGTATTCTACTTGAATGTTTAGTTTTAGTGGTTTTTGAATTTATGACATATGTTTTCTAGGGTTTGGTGGTGTTCAAATTCATGCAAATTAGCTATGTGTACCTCTTTGCTACTATTGTTATTATCCTTGGGCAATCAGATGGAGCAAGGGTGCTATTTTAGAAGATAAGTAGGTGTGATTCTATGTGGTGGATATGCAAGTACTGCCCACCTCTGCTCTCCCCACCCCAAAGAAATTACATACAGCTGAAAACCACACCAAAATAGCACTAAAATGCCTAAAATGATCTAATTTTCCTCCAATTGCAAAAAACTTTTACAGATCTTTACTCCTAGAGGTTCTTGATGAACCTCAACATATCCACCACATAGAATCACATGCTTCCTTCCATATCGGAATTCGAAATTATTCAACAACTTTAAGATTCAAAACCTAGTTTTTCAGAGCTTGTTGAGCACGCATTATTAGATATACTCTGCTTTAGTTCAAAGTAGTTAAGCAGCAGCTTCAGCATAGAGAAGTTTTCTGAGCCATTATAAACCAGCCCTGCATCAATTAACGAGGATTACATAAAATATTCTCCTACAACGCACCTGAATAAGCTGCTGTGTTATGTAATAATTGGTCTTTTCTTTAAGCTCATTGATTTTTAATTGCCTCCCTTGATGAAGCCTTTCAAAAGTTTTCTGGTCCTGCTGCTCACATGCATAACCATAACAAGAAGCCAAATAAATGGTGATTAGAATGTTCAACAGGAAAGCCATGCTTCATTCCACATTAAACATCCTAGACCAGCATTCATGCGGTCATGCGAATAAGAGTAATATCCACGTTTCTACAACCAACCAAGTCTTCTAACAGATAAGGCAAAGAACAGTTTTGTGAAACAGAAAATAGAGAGGAAAAGGAGAGAACAAAAACAGTCCGCCAGTACAGAACACCAGCTTGAGACAAAGCCAACTTAAGTTTTGGTAAAACAATTCTGAAACTTTGGAAATGTCCTTAATCTCAGTTGATTTACTTCAGGTACAAATTTAAGCAAGCTTTCAAACAATTAGTGTCAATTCCCTACAGTTAATCGGTCTTGATGTTTAATGTTTACAAAGGCATTGAGACTAACTATTGAATCAATATATACCACAAAGTCAGCCATATGCTTTGCTAGATGGCTTATTCACAAGCTGCCCAGTGAATGGAGCCCATAGCTGTAAGACCCGCCTTCGTTATTTTTTTTATGTTAAGTTGCCTGCATTACCTTTTTATGTTATAAAGTCGTATTTTTAGTAACTGTATGAGTTACTTGATTATCGATGTGCTTTTGAAAACTATAATTTTATAAAAAGGGATTTTTATCGCTATTATTGATTTCAAAGTTAATTCGTGTCGTTTATGTCTTTAAATTATATTGATAGCTTAATTTAGTCATTAAACGGTTAATTTTATTAAAAAGAACGCCTATTTGATTTACGTTATTATTGATGTTATTTATTTATAAAACTATTGAATCGATGCTAACTGGAGTTTTTAAAATCGTCTTTCGATTTATTTAGTCGATTCTCGAAGTTTGATTAAGGGTGTTAATTGTAGGACGTTTCGACTCGAGTTTAGACTCATTAGTAAGTTTGGGGTTGGAACCTGGCTGAAGCATGTTATTAAGCCAAATAAAAATAAGGGACCGAAGCCCCAAACCCTTCTCAGCCAAAAGACAAGGCCCGACCCCCCTCTCTCTCTACCCGACGCCCTCTCTCACTCTCGCGACCCTCTCTCTCCTCTGCTTCCCCTCTCCTCCTCATGCAAAACCCACCACCACCACCATTTGAGCGTCGCCGGTGAGCCAGGGAGGGACCACGGCGGTCCCCTGCGCGCGACCACTCACCGGCTGACCACCACGGCACCACGACAGAGAGAGATGGAGCGAAAGAGTGAGAGATCGAGTGAGGCTGAGGGTTAGGGTTTGAAACCCAGATGCACCGCCGCCACCATCGCGATTGACGACGTTGAGGGTGGTTCCGGTGACCACGAGGATGACACGCACAACCGCAGAACCGAACTTCAAAGGGGTTGATTCGTGTCTGAGCTTGGGGTTGAATTGGGGTTCGAGTTTGCGTGGGTTAGGCACGAATTGGGTCTGTTCGTACGGTCAAGGAGCGAGGAGTCAGAGAAGGGAGTTTTCAAGTACCTAAGGTCGAGCCTAAAGCCCTTCGAGCGAATCCCTAGCTTGGAATCGAGGTGGGTGTTCCTCCCTCCTAAGTAATATTAATTTCAAAATTGATTTTCGGTAGTTAGATGTTGCATGACGAATTAGGGTTAGCTAGATTTGCTAGAAATGTCAAGAAATGGGTTGCGCATGTTTAAATTCGAACTATTGAATTAGTTTATGCTTGAGTTTGTAATTTGATGAAAATTATGTGCGTGTAAGGGAACTATGTATGAAAAGAGATTAATTTGCAGTTATAAAGGCTTAGTTAGCTTGAGTTTGATTAAAGTAAGCTAAGGTTTTAAGAGAATCGAAAACGAAGTTGATTTGATATATTTAGCGTTGATTCGAGTAATTAGCGATTCCTAAAAATGGATTAATTTTGAGGTTATAAAGGCGTAGTTAGATTGAATACGACTAAAGTAAGCTAAGGTTTTAAGAGAATCGAAAACGAAGTTGATTTGATATATTTAGCGTTGATTCGAGTAATTAGCGATTCCTGAAAATGGACTACTTTTGAAGTTATAAAGGCATAGTTGGTTTAAATATGACTAAAGTGTGCTAAGGCCTGAAAAGAATCGAAAACGAAGTTGTTTTGGTATGTTTAGCCTTGATTCGAATAATTAGCGATTCATGAAACAATCTAAGAATGTTTTAAATCGATACATGTTTAGTTGGTTAGCTATGTTTTGAAGATGACATGAGTATGACATGCTTATTTCCTGAATGTGAGTTATGAATGCAATAAGGTTCGTGCCTTGATTAGTTTAACTTGGTTCGTTAAGCATTATTTCAAGTTAAGGCAATATAGATGTATGCGTATATGTGGCTGAAAGGTGCCGTTTGCACAGGTAAGAGCCAAATCCTCCTCCTTTTTAATAAGTCCTTGTGATAACATGTTACGGGAAAATAAATTGATGAAATGAGCTAGTAGTTGGTTGGTTCGAGGATAACATCATGAGCGTTTGAGGTCTTGTGTGTATGGTGAAAGTGAGGAGGGAGACTGGGTTGTGAATTACCGCAATCGTGTGGATTGCGAGGCCATGTGTGGCTTATTGTGTTGAACTGATGTGATTGATATGAAGTGCTTAAATGTGAAATATGTGATGTATGTGCTTAAATGCTTAAATTGCTTTATGTGCATAAGAGTGAGTTTTTCAAAGAAAGATTTCATGTTTTGAAATGATAGCGGCCATAACTATTAATGCATGATGGCCTATTTTAATTAAATGAAAACAGTTTTGGGAGTGAACTCGCTTGAACGGGGGAATCCCTAAAGAGTTTTATAAAGGTGTGAGTTATACGTTGAATGATTTTACGATTTGAAACGCAAAGTTATAGCCGTTATGGCCGATACGCTTTAAGTGGCTAAGATAATGTGGTGCGGACAATATGAAATGATATGAATGATGTTACCTAGGGGATAAGTCCGGATAAACCCTAGAGGCCCTGACGAGGGTTGATGTAATGGTCCGATATGTTATATGTAGTCATCCCGGGAATAAGAGCTTAAGTGTGAGCGTTAGGTCTCACTATGGGGTCGAGAATAGTTCTCACCCGATCAGCACCCTGTAATGATCTTATGCCAAAAGTATTTTCCTACCAAGATAAGAAAAGCAATTGGCCTATGCAATTTTATATGTTTTAAGGTTTTAAGGAAAAAGAATGTTTTACGGGCCCAAAGAGGCCAGTTGAATGAAATGTGAAAAGTTTATAAGGGTCAATATGCGACCGATATGAAAGAATATGAGCTGTAAGGGGCTAAGAGAAGGGTTTTTATGGGCCTCAAGAGGCTAAATGAAATGTTTTCAAAGAAAGGAAGGAAAGTTTTCTTTGTATGTTCTATGCTTTTTCTATAAATGATAATGGAATGCTAAGTAAGATGTGATTACGAAAAAGAAGGCCTTATGAGCATGTTTTATGCATAACCTATGAATGAGACTTGGCATCTGTGTATGTCTTAAGCATATCATATGAATACGAAATGAAATCTCTTTTAAAAAGGGCAAGAGCCTCAGGAGGTTAAGGAAATGTTTCCAATAAAAGAAAGAACGTACTGAATGAATGCTTTATGAAGTGATTCCTAAGCATGTTGAAAGTGAAGCTATGTGTAGTAATGTCTTCATAGGAATTCTATGAATGCCTAATATGATATTAAAATATGAATACGTGATATGTGATTAGTAAAGATATTATTTGCCTGCAACGGTTTTGGTTTTAAGGGGGTTGGGGGACACTCACTGAGCGTGTGGTTGCTCATCCCACTACTCTTTCCCCTTTTCCCCCAGGTTCTCTTTATGACAGGAAGAAGTGGAGTCAGCTGGAATTGATTATTACTTGCAAGATGTCATTTGTGCCAACTTATGTGTTTAATGAAGTCATGTAAAGTATTTTTAGTTTGTAAACGCTTGTAAACAGTATTCAAGGTTCATGCAATGCATTTTGGTTATGAGTCGCTCTGTATGGCTATATGAGCCAACCATCCAGTCAGTTAGATGTCTTTTGATTGAAGTTGATTATGTTTGGGATGTAAACCCCATACTTCGGTTGTGTGAACCGTTGAGTTGTATTTCTTACTGTTTCTGTATTAATGAACTATTCTGTTTGGTATACTCCGAGCGGGTGGCTCGTCGAGTTATGAACTCCGGCGTGTGGCCGTTGAGTTAGGTTTTAAATGTTTATGCTTCCGTTGATTTACAGGGACTTTTGTAAGGCGTTTAGCCTGGGAACGTTCAGTTTTCAGGGGAAATGCTGTCCGTTTCGTCCCAAAATTTAAGTTAGAAGTTAGGAAAACGTAACGCTTTCGACCCTAGGGGTTGGGGGTGTTACAATAGCTCTCACATCACCATTGGGCATGAGGTTCTTCAATATGGATAGTGTACCTTTATTATCAACATGCAATGACTTATAAATAATATTTCACACTAAGTTCCACATGAATCAAATATCGCCTCCTATTTATGAGTAGATTGATGAAATCATAAAAAGGAGCTTACTAATTGATAATAACCACCAAGATGTAGTACCAAAGTTAAACAATTAGAACTGAAATAGAACTAAAAAAAAACCTATAAACATGTATGACACTGGCTTGCTCAATGGTACGCATGTTTATGAACCACTTGAGTGTTGAATACATAACAGCTGATAAAGCAGGCAAAAGAAATATTGAAAGAACCCAAAAAGCCTTGATCTTCCAGGTCTCAGACGTCCTTGCTTTTGTGATAGCATAACCCACAATGATGAGATGGAAAATCTATACCATTGTAACAGTCATCACACAGAACCATAGGGCACTACATGTAACGGAAGTCAAGAAGCAGCCAAAGCACAGGGTAGATGATCCATTTACAAGGACTTGTGAAGTAGGACACATCGTGACAACAAGAATGTCTTTTATTCATAATAGGTCTTGGTTAGTTTGTTGCTTTTTAATTGTTCTCATTGATAATAGTGATACAAGGAAGAAGTGGATCAAACATGTGGCGTGTAAGACATCAAAAAGAAAACGCTCCGAACAACCACCTATTGGTATGCTCCATATATTTTTTAGCCGTAACACTTTATAAATTAGTGTGCTTCCTATATTGGCACAAAATGTTCCCTGCAATATAGGAAAGTTTCACTACAGTTGGGGAAAGGTTTCCTGCAATCGGGAAACGTTTCACTGCAGTTGGGGAAAGTTTCACTGCAGTTGGGGAAAGGTTCACTGTATTGCATAAAAGATTTATTAGATTAAAATTTTATATATTAGATTGTTTCCTATATTTTTAGTGATAAATTTGTGATTTTGAAATTGGGGGGAAAAAACAGCAGAGGATCAAATTTCTGATAGTGGTAATGAAAATATTCAAGCAGATGACATTGAATATGATCCTACTAAGCTTAGGACAATGATGTCTCCATATGGGTTGTGCAACTTTCTACCAACTATATAAGATGAGCAGAAGAGAGACATAAATGAGCTTGGGTTTGCATTTTTATTAGCTTTGAGAGTCGATAAAATCCCATCAAGGCTAGCCAGATGGCTCGTTCAAAACTTTGATACTTGTAGGCGAGCTTTGAAATTGGCTAGCAATGAAGAGTTGAGAATTAGCGAAGAAGATGCATATTTAACAATGGGGTTTCCTAGGGGAAGCAAACTTGTTTAAGAAGCCAACAAAGGGGAGTATACACGGGTTCTTGATGAGTGGAAGGCTCAGTGGGCAGGTGCATTACCTAAAACGCATCAAGTGCTTTCACAAATGAAAAACCAAAGGAAAATGGGTGATATGTTTAAGAGAAACTTCATTGTCTATGTGGTCACCACTCTTGTCAAGGGACAACAAATGTGGAAGGTTAATCATCTTGTACTTAAAAGCTTAGTGGATCTGAAAGAGGTGAAAGACCTCAATTGGTGTGAGTTCACAATAGATAGTTTGATTTCTTGCACGGATAAGTGGAAGAGGCAACCAAAAGGTGCATATAAAGGTCCTCTGCTATTCTTAATGGTAATGATTTTTACTTTTATATTACGAAATTTAGTACGTATTCTTATTTTTGTCGTTACTGAAGTTTATGCATTAATGACTTCTTTGGGTCTGCTAATGTTCTCTTATAGCTGTGCTATGTTGATCGTGTCCTATGCAAGAAGAGAATGATGAGTAGAGAGTTTCCCATTTTAGCAAATTGGACGAGCAAAGATCTGTGGGCTCGAATGAATTTTGAGTTGGAGAGCTGTCAAGGCTTCAGTAAGGGGATTGAAGATGACAGAATTAAGGCACCAAATACACCAACTCTCCATATTCAAGAAGAAGAAGCAGATATTAGGGCAAAAAAGGTTCTTCTTATACTTAATGTTTCTTTTAGTGAACCTTGTTGCCTGTATTAGTGTACCTTTTGTTTATGCAGTGTATCTTTTTATGATTTGTTTTATTTTTTGAACTAATTTTGATGCAGGCATGTGTGCAAAAGATTTCAAGATCATTGAAGAGCTTTGCATGTTTTGTTATTGAGGTTGTTGATGCTGTGAGCAAGGCACAACAGATGTTCCCAGCGATCACCCAAATGGACAAAATTCAGGGTGTTTTGGTAGAAATATTGACTAACTGCTCAAAGCTGGGAACATTCAAGGACATAGCTGGTTCATCTCAAACACAACTTGGAGATGCTAATGTTGGTCATCAAGCAACCCCCTCTAGTCAAGATGATGGATTGTTTGTTAGTGATCCATCATTCTAGGATGCATGTGTTGAATTATCAAAGACTTATGAGAAGACTAGTGGGATTGCTTGTGCAGGCACCTTCACACCACCTGGGTTTGATTTACGATTCGATTTTAGGCTTTCTCAATCAGTCCAAGTTGAGAGCCCTAACCAAGGTGGAAGTGGGGGTGTAGGGGGTATTGGATCTGGTGGTCATTCTCAGTCAATGCAAGTTGAGAGCCCTAACCTAGGTAAAAGTGGGGGTGTAGGGGGTATTGGATCTGGTGGTCATTCTAGGCCTGATCCTCAAATAGAAAGGAGTCCCAATTCAAGCTCGGAGAGCCCGGTTGGAGATTCGGTTGGAGATTGCTTGCCCCCAAGGAAGAAGATGCCTGCCCCTCATTTTAGATCTCTGTTCTTTGTAAGGCACATTGATGTCTTGAAGTCTTTAACTATTAGAGAAAAGCAAGTGTCTGATTGGGGTTTTCTCCCATTGGATGAAGTTCACTATGATAGGTAATATTATGAGTTTTATTTCTATTTTTATGATTTTTATATTTTGTATATTGATTTATGTTTTAAATTTTTTATGTTTTTAATGGGGGTTTTTTGTTTGTTGTAGTGAGCTATTATTCGCATATGCGAATTTCAACATCACTAGATCTATAATTAGGACTTTGGGTTGTGGAGATGAATTGGATCACGGTGTTGTTGATTTATTCACTAATTTGTTGAATCATTCTGAAAAGTTGAAGGACCCTCAATCATTATCGTCGAGGTTCTTTTTTTCTTGGAAAGCCTGTGTAAGTGTTTTTTTCAAATATTGTTTAGCTTAAATATTTTAAATTAGATCCTGTTATTTCACTAAAGTTGTTTCTGATTCTTAATGATGTAGACTGAATTATTGGATGGGGGTGCTGAATTTTCTAGTCCAAAGTATAAAAAGTTCAAGCATATTTTGGACAGTGAAATTCAGATGATTTCTTGGATTGATTTCTCAAACTCCAAGCTACTAAGTTGATAACAGTTTAACTTTGTAGCATTTAGTGTGTTTTGAGTTTGTCTTGTGATCTAAATTGCTGAAATATTAACCTGAGCCAAAATCATTGTGGTGGCCTTGCTTATGGACCTCTGTGTTAGGGGAGGCAGAATCATAAGCATGTTGTATATTTGGTTCCATTTCTTGTTCTCCTATTCTTGAATAATATAAGAGGATAGGTTTGACAAGTTGGATTTAAGGGATTCTTCTTCAAAGTGCTCCATATTACTTAGCTACTACTAGCTAATAGGGATCTGTATGGTGGATATGTATGTGTGTGTGTGTGTGAGAGAGTGATAAGGGTCTTCCTTAGCTTGAATATGTTTTTGTCTACCTTGTCAAAAAGGAGAAAGCAACCAATAGCATCTACAGTTTCAACCTTGCATGCCACATACTCTAGGACAAACTGTGATGTTAATTGTAGAGAAATTAAAAATGACTTAATTTGGTTTGTTGGTACAAAAGATTCACTGCAATTGGGGAAAGGTTCCTTGAAGTTGGAAAAAGATTCACTGCATTGCATTAAACATCTGAATTTTGCTTCTTGGTACAAATGGTTCACTGCAATCAAGAAAAGGTTCCTTGCAGTTAGGAAAAGATTCACTGCATTGTATAAAAGATTCATTGGATCAACATTAAGATATAAAACTGTGGGGTAAATGCTGGTGTTGTCCATATTTCACCGTTGCCATTATTGCACCACAATCGTAATGTGGCTTACATATACTTATATAGGTGTGTTGATATGCAGATATTCTTTCCAGTGTTTCACAACGGATATTACTTTGTTGTGTGCTTCAATTTTTTGACAAAGAAGGTGGAGATTATCCATTCTGTTAGTCATAACAATGTGGACAATGGTGATATTCTTGTTTCTGTTAGCCTCTTGGTAATTTTCTATATTATCTTTTCATCCTTTTGCTATTCTAATCCTCTAACATTTGAAGCTACCTATTATACATGTATACTACTTTTTTTCCATAGGTTCGGTGTTTCTCAAAGTATTTTCCCAATAAAATCCCCAAATCAGCCAGGGGTAAACCTATTTCTATGGAGAGTTTGCAATTGGAGCAACTGAAACTACCTTGGATGGAAGTTTCAACAAAATCTTATCCCGACTCAGGGATGTATGTAATGCGACACTTGGAGATGTACATGGGAGATGTTGAGAAATGGAATACCGTGTTTAAGAAGTTCAATGTGAGTTCACTTTTTTTCCCTTGTTATAAATAAGTGAATTATATCATCGAAAATTTTGACAAGTTTTTTGCTCTCAACAGACACCCTTATTGAAGAAGCTCAGGGCGAAATATCGCTATAACATCATCACTAGTCAAGAAAATGTAATTGTTCCTCATATTCTTGATAAGGTTAAGGCTTATCATAATAGCATCAGGAAAGAGGAGATTGTTGGTTCTCGCATTAGAAGGCAAAGTCAAAGGTTGAAAGACAAGGCTTAATGTTAGTGTGCTTTTTATTGGGTGAATAGGTTGTACTTTTTCGGTTAAACTAGTTGTGTAAGCTTTAATGCCAAGTAAACAGTTGTGTTAAAACAGCTTTTCATATTTTGTTGTTTAGAGTTACACTGAAGTGTTGTAAAAATGCATTACAGGTTTAATGCAGGCACCCGTTCCATCCTGTTTACTTACTGAGAACCAAAATCATTGTGGATGCCCTTGCTTATGGACCTCTATGTTAGGGGAGGCAGAATCATAAGCATGTTGTACATTTGGTTCCATTTCTTGTTCTCCTATTCTTGAATAATATAAGAGGATAGGTTTGACAAGTTGGATTTAAGGGATTCTTCTTCAAAGTGCTCCCTCTTACTTAGCTACTACTAGCTAATAGGGATCTGTATGGTGGATATGTATGTGTGTGTATAGTTATACAGTACTAGGGGGAACAACTACCACAACAACAGTGGCACAATTCCATTTTCATTTCTACCCATTGCTAACAAAAAGAAAGAAAGAAACGCTCGGATCCTACGTAAGTCCATATGCCATCAGGCTTGAAATCCTTATGGTCCTCCTTAGAGAACTCATTAAAGCTATACAATGCCTCTTCTTCAAGCAAACCTCAGAGCGTTCCCTAGCATATCTCTACAGTGCCTCATCCTCAAGCAATCATCAAGGCTTTCCCTAGCATAGCAAATAAAAACAACTTAATTTTGTTTGTTGGCACAAAAGATTCCCTGCAATTGGGAAAAGATTCCCTACAGTTGAGAAAAGATTCACTGCATTTATAACACCCCGAGTGTGGCTTAAAAGTATCGAATTGACTTCTTATATTACCAAAGGTGCACCTTTATTTTCGGGAAGCCCACTCTTAAGAACTCCACAATTAAGCGTGCTTGCTGAGGAGCAATCTTGGGATGGGTGACCTCCTAGGAAGTTTCCCAGACAGCGTGTGAGCGAGGACGAAGCATGCCGGAAAGACTT
>JACYFF010010365.1:50785451-50808274 GCA_017589665.1 Selenicereus undatus | reverse complement strand
CGGAAAGACTTGCGGTGATTTGTGGGGTCAGTCGACGATCCTTGAAGCCGTTATGGGTAAGACCTGCGACCGAGAGGGGTCGGAGCGTTACAGCATTACATTAAAGATTCATTGGATCAAAATTAAGATATATCATTACAATCCACTGACACCAAATAAGAATCAATAGCAGCATGCACATTTACAATCAACTTTCGTCCGTTGTGAATCCCTACGAATACTGAACCCCACTCTTATATTTGACACTTTGTCCAATCAACACAAATTCATCATTCTCAACATATTCTTGTCTGATGGGTTCTTGATGCTGACGAACTACAATTTAAGTAGTCAATAGTGCCAGAAGCTATTATATTTATCAATGTATTTGGAGGATAGATAGTAGCTTAATTAGGAAAAACAAAATTGATGCAGCAATGCATTGCATCAACAAGAGATTTACTGCCATCAACAAAAGATTTACTGCAACAGGTAAAAGGTACACTAACTGACAAAATAATTGTTACTATAATTATATATGAGATCTACGACCACCTTCCTTTCCACCATGAGTTACAATGTATACAACACCATATTCTTATAAGTATAAGTCATATGTAACTATTGCTACATGCACTCTACAACCACTACTTTCATAATTCACTAGCTACATGACATTGCACTGAAGTTTGGAAGAAATCATACATACCTATCACTTGGGGACCATATTCTTGATCATTGGGATCTTGATTCTGGGGACCTACAATATAAGAATAATGTCAGTAATCTTTACGTTCATTTAATTATAGTTATCCTATGAATAGCATAATTTGATATTGTCAATCGTTCTTATTTATTTAGTGTATCTCTCCAAAAATGCAGTGAAACCTTTCTACACTGCAGTGAAACTTTTGTACAATTCGGTGAACCTTTTGCCTAAATCAGTGTATCTTCTTTGTCAGCTTATGTGCAACGATTTTGTTATTACAATCCTACCTTTGGGGAATTTTCTCAAACACCTTATGTGCAACCATGCTTGACTTTAAAAGTTGCACTAGGTAGCTATTCTTTGCATTGAAAATTGATAGATAATTGTTTGTTTGAGCAATTTTATGAACATACCTTGAAATCCTAGCATATGTAACTCTTCAATGAGCAATTCCTCTGCTTCAGCTACCACTTGTTCCTCAAAATCCATTGATTTTGCTTATTCGTATTGCTAATTTTCAGGATGGATCATGTATGTTGCTCAAAATTGTCTTGATCAAAATTCAAATATGCAGTGATTGATTTTTGCATATTTGGCCGTAGGTTTCTTGCTCAAAATTTTCTTGCTTCAGCTTTCACCTGTGTTTCTCTTCAAATGTTAGTGTTGTGGGCCGCCCAAATGCAAAGAAACAGTTGGGCCCAATTTTGTATATGTAGATTGCAACATATGTTTATCTTGGCCCAATTTAATAAGATCCTTTTATATATAGGTGTGTATAATTCTATGGTACATAAGTATGTACCATAAACTAACTGCATGACATTTGGCTCCCCCCCCCCCCCATTTCTCATTTTCATTCTTAATTATTAAGAAAATTTTTATGACTTGGTAATTCCCGATGTGGCTCGAATACACCGTAATTTATTTTATTTCATTAAACTTATATATTCACACTATTATTTGTCATTTTACAACTGTAAGGAAATTTCGTATTATCACATATTTATAACACATGGGGCGTTTTACAAGAAAAATTGTACGGCTCACTGCTCCAAATAACTATAAGTATCTGCATAATGCCAGATTTGGAATTAATTTGAGCATGATTAACAACTGGGGCATTACAACATACATCTTCCTTACACAAGGATGTAATTTAACTCAAAAAGGTGCCCATAAAATTTTTATGAAATATTTACGCGCGCATCAACCAAGTGAGTATGGCCAACAACACACCAATAACACCGTGAACTGCCTGAAACATGTATTTCAGCCTCTCCACCTCTACTCTTCATTCCACCTCAACACATTTGTCAACTTCACAAGTCTAGTGTTGGGTACTGGTCATCAAGAAGCCAGTCCCTCTCAAAGCATGCTCACACACGAGATCATCAATTACCTTCTTCACCCTTTCAAGGAAGTTCAAGTCTGTCAAATAAAAGTAGACACAAGCTATTGCATCTTGGGAGCAAAGACACAACAAACAATTGGGAAAATAGCATCTATTGGTGTTGTATATAACAAACATACTTATTACACATGTTCCACAATAATGTTGAAAGTTAAGCAAAATAAACTTGATTTATCCTTTTAGAGCAACGGGCATTTTGTCTGCGGTAGCGATCATCACCTTTAAATATGTCAGCTTCAACCCTGAAGTTGCAGGTGTAGGTCTCCATTCCACAATAGCTACAAGTTGAATCCGAATATGAACTATCAGGAACCTAGGGTGGCTATCTGTGGAGTAGATAAGAAGAAAATAACCTCATATAGTCTCCCTAATTATGGTTGATACTCTCTTATATGAATGTGACCTCACAAATCCGGTTTAAATACATAGGTGTAAAGCTTAGTTATAGAGTGGAAGGTAGGCATTGTTACTCTCCTTTAATGATAATTTGTTAAGTGGATAGTAGTTGTACCTTTCCTTAATAATCTCCCACCATACTTCCCATTATTTAATATATTCCCCTTAATTAGTACATCTTAACTTTTTATTCAATGTATGCAGTTGGGATAAACCTTATCCTTAATTAATGTAGGCAAACACCTGAATTAATCATTTATAAATGTGCGACACTATTACAATGTTTGCTTAAATATATGTTTCATTTGTAGTTGGCATGGCAAAACATTTCAAAACAAACGTTATCTAAGCACGAAAAATTATTGTTTTTAGGTATTACACGTTATTGAGTATAGTACTGATGTTATCATTGCAATGAACATTGCATTCATTACTTCCCTTATCGTTGTCCACAGTTTTCTGGGGAATAACTTATCCATAAGCATGGATAGCACATCCTGGGATGGTTTAACAAGGACTTTGGGTTAATCAGTTACACTAGATAATGATGTCGACAAAATGTGATTTTTATGGAAAACAACTTATTGTTTAACCTAAAATTATTACATTTTTAGACCCTTTTATTATCTATTATTTGCTCGAAATAAATAATTAAATTAGGATTTTAATATGTTTTTATTTATTTTGTAAGAATAATGAAATCTAGATAAATTGGGTGTCAAATGATCTAGAAGAAGCATTGTGGATCAAGAAATAAAAATAAAAAGAGCAAGAACAACCCAATGGCCGGTCCACGCCCAACGCATTTCCAAATCGGGCCCCTTATTCCTCTCCCTCCTGGGTCAGTCTCTCTCTCTCTCTTTCCTATTTTTCCATTTCGCGGGCTAAGATCTGTTTTTTTTTTTTTAAACCTTCGTCGGTCTGCCCTTTCTCCCCTAATTTCCATGCCTACTTCTTCTAAAAGAACCACGTGCCTTGCATGTGATGACAGCAACAGCCCCCCATCCCCTTCACTTCTTCTTGCCTAATAATTTTGTTATATCATAACTATTGCTATTTATACTAAGAAATTCTCATATTGCATCAACTAACACTTGATATTATTACACAATATGACAATATCACAAAGTACATTACTACCATCCACATTTCAAGAATCTCCACGCCTCCATAAGGCATAAGTTTATTAACATCGTGTTCATGTCCAATCCACTGTGCAGACGCAACAAAGTCTCATAGAAGCCCTAGACATCCAAATAAAACAACACAACAAAGTCAAAGTACTTATCTTCCTGGAACTTGGATATATTTCACTTGCAAGGTCTTTAGGGAAGGGAAAATTAAAATTTAAAAAAGTTTCAAAAAAATAATAAAATAAAAAAAATTTGGGTTTTTGGGTACCCGAACCCTTGAAACATTTGAACCGTACTAGGACCAATAACCCAAAAAAAGGATTCGGGTACTCGAACCAAAATTTTCAAATATTTTGGTTCGGGCATTGAAATTTCAGGTCAGGCAACAAATTTTCGGTTCGAGTAATTGGTTACTGATATTTTTGAACACCCCTATGTCCTACACTGCTCAACCCCTATACAATATATTATGGTCAACTACGGTCAAAGAGAGGGGTATCAGCAATTAATTGTTCAACCATTCCATGGCCTAATCATACTCAAAACCAATTGGCATACTACACACACAGATTCACTTACTCTCCTAATAAAACTAAACAAACCATATATTATGCATGTACCACATTTCTTCAACCTAGGTTAACCTGCCCTGCTAATGTGAGTGACAAATTTACATGTACACTTTCTGTCCAACACACAATTGTTATGAACATTGACCCCCAAACCAATAAACCTAAGCCACAAATTTCCATATCAACTACAACCCACAACAAGGCATCAACTACCGCAACACAAGACCTAATACATAACATTACAAACATCAACCCCAACAAGACACACATGCAACAAATACACTGTAAACAACACATGTATAAAATCAAGACACACCCACTAGGTGCACCTCACCAGACCAAGGTCAATGAATCCACAACAGATGCTATACCGACTAAATGAATGCGCCACATCTCAGATAATCTCACATATCGTCACATATCCTGGGTTACTAATTGTACATTAGCAGGGATATTTAATCGTAACCTGGCTTTATCCACTTAGATAACTTGGGTATTCGCTATAAATAACTTGGATTATAGAGTTCAGATTTCCGAGTTATTGTCATTATACTACACCAAAATTGAAACATTACCAAATCCAAACTACTAATAGTCTTAATAATACTTGTGAATTTAATCGACTTACATCACAATTCACATGGGATATTCACTATAAATATTCTGGGTTAAAGAGTTCAGATTTTTGAGAATTTTAATTGACTTACATCCAGAATTTTAATCAAGTTCCCTTAAAACATTACCAAAACCATATTTCTAACAAACATTGTCAACTTCAACTATACCTGTTAATTTTCCCCTACCTTCCTAACCCCACACCGCAAACAACATTACCCCATTTCCTCACTGTAGTTGGTGTCCCAACTTACAAAACCCTTGCCTAACTTCGATTCAACTTCTTTCCTACTCCAAAGTTACAAAAACAAATAACAATTTACACAAAAATTAAAAAATTTAAGCCTTACCTTTAGTTGCAAAATCTGCACTCCGCCTCAAATGAATTGCCTACTTCAGCAACCCCCTTTAGTTATGGTTGACTGCTCCATGCAAACGACACCACCGCTAACAATTTTGACCCTTCTTTGCTTGTGCTCCATTGTCGAGATCAATGGCGTCTGCACTATGAATGTTTCCTTCAACTTCTGGCCTCTCCTTGCCACTTTCAATGCATGTTTACTCCATTCCTCAACTTCTCTCTTGACATCCCACTTAAAACTCATTCAATTCAAAAAAATACTTACATGCTACATTACTTAGAGTAGCTATGGAAACTTGATTTCCTTCCCTTCCTGCATTGACATTTCAAAAGCATTTGTTCTTTTAAACAACAGTATAATGTAAATTTTCCTAATTTAATTAATCAATCTAAAAACGTCGCAATTCTGACATCTCAATTCGGATGGATCATGGGGTCGACTTTTCCGAACGTTGCCCACGTAACAAAATGTACAAGTTCAGGGGCAATGGAATACTTCGCAAGGACCAAAAAGCCTGAGAAGCAAAATAGCTTGGGTTTTGTACGAGCCACGTCAATCTTAGAGCATCTTCAGCGTGAGACTCACGCGAGCAGAGAGAGAGTCGAGTGAGGGGAAGTCAAGCTCGAGGGTATGCAGTGACCTCCTCGACACTCGCACCTCACGAGTTTCCTCGGCTCCCAGAGCCAACTCGTGAGGGATTTTTTATTTTTTAAAAATATTTTTAATTAGTTTTTAATATTTTTAATTAGTTTTTCTTTTATTTTTTTGTTCTAAAATAAAGTTGTGTGTTATAGCGTGGGTTCAGATGTATTATTTTATTTGGTGAGGAAAAGTTGCGAGCCAACTATTATAGAAAGTGGGAATTGTGAGACAAAAAATTATAAAAATGACTAATATGACAGTGGTAGGACCCGATTCGTGAGCTGGCCGCCGTTGTTTTTGCTCTTATAGTGTCCTTGGCTTAATTGCCTCTGGCTCTTGAGTCTTGATCCTGACAAATAGCTTTCTTCCGCCATTGAAATTACTCAACCCTTCCCTTCCCAATTTCTCTCTCCTATTGCTTCCATAATCCCCCCATCCAGTTCAATCCTCGAACTTCATCGTAATCATCTTCATATTACTTTTTTGACAACTTCAATTCTTCGTTCGAATCAAACTGGTCGAGTATCAATCGTCTCCATTCTCGTCAAGTCCTTTTGGTACCTATTTTCCTTCTCATGTTGTTGGTGGGTCTCATCTTCTGATTGCTATGGCGGAAAGTTGCGAGCCATCTTCATCAGTTGAGCCCTGCCTTCGGTACCCCAAGATTCAGCTTGATGATTATGAACCTCGATTGCTTCCTCAGCAGGTAAGTTTAATTTGATGTTGAACTTATTTAAGTTCGGTTCAATTGCAGAATTTTGTTGCAAGTCTTTAATTTCTGCGAATTAATTGTTTAATTGAGAAATAGTGTTCTTATGTGATTGAAAGTTGCTGCCTTTTCAATTGCTTATTTAGGATTTCAAATTTAGGGTTGGATTGTGTTGTTCTGGTTAGGATCTTGTAGGACGCTGCTGAGATGTATGTATTGATGTCTCTGACCTCAGACATAGGAAATTATAAGACCTTCAACTTCGTTGATTAATGGTGGGGATTGTGACAGGGAGATTGGAAAAAAAGCTTTCGTTTGAGAGATTGGGGATAAAGAGTATTGAAGATAACCATTGTTAGGGTGCTTAAGTTCAGTAACCATAGGAAAGATAATGCGTTTATTTGGTCGTGAGGCAAAAATAGAAAAGATAAATATAAAAATTGAGATAGCAGCTGACCATTCACTCTGTTGCCTTTCATTTTCAGGGAACAGAAAGGGGGCCATGTGAGGGTAGGAGGGATGATTGTTACTGGTCCTTCCTATATTTCGTATAGGATGTTGATAAAGATGAACTAAACTCGTGATTGGCAGACAGTTAGAGTCACTGATTGAGAAGCATAACCAAATTGTTGCGTTGTTTGTTTAGCTTTTCATAGAGTAACTTGAAAATACTTTCACTGCTTGGAACAGCATGTAGAAATCAGACGGAGGTGTTCCCTGGGGAGTGAAATGATCTTGCATCAATACATAGTAGATAGAAATTGTTTCAGTGGCATCTATCCTTGGAGGAATTCCTGGGCGTAGGGGGCAGGGGGTGGTGATCCCAATTTTATGAGTGCGTAGAAATTGAGGCTTTGCAATTTTTGTTTTGTTTTGCTTGATGTTTATGATTTTGTGTTAGTTTGATGGGAATTGCGATGGCCATTCTTAATTAGGTTTTTAGAGAAGATGAGAGGCAGGGAGAAGACAATGATAAACAACCAGTTGATGAAGTCGTGAAAGAAGATGAGAACAAGGGGGCGGAAGGGGAACCTGACTCTGCAGCAGGTCTTGAGGTGGATAAAGGAGCCGTAAACTGTTCAATTAAAGGCAACCACAAGCATGGTAAAATATTCTTTTATGATGCGCCTGTTTCTGAAGAAACTGGGATCTGGATACCTGTCTCTGTCCCTCCGTTGCCAGAAAGTGAACGTGAATCCTGGGCTATAAATTCCTCTGTAGATGCGGGTTACCTCCCTGACACCGACATGGATTGGAATCACTTCACAGCAGAGGATAAGGAGCTAACCATGTGGGATGTGTTTACTGAAATGCTGGTTGCTGTTGGTGGGAAGGTGAAAGCTCTAGCATCAGGTGACTTTCGTCAACGTCAGCTTTCCTGGATATCAGCTACATTCCTGGAGCAAGCATGGAAGGAAATGGCTGAAACTCTAGCAGAGGCAACTGAAGTTAACGTCCAGGAGATTCTGGAGGCAGAACCTCCCCGTTGGCTGCCTGACAGTGCTGCATCAGCCTGCATGCTTTGTAGTGCACGTTTCCATCCTATAATTTGCTCCAGGCATCACTGTCGTTTTTGTGGGGGATTGTTCTGCAATGAGTGCTCAAAAGGGAGAAGCCTATTGCCTGTGAAGTTCCGTGCATCAGATCCACAACGAGTCTGTGATGTGTGCTGTGTGCGATTGGAGTCTGTGCAGGGTTACTTGATGGACCAAGTCAGCCGTGCTGCACAGTTGCCAACCCATGACGTGACTGACCTCAGTACCTTAAGATCATGGCTTAATTTTCCATGGGCCCGTTCCATGGAATATGAAATTTACAAGGCTGCGAATACCCTTAAAGGTTATAACAAGGTATGTGACCATATATCTATATAACTGGATAATGTTGATCTATTCCAGTCCCTGCCCCTTTCCTTAAGGTCGTCTTGAGGAAGTTAATATCTTCTTGTGTAGATTTCTTTCTGATTGGAGTCAACTTATGGTCCTTTTGTCTTATTTTCGTTTTTTTTTAAGTAGGGTTTGTGAGTAAACCTTTGTTAGCTTTTTTCCTTCTTGTATCAATCCATGATGCTATGCTCTTGTGCATAACTAATTGTAGGATCTCACCTTGATAGTAACACATTTGCCTTATTGTGTATTTACCTTGTGCACCGCTCTCCACAAAATAGGAACTAATGGATTGATGGACATTGCAGATCGTTATCCTTGAATCTCTTAGTCAATTGTTCACAATGTGAGTAACCAAAACTTTGACTTTTTCATGGCAAACAAATGTGCAGATTGGTGCTCTATCACCTGAAAAGTCCATTCCAGATGCTATCCTAAAGCAGGCCAAAGGCCTAGCCATTCTCACTGTTGCAAAAGTTGGTACAGTGATGACCTACAAAGTGGGTACAGGGCTGGTTGTTGCTCGCAGAAAGGATGGATCTTGGTCTGCTCCTTCTGCCATTGCTTCATTTGGTTTGGGTTGGGGAGCTCAGGTGAGGCTTTTGCTTGTTTTGACACCAAAAGAATAATTGTATTTTGTTTTGTTGGTGTTATGTAAGTCAGCACCTGATTAACCTTTCTCACCTATCAGCCTTTTACTAGTTGTAAATTTCAATGTCAATGATGGGGTGGCTGAGTATTTGTTTTCGTCAGGTTTGCATGTAAAGCTGACAATATATTTTACATTTTGGAATGGATGCAACCCATTTTTGAGGTGATTCTGGACCGATGTTTTGCTATTGGTTCTCACTATCCCCCCCCCCCCCCAAAAAAAAAGAAAGTAGGTTTTGTGAATTACCTCCACCGCTAGCTGGAATTGTCACTAGTTTTTGTTGTTGAACTTTAACCATGTCTGAAATTCAAGACTGCATAATTTACTTGCCTCATGCTTGATGTAGTTAGAGCATGGTTATGTAGATGAGGGTGCTTTAGTCATATTTACCTTGTCATCTTTGTATTCTGAACTCCAAAGAGAATGGGCTTGGCAAAATTTTAGTATATAAGCTTATGAAAGTCAACCGCGCATGAAAACTCCATGCCATCAAAATTATATACCACCATGTCATTGGTCCCTTGGAATTGGCCTCTTTGCTTGTCAGGGGTAACATTCCTTAGATGTGGACTTCCCTAGCTCCTGTTTTGCAGGGAGATCCACACTTACCTTGTGTTTGTTGTTGACCCAGATATGCAATTTCTGAAGAAAGATAACATTTCTGAACACGTGAATGTCCAAGCACTTACAGGTCCATTCTGCGATGGATTTGTGATCTTTTGTGGGTATTGTGATCCTGTTTAGCTGCGCTTCTAGGAGTTCCCTATAAACAATACAAAGAATTTACTGAAAAATGAAAGGAGATGAAGTCCCTTTTTTTACCAAATATATATCTCAAACTTTGGAAGTTTCTTCGAACAGCTTCCATGATAGCTATGCTGGCACGATTGAATTTCTTTGAGTGACCTTGATTTAATGGTGATACTTCTTTTACAAAACTATGAGTCACATTTGACAAATGAGAGGAGTTCTAACTTTGGACATTGTGACTCCTAGTTCCTACTTGGTCTACTGGGTGATCTGATTCTAGACAGCAGAACATTAAAATGTACTGGTAGATAACTGGGGCTTAGGTGGTTGGTAATATGAAGTTTTGGACTTACGGTCATTGGAACAAGCTGTCAGTTCCACTTTAGTGCCATTTGGTGATCTATGTAGCTGCTCCTGGTAAAAAACAGACGTTGAGCCTTTGTGATTTAGAAGTTTCAATTCTTGTAGGAAGGGTTAGAAATGAAGAAGGGAGTTTGTCAATGATAGTGTATCCTTGTCATACATCGCTGAAGCTGTGATGTTAATGGATCTTTGCCAACTGACACTTGACAAGCATGGATGTGAAACTGACAGGCATGAATTCATCCTTTTATAAACTAAACACTGCATTTTTGGTAGCCTTCGTCTAATTATATGGTTCTGCTTTTTGTCTCTCTGTTATACTGTTTCCTTTTCTTTTTGGGGGGGGATTTATTAATAAGGGACTGAAGACTAGTCAATATAATCACTGTTAAATATTCAAATTAAACTGTGGAGTGTATTATGTTTGAACTTCTAGATGTTAATATTCTATATCTATGAGCAGGCAGGAGGAGAATTTATGGACTTTATTATTGTGTTGAGAACTACTGAAGCGGTCAAAATGTTTGGAGGGAATATGCATCTCTCTTTTGGTGCTGGAATGAGTGCTGCTGTTGGAGTTGTTGGAAGGGCTGCAGAAGCTGACATACGTGCTGGTGATGGAGGTTGTGCAGCTTGCTATACATATAGCTCCAGCAAAGGTAAATTGCTACATTCCACTGTCAAATCTTCGATGTACTTCCCTTCTGATAAGCCAAAGTTGCACTGAACTGCAATAATGGGGAACAAAGCATAAAAGGAAAAGATATAGAGCTTTAAATAATACATGACCTTGTCTTCGCTAATTACAACCTTCCCTACAAAAAGATCTTAAACGTTATATTTATACGGAAGAGAAATATGGGTGCTTAATCTTTAGTATCCCAAAGTATCTGAATTATCTAATTCCGCTCACTTTCAGGATTTATTATATTTAATATGAAGTTTGTAGAAGTCATATCGTATGCCCACCTGGGCATGGGTACTTCAGTGTGAAAAGAAAAGTTAGAGTGATAATTTTTTTTTTTTAAAATCACAAGAGCTAACAGGGGAAACTATGACTTCGAGAGCAATGGTAAAAGATGCTTTAAAGAAGCACTATGAACAGTTCATGGTGATTATTATAGGAAGGGGCTTGATTCAATGAGTTGTAGATATAATGATATGCAATACACATATCGAATTAAATTGAATTTAGAGCAAAGGGAGTTTGGAAATATTATTTTCTTTGGTTGGACAACATTAAATCTGATTTCGTTTGATAGTTTGCGCTCAGGGGTTGGTCCTATATGGCTTTGTTAAGATCTAAGAAGCACAGACACTCTTCAGGGCTTCATGTATTGGTGTCCGACACTCTCAGACACTTTTTTGACACTCTCAAACACAAGCGCAACATATAGACGGGATGACGAAATTAGGTTATGCTATTGATAGTTATAGAATGCACATATTATGAACAATTTGCTAATTCTATTCATAACAAAAATATAGATATACGTTCATTTCAATTTCAATTCATAAAAAAATAAGAATCTCTAAATAGAACAAAATAAGGATTGAAAATTTTTTGTTAGAGTTGGTAGAAATGTAAATGAGCGGGGATTTCTTTGTTTGAAATTTTGAAAGAGATTGGTAAGAGTTGGTAGAAGTTGGTCGAATGTAGTTGAATTTTGATAGCAGATAGAGATAAACAAAGAAACTCTTACCAATCTCTTTCAAAAATATAGATATATGTTCATGCCAACGAAAAGTACCGACCCTAAGATTGAGGGTAATTGCTAAATGCTTAAACTGGGCTGGACCATAACAACTAAAACCCAAAGTTTGATAGCGTATAGAGATAAACAATCAACCGACGCTTGGGCTAAGTTTTTGAGCTTAAAACACCTATTGCCTTCATCCTTTAAGAAACTAACTCCACAGAAAATTTCATCAGGTCCATCCATATGTATAACAACCTCAGCAATTTCGTCCATCTCATGATCCTCAAGATGAGTTTGAATAAGTGTGGCTTGCAGAGGATTATCAACAACCCAATCTAACAAAGAGCCCTCATTGTTAATCACAACAAAAGCGAAGAAAGAGCTGTAGAGAGAACTCTTCTAGGAATTAGGCAAAACACAGGTCAGACTAGCACAAAAGCCAGCTATACCCCAAGTATGCTGAACTATTAAACAACATGAGAAGGAGATATCAAAATTTAAAACAAGACCAAATTATCAATTACCAACTCAAAATCTCAAGGAGGATTGGGAAGTTTCGCACCTGATTGAAGCGCCCATGAAATTGGTGTAATTTAGCACTATAGGCTAAAACATTGAACAAACCTCGCTGAAATTTGTTGGTTACACTAAAACCCCAATCATTGGTCTCCTCAAGCCTCGGGTCCGTCGCGATTGCGCGCTAACAGCTATGCCTTTGTCCTCTTTCTGAAATTTGAGGGGAAATTTGAGCAGCAGACGAGGGAGTGCATTGTTGCAAATGAAACTTGAACTCCTAGTCAGAACGAGGGTTGTAAGATGGGGAATGGGGAATGAGCTAGGAATAGGAACTTGGGAAAGAAAGAAAAAAGAAAAAGGGGGCAAGAGGAGGGGAGACGACACACCGGCTACGACCTTAGGCCGGCACCGGTGTCACCGGTGTCGTCGCCGCTGGGAAGGAGGAAAGCTATGTTGGTGTGTAGAGGGATATTTTCGATCAACGAAAGGGAATTGGTTGGGTTCTATGTGTATCAGTGTCAGTCATAACGCATACCTGAGTCCAAGTAAAGTAGGTGTTAGGCTATTATCCTAACTTTACTTCAATAGTTTGCCTATCAAAATTAATGCAATATCAGTAAGCAATATTACACGTTCTCTTTCCTAGCCATGGTCCTGGTTTTTTTTTTTTTTTAGGGGGGGGGGATTAGATGTGGTTTGCCTTAACCCCTTAATTCGTGACAGATTTGTGCTGGAGCTAAATTAACTGAGCATCGCCTTGATTCATTACTCTAGTTATAGTAAAAGAAGTTGAAGACATCTTAGTAGCATTGTACTATGATCCTAACGTCAATAATTCGTCCATCAAAATTGATGCGAACCATACGTATAAGCAATATTACACGGTCTCCTGCCTAGCTATGATCCTCCTTTTTTTGGGTTTTTTGGGGCGGGGGGGGGGGGGGGGGATCTGGTTTGCCTTACCCCTTAATTCGTGAGATTTGTGCTGGAGCTAAATTAACTAAGCATTGCCCCGATTCATGACTCTAGTTATAGTAAAAGAAGTTGAAGATACCTTAGTGGCATTGTGTAAGTCCATTATAATCTAAAGATGAATTTGAAACAGGCTTTTTCATCAGCGATCTATTGAAATGGTTTTTCGTTTTCTTTTTAAGCTTTGTGTTTGTGTCCATTCCTTTAATCTGAAATTGTTGGAAAGTTTGTTAACTTGACATTATTGGTTATGCAGGTGCTTTTGTTGGCTGTTCCCTTGAGAGTAATATTGTTACAACACGCCAGAAAGAAAATTCCAGATTTTATGGTAATTCATCCCTGAAGGCATCTGACATTCTGCTTGGCCCATTGCCAAGACCTCCTGCTGGTGCTGTACTCTATGAGGCATTATCTGATCTATACCAGAAATTGGAGGGGTGAAGTTCTGAATCTTTGTACATATCACTCCTTGCCGTAGAAAAATGTCTTGCCTGGGCCCTAATCGTAGATTCAAGCAGCCTGGTTCTTCCTCAACACTCGCAGCCTCACTGATGCCAACTATGTGGAGTATGTTTCGCTATGATATGTGTTTGTACAGCAGAAAGTGGGAAAATTTATTCGCTTCTGTCGGAAAATTGGTGCAAATGGAAAGATCTCTGAAGTAAATGATTGTAAATAATTCATTGGCATTGCTTGTTACCATTCATCGATAGACAGCATCTGTTTGGGAAAGGAAGATGGCGCAAAACCCTGTCCACTGAAAGTCAATGGTCAGTATGATTGCATATTAAACTTGTTGTCGACTGGCCATATAGTCTACTCCTCTGTTGACATGTATTTGGTTTCCTAAAATATAAAATTTGTCATGGTCCCTGGCACCGTAGCCCGAGGAGCCATGGTAGTACCTCGAGTGAGATCATCTCGCTGAAAGGACATGGTGAGACAAAACTACTTTATAGTTGACTTTTTAAAAGTTTTGCAATAGTTAATAATTCAATTTATAATAACTTTTTAATTTGAGACATTATAATTCATTGAGGAAGTGACTATACTAAAAGTCATCTTAAATAAATTATTTGTCATCTTTATAATTGTTAGATTAGAAGTTATCATAAAGACATCTATCTTATGACATCCCTCGAGTGATCTAGTTTTAAATAAAATGTACAATATATGTAAATATTTTCACTTTATTTGATATTTTTAATTCTTTACTTGAGGAATTTGATAATTATCATTATTAAAGCGAATATGTCAATAATGTACTAATTGTACATATAATATCATACTTTGTAACTGTAATAATAAGTAATTCTTTATTAGTAGCTATTATTATTGCAAATATTAATCTCATAAGATTTAGAATTAGAGTTGTACATAACTTTAAAAATAAAATCTTTTATTATGTATATCGTTGTTTTTTAATTGAAAAGCCAAAAATAATAATATTGCCAAAAAACAATCAAAAGTGATACTTAAGGATAAAAAATTTAAAAAATACAAATCAAGTGAAAGTGACATATGACAATTGAAGAGAATTTTTAGAGAAAGTACACTTCTACAAGTGGTGAAATACTTACCTTTCAAATGTGAGGTTGGGGTTTAAACCTTACTATTTGCAAGGATTGACTACCACTTCCTCTGTAAGTGAAAAGACTTATGTTTCTCTAAAGAAAAATATGAAGAGAATTTGTTTTGTTTTACATTTATAGAGTTATAGATGTGGTTGCATCTTTGGAACTATCTACACTTTAACTTGTATACAAGTATCTACTTTATCTGTCGCTTTTTCGTTTTGTTTTTCGCTGTTGCTAGGATTCAATAAGGCACCATTAAACACACATTTTTTTTTTCTTTTTTTTTTGGTTGGCGGTGAGAAAAAGGAGGCAAGCCCCTGATGGAATTATCAATTACAAACAAAATGTTGCCAATACACACCCAAAATCATCCTCAATGATGATCGAAAGTTAGGGATTTGTTTTCTTTTTTGGGGGGGGGGGGGGGGTACACACAACCAAAGGATCAGATTGTGAAACCCCTCAAATAGCTAACCAATCCGCAGCACTGTTTGTTTCCCTAGAACAGTGTTTGATCTTCACAAGCCAATCTTTGCTGTTGACAAGTGATTGGCATTCCTTTATAATAAAGCAATGAACTTGATTACTCTTGCAAGGTGGTAGGATGAGTTGTACCGCCACAAGGGTGGAATACCCCATTAATTAGCGACGTTTAATTGGGTTTAATCATATGATTATAATATCAGTCAAAGTAGAAAAGCACACAAATTTTGGATTGCAGCAAAAAATATGTTTGAGCTAAGTAATCTAAGTCATTGTGAAAGCTTCAAACGAGTTTAATCACATTTAACCATGTAAAATCATACATTAGTATGTATACAAACCCAGATAATACGAAGTTTCGACTTAAGCAAAATTAATCCGCTTATTAAAGAAAAGGAAAATAATAAATACAAAAACGATAATAAAAAGGGACAAGTTTTAGGTGTGTTATTTATGTCAGGAGATAGCTAACTCTTGTCAAGCATAATAAAGCAAAACGTTAGGCGTCATGTTAAGCTTGGAAAAAAAAGAAGGTTAAATTGGAAATAATGGGCTTATGTTTGTGACGAGAGCTTACATTGTCAAATAGGAGCCATAGGTACATCAATGCAAATGGAGATGCTAATTCTTAGATGTAAATTTGACATGCTTCTTCTGAAGAATAATCCAATTAGTATGGCAATTGGATAAGGGGTTTCTCAGTAAGGGTGTGTTTGGTAGGGGGGAAAATTATTTTCCCGGAAAATGATTTTCCCATTTTACGCCGTTTGGTAAAACAACGAGGGGAAAATCATTTTCAGGGGAAAATCATTTTACCCCATTTGAAGGAAATTGTTTTCCCTTGAAAAAGTAGGAAAAACGATTTTCCAAGCCCAATTTTCGTTGCCCAATTTTATCTCTCGTTCTATTTTCTTTTAATTGTGCCTAGTATCACTCTATTTTCATTCTCATTTTGTCTCTCATTCTTCCCCTCTTCTTCATGTTCATCATGTTCATCGATGATTTTCATCATTAATCTCTGTAATTATTTCTTGAGTTCTCTGATCGTATTACAGTTGCCCTTTTGAAGAACTTCGCAACCTGAGACACTCATCGTCTCCCCGTTCGTCATTTTCTTTAATCTGGATTTAATAGCACTCAAAATCAATTGGGTAATCCTTGGAAATAGTGAAAAAATTGAGATTCATTAATTTTGACTATCTCTTTTGCTGGGTTTGTTATTGGATATATTTCTTACTGATGTTTTGGGTTTGATTTTGAAGAGGAGAGAGAAACAGAATTCGTTGGTTGGGCCGAGTTAGAGTAGTGAGCAGGGAAGGGGGTTGATGGTAAAAAGAAATGAAGTGAGGACAGGGGGTTCATTCTATCAAATAGCAAAAAATGAAGTGGAAAGAAAATGATTTTCCATTCTACCAAACAGCTGAAAATGTAAGTGGAAAATCATTTTTCTTGAGAAAATATTTTTCATGGAAAATGATTTTCTGGGAAAATGATTTTCTCCCCTACCAAACACACCCCAAATATTGGTGCTTTTTCCTCACTTAAGGCAAAATTCCTGGCTCTTCTTAAAGGGCTTCGTTCGGCTCACGATATGAATATCAGAAAAATGGAAGCGGAACTATATTTCATTTGTAACGGCCTAATTCATAATAATGTAACTAGGTGCTTCATAATTGACTAAATATTCAGAAGCAATGGATAGCTTATCAATTAGGGAACTGCCACTGCCAGTTTTCAAAATAAAAACAAGACAAACTATTTGAAAGAAGGTGAAGTATAGGTTATTTACAAAAATTAGACAAGTTCATTCTTCATTTATATGAAAAAACATACAATAGTTAACAACCCATTAATTCTCTTGGTGCACCAAAGGTTGCTCTTAGTGACGTAAAAGTACGTAAGAGGATGCAAGGAACATGCGACATTAAATTTAGAAGTTTCTGTTTCATTCAATATCAATAATTTTGGGAGCAAAACCAGAAGAATTGGGTTTTCTCGATTAAATACAAGTAAAATCCATTTAAATGATGAGGATGGGTTCGAGAAGGGCTGCACACCAATTGACTAAGGTAAGATCAATAGACATGAAGTCAAGATGGACAGCCATGCCATACATCACTTCGCCTGATCAACTTTTTTGTCTCTTCTATCATTCAACTTCGTGTCTCACATCCTAAAAATAAACCAATAGAAAAATAACTTAGAAGTCCAATATGTTATCATTGCACAGTAACATTAGGATCAAATGGATTCATTAACACTTATAAATTAAAGTAATTCATTGCTTTATTTCACTAGCCAAGCTTGGGACCCATGTATAGCGATTCATTAAAACTTATAAATTGGAAGATCTCCAATCAACTTCTAGGTTCTGATGAACCAATAGGCAATCGACATATAAACAGTAAAGGTAGTCAGTAATAGTAATCAGTGCACTGCTAGCATGCCATGTTGTCCAGATGTCCCCAGATCAATAACATATGAACATATGAACATATGAGCTTATGAAATTATGATTATCATAACACTAAATGGTCCTTTGAATGACCCAAACAATGATGAAGACTTTTGAACATGATTGATAACTACATTGAAACTTTTGCTTGTGCTAAAAGATACAAACAATAAGCTACCTTGGTGAGAGAATCGTTGCTGGTTAAAATTTTATATTTTGATTCTTCTTACAAGATAGCCTAAATTGTACCTCTCAACATTTAAAGATAAAAAGCTTTGTAAATCACTAGACTTTTATTATGTTTTTTTGGTGAACATTTACATTTTAGCATCCTTTGAGTTCTCACTCTAGTTAGTAGTTAGTTTGACCTAAGGTTATTAGCCCCCGACATCTATTCATCCAAGTTCTAGTTTTCTTGTAACTCTCTGATTCACCATTTTCTTACCTCGATGTAGTTCAGTTATTCCATATCTGCACTGTCACTATTGAGTCACTCATTTGCAAATCCAATGGCTTCATTACTCAAGTAATTACCTTAATTGGTGAATTACTAATGCTCTCATATTCATATTTGAAGCGAGATTCCTTGAGTACTTAGTGGATTTACTCATATGGATTAGTTGAATAACCTAACTTAATTAATTAGCTCTCGACTAACAGCTTCATTCCTTTAGAAAAAAACCCACCTCTACTTAGCAAATAGTTGGCCTAACTTATTCAACTCAAACCCAATAATCTACCCAATCTACCATTTCCTTTTACAATCTCAATCATCACCCCTTTACAAACATGTCTTAATTAAGGAACCAAAAACACCCTTCTTTCCTCCCCAAATCCATGAACTACTTAATTCAAGTAAATCGAGTCACATAATTAGGTCAAACCCTCTTTTAATTCTCCAATTACATTGAATAACCTGCCTGTTTTGCACCTCAAAGCCAATAACCAACATAACTCAAACATAATATAACCAAGACATAAACAGTAATACCACTTACAATCCCATTTAAACCAACTAGTACAGACCCGTGCTTTGCACGGTGATTTATAAAATAGATAATAAGTTGTTTACAAAAGACACAAAGTTGCTATTATTATTTAGAAAAGAAAGACAAATAGTTACTTAGTAAGTGATGTTATAAATAGAAATAAATTTTCACTATAAAAATTTAATAAGCATAGTTATTATAGTTAGAATTTTTTAGTATTATATACTTTTTTATCCTTTTCTCTTAGGGAATTTTTATCTTTGAAAATAGATCTATTCTGATCACAATTTCATTCAAGTTATCTCAATATGTAGTTATAATACGTCAAAATTAGCCATCCATGATGTGCTTAGGCTCCTCCTTTTGAAATCATGAAGTTAGGTGGCCTTTTGTTGAAAAATATGTCATTGAATTCTTCTTTAGACAACATATCTCCCTAAGGTTAGTGTTCCACTTAAATCATGAGTTGCAATACAAATGAGTTGTTGTAGATTTAGGACCATAGATTTAGTGACTTTAGGTGATTTGAATTAAGCAAATTTTATTTTTTGGGAAAAGGGGAACTGTGAAAATAGTGAATGGATTTAGAAAAGTAATAAAAATTATCATATATGGTAGCTGGTCTATTGATTTAAAACTACCTACCAATTTATATAATTTGTGCCATCTCATAAGGAAAGATAATGACTTAGCAGAAAGGCGCATATTAAGATATTCTAGTTAAATCATGGATCATAATTAATTGCAGCATATTACCCACAGAGTTCTGACTGTCTGACTGTCTGTTTAGTTAACCCATAATTTAAAAACCCAAAAATAGTATCTCCAAATTTGTTCATTCAATTAGCTAACCTAAAATGGGGTTATTTTATTTCTTGAAATCAGAAGGACCCATCAAAATCTCAATTAACGCATGATTTTCAAAAAACAAAACCCAAGAAATTAAAATTTTCTATAAACTTACCTTGTGATTTGTGTCTTAAGTTAACTATATAACATGATTAATGATTTTGAACATTTGTCATGATTTATGAAAAAAACCTACAAATAGTATTCAAGAATACATTACAGTATTTTACTAAACAACAGAAACTGTTACATTGATTCAAGTATCCATTACAGTATTGAATGTATGCCATGATAAAAAATAAATAGAAATAGTATTCAAGTATGGATCGTAACTTCTAACTAAACAATGAAAATATTCAAGTATGTATTATAGTTTCTAACTGAACAATGGAAACAGAAAATTATATTGATTCAAACATGCATGTAGTATTGAACGTATGCGATGATTTTAAAGAGAAAACTGAAAAATTACATTTGTTAATGTTGGAGGCATATTTTGAAAGTGAATAAGTTAATCAAAATCGTTGTAAAGACTTTATAAATTATGATCAACTTTTTAATATTAAACTCGTCCCGTATGTCCATTAATGCAATTTGATCCTACTACTAGGGTTCCTAATCCAATGAAATCCCCAAACACCCCCTCCATATTGTTCTAAACCCCAACCTGACCACCTCACTCAATTTTCAAAATAACAAAACTTTTGAAGATATAGAGGACTATACTCTTATCTACGTATGTAAAAAAGGAAGTCAAATTTTTTGGTTTTTTTATATATCTTAACAGTAACTTTTGTAAATTATGAAAATCATATTATAATTTGTAGTATAGATATTTGAAATTTTTAAATGATATCAATAAATAGATCACCAAACAATTTAGATATATGTGAAATAGTTTGCATTGTTGTTTCCATTAAAAATTTGAAACGCCAAGGAAGATGATCAAATTATTAGAGTTTTTCTTATAAAAAAACAAAAATCCATAAATAAACAACATAAATAAAACATGAAAGAATATAAACACAATTAAGTTACTAATACAATATAATGTAATATAAGCAAAAAAAATTTAAACTAAGTCATAAATCGGACGGAAATAATTAAGAATATAAACGAATCAAACCAAACACCACCACTATTAATCAAGCTTGACAAAAACTACACCTAAAAAAGTGAGATTACGAATTGTACCAAGAAATCAATGATGACGTCAATTAATGAAAGATTAAATATCAAGAAAAGAAAATTAAGCCACATATAGGAGAGAATTACAACAAAAAAGTACAAAAATTTCAATCAAACACGATCAAGCATTTTGACACTACTAATTACAAAAAAGGAGGTCACTTGCTAACGAATTAACAAATTAATACAAATATATATGAGGAAGGGAACGATAATTATTATATATCCAGAAGTGATGTAAAAAAGATCACTTTGACACACATGAGCAATGAGCAAGACGGCAGAATTGATTTCAACTATGAAATGTATTCTAATGTATAATTTCAACTATGAGTAACAACTACTTGACTATTTACACTAATATTGAAGGTTCAAGAATGATATCTTTTTTATCTATAATTTTCATAGTTATTTGTTGCTAACTACTTCATAATTCATATTTCCAAAATTATGGGATTATTCTTTGTTGGGATTTGACTTTATTATTTAAAATAATACTAAAGGTATAGCCACTCCATAATCTTTATTTCAACCATTACAGAATTATACTTCTCCGGATTATGCTTTCCTAGCATTATTTCCTTAGTTGTTAATGATTTTTTTCCACCATTATAGAATTATATTTCCTGATATTATACTTCCCACGATTAATCTTTTTGTACAATCTAGTGGTGATAAGGAGACAGAATGAATTCAAAATGTTTAAGAAGGATATTTGTTTTATAATTTTCATAATCACTAATTACTGCATAATCATTCCTTTTAGAAAAAAAAAATACTCCATTATCCTCATTTCGACAATTATGGAATTACACTTCATAAGATTATACTTTCTTGTAATCATTTCCTTATTAATGATTTTTTCTCTTACTACTATGTGAGAGATTTGAAAATTATAAATTAATTATTTTCAACAATGGGATGGTTGTCACGAGGAGAGAGAATGAATCCAAGGGTTCGAAATCTCTAATTAATGAGCATGCAAGAAAATTTCACATCATCACAACATTGCTTTTATATATAGTATAGATATGATAACATGTGTTTGATTGAGTCTCCCTCTAGTACCTCATGCGCGTCACCACTTAATTTTTTGCAGATCAACCCAAAGTTCAATTATTATTACTCATTAAAAACTCAACAATGTAGTCAAATACATATGTCCAATCTAATCATTTGGGAATCAACACACTAACTCATTCAATTGTGATGGAAATTCATGGATTTAAATATAGTTAGGTGAGACAAGGGTGGTTACCTTTGTTGAGGCTAGAGAGATGAAGGTAAGTGGAATTTAGGCATAAGAGTTATGGTGTAGTGCTTTTGGGTGCTTGGTGGCTGGTTTCGGTGGTCAAAGTGGTGATGACAGTGCCACACCAAAGCACTTGTAGGGTTCGATAGCCATACCCTTCGAAGCATGAGGCAGAGGAAGGGAGAATAGTAGAGTGCTGGCAATGGCTACTACGGTGGAGGGACGATGGTTGAGGTCGACGACAACCAAGTGGCGGTAATGTTGGTGTTTGGGCGACCACATGGTGGTGAGAGGTGGAGAACAGATGGCGTGTAAGGAGAGCGAGGGAAAATGATGTGCATTCAGTGTGTTTTATTTTTCTTGCTCACCCTTTCCTACACTTTTGAAGAATTATTAATTTTTCGGCACCTCCAACTTTGGTGCCTGAATTTTTTGGTTCACAAAATAAAAAAATGAATTTTTTGGTCCCTACAAGTTTGAGGAAAGTGACTTTATGGTCCTTGTTATTATTATTTTGATATGAAACTTTCAAAAATTTTCAACTCTGGAGTACTTTCAATAATTTTGTTATTTTTTGGGATTTTTTTAGGGAAGATGCTTCTTTTACAGGATTTAATTTCTTATAGTGACTTTATTGGTACTAGTTATCACAATCTACTACTT
>JACYFF010010365.1:50763219-50780451 GCA_017589665.1 Selenicereus undatus | reverse complement strand
CGTTCCTCTATGTTTTAATTTGCAGATATTGCTAATCTCAACCATACCTTCCTTAGATCAAGCATAGCATAGATATGTTTGGTTTCCTACCTCATACTGTAGTCACTAATCAAGTTTTATAATTTAAAGAATAGTGAGGCTTTAATCAAGAAATTAAAATATTTAAGACATAAGGTTCAATTGAATAATGTTCTCTAATAGGAAACTTCTCTTATTAAAAGTTTGAAAGTGGAAATGTTACAATGGCAAGATTGAAGAGAGACTTACACTACCAAGATCATTAAAGATGCTTGCTCATAGAGAAATAGAGAATTCCGACATCCCTTTTGTTCAAGTAGGGTTATTGATCTTTTAGTACCTTGACATAGGTGCCATTGATTTTTTTGGATCTAACTTTTTTGGCTTAATTTTTTAGTACCATGAGTTATGACATTATGACTTTTGCTACCTTCTGAAAGCTTGTTTTAATTTTTTGATACCTCTTATTCTCTTTCCTTTTTCAGTTTCGGTCCAAAACTCTTAGAAATTGCAGAAAGACCCTCAGAATTGGGTAGAATATGCAAATAAACTATTTCTAGGGCTTTTTAGGAAATATACTTATTTTAAACGATTAAAATTCTTATAATAACTTTACTAGTATTAATTATCACAATCTACTACTTATATCATAAATATTATGCTTTCTGTGGTTATATGCCCATCATGCTTAGCAGAATAACTATAATTTAATTAGAGTGTTTCAACCATTACCTGAACTTAGTTAGTGTTGGACATTGGCATTCCTCGAGCTTCCAATTTACAGAGATTGCTAATCTCAACCATATCTTCCTTAGATCAGGCACAGATTCCTTTCGTTTCCTATCTTAGATCGTAGTCAGTAATCAAGTTCTTTATATTTTAAAAGATAGTGAAACTCTAATCAAGAAATTATAATAGTTAAGACATAAGATTCAATTTAATAAAGCTTCCTGCTAGAAAACTTCTTTTATTGAAAGATTGAAAGTGGAAATATTACAATGGAAAGACTTAAAAGGGACTTAAACTACTAAGATCATCAAAGATGCTTACTCATAGAGAAATGGAGAACCCCGACTACTTTTTTGCTCAATTATGTTCAAATGACCGTGTCCTCCTAACATCTCCTTTTATAGAGGGGATGAGTGTACATAGGATGCCCTAGCGGATACAGTACATACTGCTTTTACACATAGCTACAACTACATTCGCATGGCTACAGTAGACTGCCTTATTTTACAGACTTAACACTTGTCAAAATAGTATAATGATAGAGCAACCACTGTTCAAAGCTTTTTAATGATGAATAAATTATTCATCATTATTGAGATTCTAACGCCTTCAACTCCAATAATATTTTCCACACCATCATTATCTAGACAATCATCAAAATCTTCATCATATTGAAGATGCTCTAGATCCCATTTCTCAAATAATTCAAGATCTTTCTTTCCTTTTTCTAGTAAGAAGTTTTCAACTCTAACATCAAAGAGATAATCAAAGACATCTTCTGAAGTCGCTCCTTCTACTTTCATATATTCGTTAAACTCATTATGATAAGCGAAAGTAGTGTCCACAACGCATAGTGTTTTTCCTTGTTCAATCAATTCTCAAATTTGATGATAAACGTTGTAAAAACCAATGGATATTGCTAAAGGAGGATTTGCAACTAATTCTCATCGTTCTGGAAACCACTCCTGTCGTCAATCATAGGGGTTGTCAAAACAAACTATCTAGGTGAGATAATGAGTTGGTTTGGCTTTTCTATTTTCATATTTGATTAGTGCACAATGTACCTCGCCATATAGGCATCTAATGTATGGGATGTTTGTTGGACCATCAGGAGATGTAAGAATCCAATGGATCCTTCGAAACATGCACTGTTGAAACTTAGTTAGTTTTGAGAGAATGAGAACTCTAGATCTAGGAGTTCTATAAAGTAAACTACTATCCTGTATTCCCATGCTTCAATGACGGGGTCAGTTAGAGAGATTGATTTGCTAGCAAACTCACAACACCAACTCTAGATTTATAAGGAAAGTAGATTGTTGTACTCCAAGATTCCCAAATATCATATGAATAATTATGATAACAATCGATGCAGGTTGCATAACACTCATTAAATCATTTCTCTTGAACATGAGAACTTATTTTTTCTTGGATATCATAAGGACACCTTAGGTAATTCACTTTTAACTAGAAGGAAAAATCTTTCGGCTATTAGGTAGGCAGAAGATAGTAAACCAAAGCTTGATCTACTTTTTATATATAATTCCAAATTATCTATGAGGACTTTATTAGAAGGAGTAACCGTCCTAGTAGTAATGGCATCTCATATTGAATTTCCTCATTTTCTGGCAAGAGTTCTTCTTTGATGATCACCATTGGTGAGTTTTCGAGTTAAATTGTTTGCCAGAGAGTTCTTGGATTCCTATATATATTCAATAGAGAATGAAAACTGATTAAGCCATAATTTCCAACGCAAGAGTCACCCCTGTGCTTGTATATTTCATAAATTTTTTTTCACAAAATCAAGTATTTCTTTGCAATCAGTTCGAATAAGAAAAGATTTTGGGGGTAAAATGATTAAGAACTTTTTAATTCCCTTTATGATTGCAAGGATTGTTTTTTCATTGTGGGATAGTTGCATTCTACTTTATTAAAACTCCTACTTCAACATTTGTAGAGTTTTTATCATTCTTTAATTTTGAATATTGCACTACAGTGCTCATTATTGGCATCTGTCTCAAGAATTAAATCATTTCCTTCATTAAGTAAATTAAGAACAGGAAGATTTTTACACATCTTTTTAAAGTTTTGAACAATCTTTGAATCACTAGGGATCCATGTCCAATTTACTTCTTTCTTAAGTTTCTACTGTAATGGCTTTCTCAGTTTAGCTAAAATCTTTAATGAAATCTAATGCATTAGTAAGGCATCCAAGAAACCTTTCTAACTACTTTCTATCTTCAATCTTTTTAGGAAAGTTTTTTATTTTTTCCAAAATATGCATTTGTAGAATGATTTTTCTAGCTTGTCTCTAGACCTAAAAATTCAATATCTTGTTCAGCATAAAAGCACTTGTTCTTTCCAAGTATAATATCATCGATGCATTTGTAGAATGATTTGTAGAATGGATCAATGCATTTTTGGGTGACAGTTAAGACATCATCTTTGTGCTGTTTTATGGTTTTAAAAAAGACAAGGATATCATCGATGTAAACTAAACAACAGTGATTAAGATCTTTGAAGATGTTATCCATTCTTCTTTGAAATATTTAAGGTGCATTCTTTAAACCAAATGGCATTACTATCCATTCATAATGTCCGTGAAGAGCACTTAAAGCGGTTAAAGGAATGCTTTCTTCATTCATTTTTATATGCCAATATTCACTTCTACAATCCATTTTCGAGAACCAAGATGCTCCTTGAATTCTATTAAAAAGGACTGTTTCGTTAGGAATGTAAAAACTATCAAAGACAGTATTATCATTAAGCTTTCTGTAATTAATTACCATTCTAGTTTTTTGTCTTTTTTCTTTAGCATGATCTCGTATCATGAAGGCAGAACTAGTATGAGGACTCTTGTTGTCCCTAATTAATCCTTTATCCAAAAGTTCTTTTATTTGTTTATTAATTTCTTGGATATCTTAGTGTGTATACACCATTTGTTTGACCCGAATAATAGTATTGGGATTTAACAAAGTAACTTTTGCAAATGTCTTGTCTTATCCCAAAATTTTAAAGGATTCTTAAAGTAGAGTTCTTTGCATAATTTCTCGTATTGTTTGACAATCTACTCTTTAATAGATAACTTGAGTAATAAAATCTTTAATGCTACCTCTCGTTGTGCAGGCATTACCTTCTCACCATGTTGGCTGCGTATAAACTCAATTTTCTGATGAGTGTAAGCATTGCTTAACTTTTCAATAGGAACTGATTGACCATTAATTGTGAATATTATCTGGTTTATGATTTATGCGCATGGAGAATATAACCTCGAAAAATCATGTTCAATAATCATATCATGTGAAGGTCGATCAGTAGCTCATAAAACTGGTATAATGTATTAAACTCTTCCTAATTCTATGGATAACCCTTTTATAGCGTCATTGTGGCTCATAATACTATTGTCAGCTATCCTTACTTGTAAAGGATTATTGGCTCTTTTCCACATAAATTCCGAAAATAATGATCTTTTTCTAAAGCATACAGAACAACACTATCTATGTAGGCACACAATTCATATTTATTATATCCTTCTAAATGTACACTTATTGGGATATAAATGCTAGTAGGATTTGTATTCGTAAATTCACAGCATATTTCCATAGTCATGTTTTTTACTAATTCATCCTCATATATTGGTTTACCAACAGTTCTTGTTTTGTACCAGATGACCTTTTTATCAAGACTCATACTTCTATCAACACTGTGCCTTGCGGGTCCAAAACTCATTTTACTCATTTCAATAGTCATACTAGTTGTATCATCTTCTTTAAGATCGTCTTTAGCTGATGAATATCCTTCTTTCCACTCTAATCTTGCACTCATGCTTCTTAACAATTGGGGTTTACTAATTTTGCCATTCTCATCAATTTTTATTACATTTTTCTTATTGATTTTTGTAGGATTGGCAAAGTTAGATATCCACGAACGGTCAATCTTTATCTCCTGTGGGTTATCCTTTGAACCTTTTGCATTGGGGAAAGACTTTCAAATTTTTCTGCCTTTATCATTGTCACCATAGTTTTTGGTTCTATTATATTATCTAATTTGTAGATAATTTTCTAAAATATACTCAACGGATATCCTCCTCTTTTCATGTCCATCCCAACTGCTTTTATCTTAAGGGATAAGAAGTTTTACATAAATTGGTCTTTATCCCTATGATAATTTGATTATTAACTTTGGTATGCCTAATATCACAGAGCAAAGCATAAAGATCAATACCTTTGTCATAATATTTTAATGGAATGACTTGAACTTGGACACTTTTAACATGGATATACTTGTACTTTCTATCTTCGTTGTGCTTAAGGATATTTTCCCAATTAATAAGATTAACTTCTGCCACATCATACTCACAATCTTTAATCTACAGGTCTCCTTCCATCATTTCACATACATACTTACTCTTTAATTGAAACATGAATTTTTTATAGATCATGAAATATGGGAAGGACCCAATCTGCTTTGACTTCTTCGTTATCATTGTCTAGGACAAACTCTTCCCCTTGAAGACACCGAAGACTAATTGAGCTACTTTCTATCACATGACTAGTTTCTTTGTAATCACTTTCTTTATATTCTTTATCCAGTATAATTTCAATAATTCCTTTGTTGTTACTTAGGGTTAGGTCAAATGCCTCATCCTCACTAAGGTTAACATAATCTAGGCTTCCTAGGATTTCAATAAGCTTATTGTTCTTCCCATTTTTGCATTCATTAGATAATGTCATACTTCTCTGCATGCCCAGCATTTGCAGAACTTTTTCCCTACAGGACAATAAACTCCTAAACAATCTTCATTTTTTAGGACTTGGTTTGTTATAATATTTTCTCCTATATTTCTCTCCCCTTTGGTTATTAAAGCTTTTTTCTTATAAAATTTTCTTTTTCTTCTCTTTTTAGGTTCTTTTCCCCATTAGTGAGGCAAATCCCAACAAGATAGAAATTGTTTCTTAATTTTCTTTTGCTTTTGGAGATCAAGATATTGATCATTGGCCCATTTTCTTAAATAAGCGATTCTTGAACCAAGGAATGACATCCACTCTTTTAAGTCATGCAATGTATCTTTCATTAATTATAGAATTTATAGGATAGGGCAATTTGTAATAGAACATACCAAGATTAGTTTCATTATGTCTATTTTTGTAATAATATTGACTAAATTCTGTAATATAATTTTTCAGATATCTCATATCCCATAATTCTGTGTTATTAATCATTCTCTACCATTCGCTTGCTTTTTTTTAGAATTAAGTTTAGCTCCGATGAATTCAGTTTTGATTTCCTTGCATAGATTTTTAAACATAACACTTGGCGTTTCCATCATTCTTAATGTGTTTTTAAAGTCATCATTTAATGAATTATACCAGTCAGTTACAGTGCCAGAAAAACTATACTTGATATAGTATAGGAAATTTGTAGCAGTTTATGTAGTATTTAGGTTTAAGATACTATTTATGCCTCTTTTCCAATGCTCAAATATTTCTTCTCTATTAGGAGCTCCATCTATGTTAGGATATATCCTGTTTGGTTAATTGGAGCAAGGTTAATTTCTTCATAAGTTATAGTTTTCCTTGGGATAAACCCAAAGGAAAAATTGATTGTACATGCCATGGGAACGTACCTAGGTATCATAAAATGAGTATTTCTTCTACAAGGTTCACCAAATTCTTCAGGCTTAAGAACAACTTTATTAACTAGATTCGTATCTTTTTCACTTAAGCCAAGTTTTTCTCCAATCTCATTGATACTCGTTTTTAGAAACCATTGTACCATATTTTTTATTCAGTTTTCTTCTAACTTCTTCTAATGTTAACACATTAAGATCTTTTAGTTCAATCAGATTCATCTACTGATATATTTCTTCTTTTAATTGGACATTATTTGTCTTTTCATTATCACTAGATAGCATGTCATGTTTATCACTCATTGCGCTCATGATCTTGTTTAATTCTTCTGGATTTTGTTCTTTTTCAAACATAGCGCATAGGTCATCAAGATTGTATTGCTTATACTTCATCATCTTCTTCTCTTTTTGCCTTTTCAGACAATTTTTTAGCTGATTTTTCTCTACTTTTTTTTGGATTTTTATATCATGCAAAGGAAATGGTTTTTGTTTTTTGGATTTTGGAAAGGACATTTATGCTAAAAGGGAGTACTAATACTTAAAGTTGATTTTTCACTATGTTTGATTTTGTTAACTAAAGAAAGATGGATTACAGATAATACTTCTTAAGCTCCTTAAGTTCAATCTTAATTTTGGCTAATTTAATTTTTAATTTTAAAACTATATCAATGATATAGTTTAATTAAGGTGTTATTGAAGTGGTTCCTTCTGGGTAGTGCACAATATGAGAATAATTAGGAGCAGGACAAATAGGTGATGATTCAAACGTTAAACACATTTCATAAACTCTATTAAATAAGTGACATAATTCAAAATATTAATATTAGGTACATAATAATTTGGTAATATTTTCATTGCGTATTTAGATTATGAACGAATATTACAACTATTAGTATTATATTTTAGAATTTGGATATATACACTCATGAATGTTAAACAACCCCATGCAATGCACGTGTTTGAAACTTCTTGTTATTGTTATTGTTGTTGTTGTTCTTATTATTATTATTAAAAATTCTTGTACGAATTGTGTATATTTTTTAATTTTGAATTCCCATACAAAAGTACGCGCACAACCCAGCATTATAAATGTTAAGTTATGACTTTTTTTTATAGCACTAGCTCATATTACTTTGTGCAGTAACTTACAATGGTTGTCACTACATAACAATTTTCATAATTAATCCAATCCTAAGTGTACACATGTTATTCATTGATCTTCACCTTTCATTTAGAATTTTAAAAACCAAAAAAATATTTATCAATTTAGAGAAAGGCAATCACCGCATGATTGTTTGGATTCTATCCAATTCATCAAAGTTAGAAAAAACTAAAATAAACCAAAAAATTAAAGCTTTCATGTTCGGTGAAGATCTTGCAAAATCTGACGTCGATTTTTGGTTAGTGTCGACAATGTTGCAAGGATTAGAGAGAGGGGGGAGGGAGAGAATGTTGCCAAATAATACATGTTAAGGCCCAGAATAATGGAAATGAGTGGGAGGGCGTGCGAGTCTCAAAATAATGAAGAAGTAATTAAACCCAAATATATTATTGATATTGAACCAAAAGACAAAGATCAAATTCTAGAAACCTAACTTAATTAGATTGGAAAAATAAATATGAAAGTTGGGAAATCTGAACGGCCTAAGTCGTAAGATTCACCACTACAAACTTATGAACAATTAAGATTAAGAGAAATTAAAGCATAGTTCACATAATTAAACCAAATTAAATGTTTGAATTAAGAAAAGATTTGCTATTAATGGTCATAGCGTTGATGGAGGAACACATATTTGACTTTGTTATCCATATTTCAAAAAAGAAAAACTTATAAAGTGGCACATTCAATGTGAGTAGTGGGTATTTATGTGTGGATGTGATAGTGGCTTTGCAATAATGGCAATGCTTACAATAATGAGTGGTATGTGCGCAATAGAGTGGATGATCAGATGATGATCCTACAGTAAAAACAAGTGAATATAGAGTAACTAATTTGTAAAGAGAAGACTCTTTTAAAAATTTCTCATATAAAAGGAAGGATAATGAGAAAGCAGAAGGGATTAAGAATAATTGAGGCATCAAAGTAAGAAATGTAAGATGATAATATTTTATGAAACAATGGGGGTACGATTTTAGATTAGTTAAATACCCACATTTTAGAAAACTGATCATAGGAGAGGGAGAGTGGGAGTAACTGCATGCATGTTTTTAGGGATAAGAGTAAGGATTAAGATAATTTTTTAGAAAAGATATCCTTGATTTTCTAACTACTTATTGTTAATATTTTAAAATTTAAAATTTAGATTTAACGCATGGAAAAAAAGGCGTGAGTGAATCACAATACAATAATTTTCCTTTCTTGGCATATTAACCCCCCATACATCTTTACAGTTATAATATAAAGATTTTTCAAATATTTGTTTTATTTGTACCACTATCAAGAAATAAATACTTTCACTCAATACTTTGATATAGATTGACTCATTATTACACATGAATAGTGTATTGTCTTTTTATTTTCCAATAGAATCATTCGTATGTGATAAATGCATTACTGTATAATTAAATTGACTTGTGAAAATGTGGTTTGCCTAGAACTGGTACATCTATATACTATAATAAAAGCAAAATCAAGTTGACTCTGTTGAGAGTGATTTTCGAAGCTATAGGCAAATACCAACTTTGATGTTATTTACCAACTAATCACATTAAAATTAAATTACAATAATAAAATGAAAACCGGTTGACCATATGAAGTCTATCTCAAGGGAAGGAACCACCCAAGGCAACACACATCAAAAGACAATCAAAACTCAAAGATATAACTCGGACCTGAAGTGGCACGGTCGTGCCTATGAGCACGGGTAGGCCGTGCTAACCTGCTGCCGGCTGTGACCTTGGATTTCCAACTTTGCACGGTTTGAAGAGCTTTAAAGTGGTAATGGTTGCTAAACCTTTTGGGGTAGTTTAGGCCATGAGTATGGAGGCAATGGAGAGTATGAGAGGTAAGTGAATGAGAGGATATGAAAGGAGTTTCAAGTGAAAGATTACTAACTCAAAATTCAAGCTAATAATCTCACCTTAATCCACCTTGAATCCAGATGAAACAATCTAGGATAGGATAAACTAAACTCAATGAATGGATACAGAAACACCACCAAACTTGAGTCTAGGGCCCTTAATCTTGATTAAGATACAGAATCACCACTTAATCAAGGTTAAGACTTGACTTGAACACTACCTTAATTGGCCTAATTAAGGATAAACAAGCAAGGTTTGAGGAGAGAAAGCTATGGAGCTCTCAAACTGATTTCATATATCAAAGTGAGTTATGTCCTTGCTATGGCCGTGAGGTATCTTTAAGTAACCAGCAAAATGACCAAGCTAGCAAGTACACACCTCTACCTTTCCTTACTAGCTAGGAAAGGTGTTAAGAGCTTAATACATCCGGTTTGTGCATAAACAAATACAAAGCTTGCTTAACTAACTTAAATACATCCAAATCATAAACTAAAGCAATAATAAAGCTTATTATACATTAATCTTACTCATAATCAAGCTTAAACAATCAGATTGTGGCTGATTTCTCATTGGACAGTCGAAAAGGAAGAAGTGCTTTACGGCTATCCAATGGCGTGCAAGAGACAACTTCCATGGCAGCTTGCTTCTCATTGGTTGAACTTACCAAGGCAGCAACCTATCATAGAGGGTCTTGGGACATGTGCTATGTCTTGGAAGGTGTGCCAATCAGCTTTGCGAGTGAGAGAGCCGGCTGAAGCTTAGGAATGAGCCGGGTTATGCTAAACCGGGTTCAAGCATAATTTTGGCTGGTTTTGGGACAAAGTTTAAGCTTAACAAAAGTGAGTATGATTTGGTTTTCAGCCAGGGGGGTAACTTTGGGATGTGTATAACCCCCCCCCCAACCAAGAAATCAAGGTTATAGCTTCTGTAAGTAGGTTAATTAGGCTCAAACTTTCAGCCGTGCAAAATGGAGCCTAATCTGACCGGTTAGGAAAAACACCTTGATCTCCCATCCTCTTGTGTGCATGATTGGAAATCAATGCTTGGACTTGAAAGTAGACATTTTGAGGATTCAAAAAATGCAAAAATTCAAGACTTAAGCCACAATGTAGCTTAAGTTATGAGATGAACAAAACTGAGCAAATTCTGGTTCTTTAGCTCGTGTACACTTCCTTGACTCTCCTTAACAATGTGAGTCAATGCTTGAACTATGGAGCTTGTAAAGGACCTTGAATGACTTGTTGGATCTTCTTCATTGTCTATGGTGGCGAGGACTCCATCACCATATAGGAGGAAAAAAAATAATTGATCTCTCTGTAGAGTCTAGAGTCTTTGAACATCTTCCTCCTTGTATTCAAAGTCTCTCTCCTCCCATTTCTCAAAAACCACGCACAGTGGTTTCTCTGCCCATAGAAATCATGCTCTTCTCTCACCCCCCAATCCACATGACTACACTTCTCCCACTCATTCACGGTGATTTTGTCTTCCTTTGCGTTCTAGGCGATTTGAATCATGTTATAGATTCCATGTCTTGTCCGGTAAGTCTCATTTGCTAGGTTTTAATTTTAAGAATTTTGCTTTAATTTTAGTTTTCTGATCTCAAAAGCAATCCTCTATCCCCCACGATTCTGATCAATGTGGGTATTTTGTCCTCCTTTCGTTTATGAGAGATTTGAATCATGTTATGTGCTTCCATGTTTCGATCTGCAAGTCTCCTTTGCTAGGTTTTAATTCTGTGAACATTGTTTTAATTTCAATTTTTTGATCTCATTTTGTATTAAAGTTCTGCTTTCCCTCTAAAATGTATTTGTGGACGATGTTAGGTCTTTTCTCATTTATGTTGCCATCGGTCACTGTAGTTACTCAATCAACTCCTTTGGTACTTAATTTTGTTAGCCTAAGTTTCAGCGAACAGTAAAGAGCACGATGTAGTTGGGCAATGCAAATAGGGATAGATAATCCACGGTGAAAGTGGGTTGGACGAATTACTTGACTTGTGATCATTGACTGATACTTAGGTCCTGTTCTTTTCGTAGTTTAATGGATCCAACACACTCCTTCCCACTCTCACCCACTCATTCCCCCCTTTCCCACACTTTAAAAAAAATATCACTCATTCCCACTCATACATATAACTATTATTTTTCATATTTTGAAAACTTTTATAATCTATGCAATTGTGTGTATGAATAATCTGATAATAATTATAAAAAGTTTTATTTATTTTTCAGATGCTATGGAAATATTTGTTAGTCGCACCAGAAATTGTAGATAATGGAATTTTTGTTATATATATTGAAGAAATAATTTTTTTTGCTTTGTTAATCAAATGTTAGTTTTTTTATGACTGGTAGATATTTTGGGTATGATGCTTTATATGGAAGAGATGCTTAAATTTATTTTTTTTTGCGTTGGTCACGAAATATTTGATTGGTCATCAAAGCGTGGATGATTGTTTTTGTATGTGCAATAGATTTATTTTTCGTTCATCGTAATTTGGGGCCAAATTTGCATATTTTTTTTTGGCATAATAAAGGAATGTGTAAATTTTTTTTGCATTGTTTGTAATTCATAACAGTAAGTGCAGATGTATTATACGTGTATTCCCAGTGGATATTTTTTTCGTGTGCGTTAGTAACAAAATATTGGAAGTTCTTCACACAAATTGCAGATGGCTGTTTTTCGTTTGCTGAGGGCTTGTTCTTTTCGTTGGGAAAAATGCATTGGTAAATTGGTGGAGTTGGTTAAGACTGGTAGAAATAGATTAAAGTAGGTTGAAGTGGGTATTGTTTTGTTGAAGTAGGTTGAAGTGGGTATTTTCTTGGTTGAAGTGAGTTGAAGTGGGTTGAAGTATGTTGAAGTTGGTATTTTTTTGTTGAAGTTGGCTGAAGTGGGTTGAATTAGGTTGAAGTGAGTTGAAGTTTGTTGAAATTTGTTGAATTTTTTTCGTATGATGGGTAAAAGTTGGTTAAAATAGTGAGAAATGGATTTAAATTGGTTGCAGTTGGTTGAAATTGGTTGAAGCGGGTTGAAGTGAGTATTTTTTTGTTGAAATGGGTTGAAAGGAGTTAAAATAGGTTGAATTGGGTATTTTTGGTTGAAGTGGGTTGAAGTGGGTTGAAGTAGGTTGAAGTGAGTTGAAATTGGTTGAAGTTGATTGAATTTTTTATTTTTTTTTTGTATGATGGATAGAAGTTGGTTAAAATAGTGGGAAAGGGTTAATGTTGGTTGAAGTGAGTTGAAGTTGGTTGAAGTGGATATTTTTTTGTTGAAGTGGGTTGAAGTAAGTTGAAGTGGATTGAAGCTGGTTGAAGTGGGTTAAAAAATTTTTTTTGCATGATGAGTAGAGGTTGGTTAAAATAGTGAAAAGTGGGTTGAAGTTGATATTTTTTTTTTTTTTTGTTGATGTTCGTAAAGTGGGTTGATGTTGTTAAATTTGGATTTACCAACGAAAAAAACAAGGTCTAAACATATGCCTTTTTTTTCCGTTGTTCGTATTTGGTTAATATATGAAAAAAAATATATACATAATTTGTTTTACGAATAATGAAAATTACAAATTTTTTGGGGTAACAACAACCACGAAACAATATTTCATACCTGAGTCAACACAGAAAAATATTTTTTTCAGTCTAAAATTTTTTTATATCGGTAATTACTATCACAAATAAAAGATTACATTAAAAAAACAAAATACGTAACTTACATCAACTCTTCTACTCCATTCAATTCCGTCCAACTCCTTCCCACTCATTCCTCCCCTTTCACACACTTCAAAATAAATACCACTCCTACCCACTCTCACCCACCTTTCCCACTCTCACCCATCCCACACTTGCAATTTTTCAACGAAAAGAACAGGGCCTTACAGAGAACAAGATGTGCCAGGATTACTGGGGTTCTCGGGTGCTGATGATTGGCTTAATTTTGGAAGCATGAATATGGCTACTATGGGTTTTCCATCATAGTTTCTTCCCTTTTGAGAGGTAGATTTCATGTCAAGGGGTGTTTTCCTGAGCTTATATTCATGTTATGATTCCTTATTATATTTTAGATTGAGCAACATCATTTCCTTCTCTATGTGAATTATTATTGTTGCATTCATTTTCTTTTGTTCAATATTTTATGAGATACAGAGTTGAAACGATTCTTTACTTATCGAAAATTTGTCTTCCTACAATGGGTTCTAGACTTTCAGAGAGGCACTCAAAGAAATAGCCTTCTTCAAATCTTTATATTGTAAGTGTAAAAATATTAAAGAGCTTAAGAGGTATGAAAATCCCCATCCTAAGCATTTCATGCATTCTTGTCGAACAATTATGGAAAACAATGGACTTTAATTTTAAAACCCACTCTCTATTTTGATAGAGTTTAATTAGAACTCAAATTTTGATTTAAGATAGAAACTGCCTATAATTGACGACTTGACATAAACGTCCCCCATCCCTTAGTCCTCCTTCTCCACAAATCTCGCTGCCTCATCTCCCTCTCTCCCTCAAACTCGCACTGAGTTTTAATATCCTAACTTACATGGACAGTTCTGAATTTAAAGATTTATCTTTCCCATAAAAATAAACCACCTTACTTTAAAATAACTATGTAATACCGCCCTACTTTATTTTTCTTTATTCTTCTATAATTTGTAATTCCTTCTTCATTCTTTTGCCTTTTTATTTAACTAGGAAAAGTGTTTTTCCAACGAAATGTTAATAAAAGACGTAGATTGAGTACATAGACTCTTCTATCTAATTAAAATGTAGGTATAACCCTACTGGTTGGTTGTCATCACATTATTACGACAATAGCTACCTTGGTCAACCACATATCAATGTGATGTAGTTGCGCCTATCTTTGTTATTATTTCTTTTTAACACCCAAGAACATCAATTAATAATAGAAAATTTAGTCATGTTCCAGAAAATCAAACCACAGTGAGTAGAACAAAATAAAGCCACAATCGTTACATGATTCCGAAAATATTGGTTGTGAACGCATATTTTGGCATCTTCTATTCAATTTTTTTTTCAAGCCAAGCCCCTGTACTCTTATTTTCAGGAAAAATCAAATACCTTGCCAACACTTACAATTTGGTTATATAAAAAATAAAAAAAAAAAGGCAGCCCGGTGCACAAGCATCCCGCGTTCAAGCACAATTTGGTTATACGACGCCTTGAAAGTATAATTAAATTATTATTTAATCTACAAAATATTTAAATTAAAATGGACTATAACTCTAATTTTTTTTGGTCGTTTGTTCCTCCATTTAACTAGAGTCATAATACATTTTAATTTAAATATTCTGTAGATTGAATGACTATTTAATGATACTTTTAAGGTACCATATATTTATTGAAACTATACTTTCAATTATGTCTGCATCGTTTGCACCAATTCTTTTGGGTTGGATTGTAATATGGATAATTTACTTACAATAGATTGATGTCGAACTAATAGTTATTCAATGATACTCTGAAAATCAGGTTGAACTTTACCCCCATGCATGTACATGATTTCAATGACTTCATGCAAGCTTCTTTTTTTTTTTTTTGGGTGTGGTGGTGGTTGGGGAGGGGGTTGTAGTTCATACTATTGAGTTTATTATCTTATGGTTATAAATCATCAATAAATTGCCAATGAGTAATTAAGTAATTGTTTATTTATCTATTGAACTGCTCATGTGGCCTACAACTTAGAGGCAACTAGACCACTGATGGGGAGCATTCACTTGGATTAGTATTGTTCGTACCTAAACTAATTGACTGGAGCATGGAATCAAAAAGTTGTTGTGCTCACACACCTATCACTTCCACCCTATCTTTGACAGGCATTGAAATTGGATGAAAATGGATCTTGCTACAAAATCTATAATGCAAGATGTTGAATGATATGTATTGGTAATTTCAGGGACATATTTTGATTGAAAAATCAAAGATCTAAAATGCTATTCTTTTGTTAAAGTAGGGTTCTTTCTTTTGCTCCTTCAATTATTTGATTTTTTTGAGAAAGGTGTCAGTTAAAACTTTGAAATCTACTTATGTTTGGTGTTTAGGATAAGTAGTTTATGTAGTATTTGAGTGTGTAATTTTGGATATTGCATATTGTCATGTTACAAATTAGGGTTTTGTTGAAAAGAGGGAAAAAAAAACAGTCAAAAAAGAATAAATGATAGAATGGGTAGTTGCAGGAGCTCATTAGCAAAAGTGTGGTGAGTTTGACCAAAGGTAAAAAATTGAAGAGTGGGCACTTATACTGTGGTTACTGCCTGCATGCCATTACTACGCAGGAAAAAGGGTAGTCCCTCCTGACACGTAATGTAGTTGACAAAAGTAAAATGAATATTATATCCAACTCCAAATGCATAGTCATCAATTGATTATCGATAATTTTCAACCATATGAGTTATAGTGCATTTTAATTTAAATATTCTGTGGATTAAATGATTATTTAGTGATATTTAAGTATTATTTATTTATTTAAAGATTTAATCATGGAACAATGAATGGGGTTTTAGGTAGAGTTTGATCAAAATTAATGGAGGAATCAATGAAGTGGATTTACAAATACATTATACAATAGGGAAGTTTAAGAAAAGTCAATGAATTACTTTTGTCATACAAACTTTCAGTGTGGATTACAGTGAATACACATACACATATATATTATGGTGTGGAAATTTTGTTTCACCTAATAGTATTAGACCGAATAAATTTCTTAATTGATTGAGTATTAAAGTTAATAAATGTCCAACAATAGAGTTAAAATTGTCGAGAACAGACTTAGGGTCTGTTCTTTTCGTGGGTCAATTGCAATTTACTAACCTCAACCCATTTCAACCTATTTCAACATATTTCAATCCACTTGAAAAAAAAATACCAACTTCAACCCACTTCAGCCTACCTCAACCTACTTCAACCCATTTCAACCAACTTCAACCCACCCCCTTCATAATTTTAATAATTTGTAAAGTATAATGTGAGATTTAATCATTCTTGCACCAAAAAGTTCATTGTACTACTTTTTTGCAAATTATCGTACTTTGAAATTATTTTATTTTTGTATTTTTGTATTTTTGTATTTTTAAATTTTTAAATTTTTAATATTTAATTTTTTGTATTTAATTTTTTGTATTTTTTATTTTATATTTTGTATTTTTTTAATTTTTAATTTTTAATTTTTAATTTTTTTTTAATTTTTTGTATTTAATTTTTATTTTTAATTTTTTAATTTTATTTGTAATTTTTTGCATTTAGGGCCTGTTCTTTTCGTGGGTAAATTGGAAGGGTAAAAGGGTGAAATAAGTTGAAGTAGGTTGAAGTGGATTGAGGTGGGTTGAAATAGGTTGAAGTGGGTTGATGTAGGTTGAAGTTGGTATATTTCTTATGTGGTGGGTTGAACTGGGTTAAAATAACGAGAATGTAATTAATGTGTGATAATTTATGAAGTTATCAAAATTTTGTGCAATTTTTGTTTATTCTTTTATATTTCATATATTTTTTTTATCTTTTATATTTCAAATTTTATATATTTTTATTTTTTTATTTTTCAATTTTTATTTTTCCTTTTTCATTTTTAATTTTTTAATTTTTTAATTTTTTAATTTTTTGCTTTTATTTTTTATTTTTTTAATTTTAATTTTTTTTCTTTTTCTTTTTTCTTTTTTCATTTTTTATTGTTTAATTTTTAATTTTTAATTTTTAATTTTTGTTATTTTATTTTTTATTTTTTATGTTTTATTTTTTCACTTATATTTTTTAATTTTTAATTTTTTAGTTTTTAATTTGTAATTTTTAATTTGTAATTTTTTAATTTTTTAATTTTTAATTTGTAATTTGTAATTT
>JACYFF010010365.1:50744799-50758219 GCA_017589665.1 Selenicereus undatus | reverse complement strand
TTTTTTTTTTGAGGTGGGTTGAAATAGGTTGAAATGGGTTGATTTAGATTGAAGTGGGTTGAAGTTGGTGTATTTTTTATGTGGTGAGTTGAAGTGGATTAAAATAATGAAAATATAATTAATGTGTGATAATTTGTGAAGTTATCAAAATTTTGTGGAATTTTTGTTTATTCTTTTTTATTTTTTATATTTTATATTTTATATTTTTTATATTTTATATTTTATATTGTTTTCTATTTTTTTCTATTTTTTTGTTTTTTATTTAGTATTTAGTATTTTTTATTTTTTATTTCTTATTTCTTATTTTGTATTTTGTATTTTGTATTTTTGTATTTTTTTATTTTTATTTTTTTGGAATTTTCTATAACTTTTGTTTGGAATAAAACTAAAAAGATAAAAAATTAAAAAATAAATACAAAAAATTAAAAAAATACAAAAATACAAAAAAAATGAAATATAAAAATTTAAAATTAAAAAATTTAAAATTAAAAGAGTAAAAATATTTAAATACAAAAAATAAAAAATAAAAATAAAAAATAAAAATTAAATACAAAAAATTTAAAATAAAATTTAAAATAAAAAAATTAAATGCAAAAAATTAAATATTAAAAATTAAAAAAATAAAAATTTAAAAATAAAAAACTAAAAAAATAGAAAAATACAAAATTAAAACAATTCCAAAGTACGATAATTTACAAAAAAGTAGTATAGTGAATTTTTTGGTGTAAGAATGATTAAATCTCACATGATACTTTACAAATTATTAAAATTATGAAAGTGGTGGGTTGAAATTGGTTGAAGTGGTTGAAGTAGGTTGAAGTGGGTTGAAATTAGTATTTTTTTTAAAGTAAATTAAAATAGATTAAAATAAATTAAAATTAATTAAATTGAACTGAAATTGATAAATTATAATTGATCTACGAAGAGAACAGGACCTTAATAATGAAGAAGGTCCAAAAAAAGTCTTTCTAACCTCTTCACCCATTTTCCACTTCCCACAACTTCTCTGTTCTTGCTTGCAATTCGCATGGTAGCAGATCTACAATTTCATGCCAGTTCTGAGTCTGCTGCAAAATTCAATCAACTTCCCGAGAGCACAAAGTTGTTCGTTATAAAAATTAGACACAGACACATAAAATCTCTTCGCCTCCTGAATGTTCTCCGTCAAAACCCTTGTTTCTCAGTATCCTCAAACCCGTCTGAAGCCCCTTATAAACCCTTTTGAATTTGTAAGGAACCCAAATGACGCAAATGCACTGGGAATCTTGAAATCTTGGTTGATTTCCTTAGCAACAAAGAGACCCATATCTGTTTTAGCACAATCAGAAATCCCAACAAGCCAAGAATCTCAAAAGACAACCCGCAATGGGAAATTCCAAGCACAAGAACAAGAGGCCATTGGATGTTCTGTTCAAGGAAGCACTTGGGTTACACGAGGGGAGGGAGATTAATGAGAGTGGGATTGAAGTAGATGGGGGCGACGATGCTGAACTGAAGACGAAGCTATGGGATTTGGAATTGGAGTTGAGGCAATGGAAGGCAAAATCTGAAGAACAAGGGAGCAGATTCAACCAGAAATTGGATGTTAAAGTTGAGGGTGGTTCCAAAACTAAGCCTAAAAGCTTGCATGCGGTGTTTGCAGGTGAAAATGGGGGGAGAGCGAAGTTGTTTGAGAGTAATCATGTACTTGTTTTGAAAGAGATATTGGTGGACATGCAAGTGCTGTTGAGGCATCTGTATAACAGAGGTTACTTCACGGGGGTTAACTTTCTCCTGGAGAATAGGTTTGACATCAGTTATTTTGACAATAAATATGCCCGTGATTTCCTCAAGTCTGCTGTGGAGAGGTTTGGGAAGGACAATCAAGAAATTTCAGAGTAAGTTGTTTATAATTGCTAATTTTCTTTGCATGGTTTTCTAAAGCTGTTTTTTTGCTTGCTACTTGGTTCTTTCCTTGAGCAGTCAAAATCTTACAAATCAAAATGGGGAGTGTTTTTGGGGATTAGTATGGGTTTAGGTAAGTTAGGCCAAACACTTAATCCTCTCAAAGCATGCAATTGAGGCCATTCCTTGTGTTTTAAGTTGTTTACTTCAGTATTCTTTGGCTGCTTGCTTGTGATCAAAATGACTTTGGTAGGATGTCACAGAGTGAAAACGATTTCAGTAGACATCGAACAGTTTATATTGGTTTAGTTTGAACCAATTACGAACTCATTGTGATTGCTTCTTTTGAAATTTTGATAAGTTGGTGTCTTATGCCTTCTATATGGCCGATGTTCTTTGATTGTGGTGATTAGAAGCTGTTCAGCTTGCAAAAATCTCCGTCTAACTCAAAGTTTCACATGTTCTAGTTAGCTGTGAAGAATGGAGATCGAGGTAAAATGGTTTCTTCTTGTGACATGAAGGCTTCATCTGCTGCTACTAGGACAGTTTAAATTCTCTGGGTTGTCTTTCATGTGACACCCCCCCCCCCAAAAAAAAACCTCCTCCAAAAATAAAGCCCCGGGAAGGTGGCAAATAGCTGCTCCAACCTGTTTGTTCTTCAATTTAAGATTAGAAAAAAAGGCCCATTTTGAATGCAGTCAACCATGAAGTTAAATGTGTCAGGTTATGTTGTAATTGGTCAAATGATGTTCAGCTGATGTCGTGATAATCTATCACATGAACCTCAAATAACAGTAGTAGCACTGATTTCACTATTCATACTAAGTTTGGAAGGAGAAGCTAGCTGGCATTAGCGTACTGTCTTGAATGTCAATGGCTTCATACTATTTAAAATTGACCCTTCATGAATTATTCAAGAACATAAATAGTACATGTCTGAAGATTAGAAAAATTTTGTAAAATTCATGTTTCATTGTTTCCCATCTTATTTCTTAGTCAACACAGCTGGAAGCCCCAAGATAGAGCTGCTGAAGAAGGATCGCTAGAAGTTAAAGTTAGAAAAAAGAAATCACTGAAGTGTTTGGTTTCAATATGGAGTTCTGGAGAAGCTGTGAGATTTATTTAAACTGAGCAATTGAAGACAGAGTGGATGAACTTAGTGAAAGTTGGAGAGCAAAGAAATTGATAGTGTTTTGGAGTATATGCCCCAAAACATGTGATCCCTTTTGTTGCTTCTGACGCGGCGGGTGCAACATGAGAAAATTTATTAACGTGAGAGCCAGAGTGGTTCTTAAAAAGACCTTCCTGATGTGGCATAGCAAGAGTGAATGCTCATAGATATATTTCATTTTGACTTTAATTATATCCAAATTCAATGAAGCAATAAGAGTTTCGGTCTACCATTTTTTACAGTCCGGGCTATAAAGGACTAGAGAGGTGTTTGGCCTGTTTTCTTCAAGGGCTTGTGACTTTGAGTGCTGGGGGTTAGGCCAAGAAGGGGTTTTCACAGAAATGACTTCTTGCTTTTGAGACGCCCAAATCAACTCCAAAGTCCCCCCAATGCACCCGACCACGTATCATTTACTAGTCTGTTAAGGAGGTGTGTGGCATGTTAATGAAAGATTGTAAGCGGACTGAAGTATCCCATGCATTGCCATTGATCTCGAATGTTTCACTACAAAAATAAAGCCTTTGCTATTCCAAACCCTCCCCGTTCTCTCCTCTTCTCTCACAGTGTTGGGCCTCCCTTTTTCTCCATTTCCGCTGCCCTATTTGCCATTCTTTCTCGGCTAGAGCCTTGTGAGCAACTGTCAAAAACGGAGAAATCCATTTCACTAGAATATGTATTTATTCTTCATCAGTTGAAAGTAATTCTGACAAGTTTAACAAAAGATCAAGTAGCTCTCTCTGTCAATCTCTATGTAGAACTTAGGTAGCGAGGGGGGAAGGCTTTGGTATCAAACTAAAAGAGATTATGGGAAAGGGGAAATAAATATAATGAGAACACTCCTAGGCAATCTTATTTTTGAATATTTTACTATGCTCCAAATGTATGTGCATGGGTTATGATATGGCAACAGTCAGGCTTTTCTTAAGATGGGCTAGTAACTGAGAAAGAAGTAAATTCCTGGACCATTTTTGACTACAGGAAATCAAAATGGACGACAGTAAGGCCCCAATGATCACCTTAATCACCAAAACCATAGCCATCACCACTGTCATATACTTCGCTCCGGCTAACATATTTTGCTGGTGATCTTATCCGCTAGGACCTGGTAGTCATTTCTGTTGACCTCAGCTGGCTTTGAGCACTCAAAAATATTTAAAAGATTATTCCTTTGCAAAAACCAGTAATCTGAAGCAATTTCTTCTCATTGTTGCATCAACTCTTGCCGTAATTATTTGAGACTTCCTTGGGTGGCTTGAAGAATAGTGTATTTTGAGAATTATTGGAAAGCTCCCTAAAGCCGAGTGAATATTTGCTTACTGAAACATCAATAAATTGTCAGCCAATAGCCAACAAAGATAGACAAGTTGGAGTCTTTTACAATTTGAATGGAACCTAACATCCTTGCACCAAGTTCTAGACAATATTTCAAATGTAGCTCAAAGAGCAGTGGCGAGATGGCTCCCTTGTCTTAACCGTTTACCGCTCAAAAAACCATAATGATTTCCATTAAAAGGTATTGTGTTCTTCGTGAGCCCACACATGTCATTAGTTTGTCCACAAATGGTCTATTGATGCTGCAAGAATTCTCAAGTAACTGTATCGCCTTCTCAAATCAATCTTCAAAAAAATGCACGTGGGATATACACTTTGTATTGTAACACCTTATAAGATCTTCACGAATCATTGTGTTGTGAACAAGAGATCTATTTTCAGTGGAGGCATTTTGATTTTGCTGAATAGGGAGGACTATTTTAAACCTGTTACACATAATCTAGGTAACGATCTTTCATATGACATTACAAACAATAGATCGTAGGTTGCTTGCAGTCTTTAGAAGTAGCACCTTAGGTGCGAGGTAAGTAGACTAGCATTTGCTTGCTTAGCTGCTTGCAACTATGAAAACGGTCTAAGATAACCTTACATTCCTTTTTTCCAACAATGTCCCCATGCACTTTGGAAAAAAAAATGCTATCAAAATCATCCAGGGCTGAACTCTTTTTTAATCTCAATTGAGAACAATGCTTTTTAACATCCTCGGTTGTGTGAGCTCTGATCAAGTCCTTTCTGCCGACTTTCCAAATAACTTCTAAACTCACCTTTTAGTTTCCCCAGTTTCCCAAATTCCCAACTCTTTGGGAAAATTGTGAACATTCACTATCAAGAATCTAACCATCTCATCAGAATCAGTCTTTATATTTCCATATCCTTCTTCATAGAGGGCACCACATTCAAATATCTCATTTGCTTTATGCTATGATGGTAATCTACATGTTTCATCCAATCTTCTTTTGCTTTCTTCTTTAGATGTGATGCAGTAGCCTTAGACCCAGTCCTTATATTCTGCCAGAGCCAATTTCTTCTGTTTATATAGATTAGCATTCAGCACATCAACGTGAATAGTCTTAAGAATATCTACTAGTTTTGCATTTGCACCTTAAGCTTTGTGGAGAACATCCCCAGTGTTCCAGTTTCCTTGACTAAATCTTTGAATTCTGATGCATTTTCCTGCATGGTATCAAACTCGGATCTCCTTTTGGATGAATTACTCCCTATGAAAATAGATCATCAAAAGGAAGTGATCAGATATACCCTTGCTAAAGCCTCATCATATAGTGGAGATTCAGCAATGCAATAACCATTCATTGTATCCTGTTAATATTTGAAAAAACTCTTCCTGTTGTTTACTGCTCCAAGTGTAAAGGCACTGGAGCCAATAGGCACTACATGCCTGACAATGCACCACTTCGGGAGCAGTCACAGGATTACCCCAACTCTTACCTTTAAGATCCAAATTAGTGTTAAAATCTCTAGCGATTAATCACTTGTGATGGATGTTAGCATTTGATTTGCTCAAATCTATTTCATGAGTCTTACCACTTATTCATGTCGATGCGACTATAGAAATTGGTAAATAATATAATCTACTGACTAGTTCCCTTAATTTGACATTGTACAAACTGCCTCTAGGTGTCCAAAATTGAAACATTGAAACTATTGCGGTTCCATAACAACTAAATTCAGCTTTTCTCGTTGGCTTTTCATTATTCATCATAGATCATTGGGACAAATTTTCCTCTTAATTAGCTCACTGTTGGCAATACTAGCTTTACTGTCAACAATTCAACTTATTTCACATTTAATCTTCCCTGAGAGGCTTTTGACGTTGTCTTGCATATTGGGTCCCTCAAGATCCCTAGTGTTCTGTATGAACAATTTCCGTAATCACTTTTGGTACTATGCTGTAAACCAGATTCCACACTCGTCATCTGGAGTTGTAAATAAAAATTCCTGGCTTATAATTGTACTTGTTGCTGTGGCTACCCATCCCATATACTTCCTGCCAAGCTCAGTCTGAATCACATTTCCCTCAAGTTGATCCGCTTGGTAATATTATATGGCATTCCTGTAGTTATAATCATCTGGTATTTATAGTGGTCAACTATTTATAAATGTTATCGTAAGATTTGGTCTTCTATAGTATTTAGGATACTTTAGTTAATATTTTGTTTCTTCTGAGTGTTTTAAACTGATCATATGTCCCCGGATATTACAAAATGTTGCTTATTGTTTTGAATAGTGCAACTGCCTAATTTACTTCTGCTCCTTCCTTCTCTGTTCTGTTTCTTCCCTTAATCCTCCCTCTGCTAGTTTGATTCTCCTTCTAACGCCTTGTGCCACTGTTGCTTCCTGCCATTTCTCCTGATCTTATTGGAGCTTCCCAAGTGATATCCAACTGTACACCTTTTTTATTTTTCCATTTCTTTCTTTCTTTCTTTTCCTCTTGCTGTCTGTCAATAACACTGGCCTCTGACATTGTTTTTATTTATTCATTCATTCATCTATTTTGTTGCCTAAATCGCTTCACTCTCAGCCTCTCACATTTTGCGCTTTTTTTTTCCTGCTTCTGTTTTACCCAGAATCAATTTGTGAATTTTTTAGAAGAAAGTTTCCAAGCATATGTTAACTAATTTACACTTGGAAACAGTTCTACCATTGTTTTTTTTTTTTTTTGGCAGAACATCTCATGATTTCTCTGCAAATAGGAACAGTTTTTGGGTTGTTTTAAGAAAGTACCTTTTTAACAGCTCAGACCAAATGGCTACTGAACTCTTGTGTGCTTCTGATTTAATGTGGAGTAGCTCACTGTAGATGCATTTCTGGTTAAGAATCTAGTGGCAACAGCTTCCCTATAATTGTTGAGATTATGATGCTTTCAGTTTAGCTTACCCTGTTGTCTTGCCTTAAAACACTAGAACTGGATGACTGGTAGTCTTGAGGTATGACTGTGACTTTTGACATCTGCACACTGCACTGGGGAGCTTCTTGTGCTGATGCTGATGAAGTTCGTCTGCTCAAGAGAAGTTTTGGTTCTGACATTAAGTTCTTAGTTCTATACTAATCACAGTCTTTGATGCTTTCATCCTCGACATTAACTTACGAGGATAGTGTGGGTTTCAACCTGGTCTTTGTGAACGATCTATTATGTCAGTAGAGAACTTGGAGCAGTTAATTTTTGGACCAAAGCACCTTTAGCCGGAGAAATGTAGTCATGTTACCCAGTTGAAGGCCGAGTAGTGCTAACTGGGCTCCTGGTGTGTTTGTTAGTGCATTAGTTGCTATCAAATCATAGCTGGCAATTTACCAAGTTCAAAAAATACTGGTTTCTCACAATTTTACTCATGTAATGAAATTGATTTTGAAAATATTTGGGACGTTACAGATTGTAAGCAGGTTTTTTTTGTTTTTGTTTTTGTTTTAGGTGGGTGGGTGGTGCTCATGAATCTGTGTGGTCTTGATCTCAGCCTTATATCGCAAAGATTGACAATAGCTCCATTGGGTTAGCTAGTAAATAATGATATGTGTGAGTCAACGGAGGTCCCACACTCAAACTAGTTCTACCTTTAATCCCTCTAAAGCCTAAGCACCGAAGGGTAAATTAAAGGACTCACCACAGATGAATGGGATAAATAGTTAAAAAGATTTTAGAGGAAATATGACAAATGCAGGCTGGTTTTCATCTGCATCAAAAGTGGACTCAAAGTTCGTCAAGGCTTGCTTATTACAATAAGGGCTGTTTACAGCAGCCTTGCAAATAGAAAACAAGAGAAAATCACAATGAAATCAGCCTGGGGGACAAAAAGGTACAAAAGTTGAAAGTGACATCTTGCTTTTGCTTTCACAGTTTTTGATTCAACTTTGGCTGGCTACTATTCTTCCCATTTCCCATTCTTCCCATTTCCCTCTTGCCATTTTTGGTGATTCGAAGCTTGAAGAAACTTTGGAATGTTGTGTTCGTTGCTGCAAACTGTGTTTTCTCCCTTGGGGCCATCCTCATCCAAAGCCAGCAAAATGAATTGGTCCTGCGTGATGCCGAAAGTGGCAATCTACATATTTTGGTCTGCTCTTTGTGCTATTGTTTGACTTACGCAATTCTAAATGACATGGGCATAAGATAGAACTCCTAACCTTTACAATGTCTATTGGAAGTAGTACAACTTCATAAAATATGCTGGAGAAAACCGGCAAAAATCTGGAGCTTTAGTGCACCGTGAAAAGGTCTATTTAGCCTTTTTGATGCAGCTCCATAAAGTGTTCTTAAGGACTCCAAAATAATTGGTCTTCCAAAATTATGTGGCCTGAAGAATACCAACACTCATACCTCTGAAAAACCGGACTTGTGCATTTGGTGGCTATGTTGATCACTGTGAGCTTCCTGATCATCACCATGGGCCTCTTGATCTTCTTATGCACTTCCACATCATTGTCTTCTCCCATAATATTGCCTCTATGGTTTTCACACCATCATTGGATTGCTTGAGCTAAAAAGAGAATGGGTCTTGAATTCCTTCAAGATTGTCACTGATGATTGATGTCACTGGTCATTATGTGTCCTTATTTCTGCCTCAAGATGGTAGTTAATAAATGGTTAGGTAGTTGCAAAGGCTAAAGAGTCTTTTTTTCTGTGTGCTACCAACAATTTTTGCAGTCCAGCCTCCAGATTAGGTCCTTTCCCCCAAACAGCTTCTCTCTTCCAGGTTGCTTGGTACAATGAAATTGCTCAGCCAGTGGGTGCTTATGGGCGTGAAGTGGTACTTGAGCTTTGTATTGCGGAGCTTCTGATGTTGTTTTCTCTCAGACTGTAATTTCCATAATCTAAAGCCTGTGTATGCCCTCCCTCTCCTGAAAGACGAAAACCGTAGAAGGAAACCTTTTGATCTGTAACGTGTTGCTATGGAGCCACCATTTACCTACAGCATCTTGGACTAGCCATCCTCTCTGAGAAACAGGTTACAAAAACATGGAGCTGAAAAACACGAGATTCAAAGGCAAGGATAGCACTTTTTGGCTTTGTATTTACCTTCAAATTCATACTATTTATAATTAGTTCAAAAGAATGCAACTGGAACGTGGCATGTTTCGGCCATTTTACTTACTGCAAGGCTATATGCTTGCCTAGTAAGCGATCAGTCTATAAGGGGACATAAATGTATCACTCAGTGCAAAATCTGCCGAAGTTCTGGGAAAATGGAGATGGGGGGGGGGGGGGAACCAAAAGAGGAAGCAAAACCTAATATTAGCAATATAATCTAGGAGTAGGATGGCATCTATAGACCAATCAACTCTCTGAAGGTCCATATGTGCACCTTATTTGAATCAGTCATCTCCATGTTCGTTATGAGAAATCAAATCATACATAAATCAAAATAGACTGATGGAATTCTTGGGACTCCGGAATCCTGTCCTTTTTTTAGAACTAGAAGGATCTAAAAATTTATCTTTTACTTGATCATTGCCGTTCCATTTGGTTTTGACTTTGACCATTATTCTTTTTTGTGCTGAATTAATTTGTTACGGTTAAGACCCCCCCCAAAAAAAGGCCCCAAGAAAAAGAATACACATTATTTGGAGTATTTTGTAATCTGAGTAAATTTGTGTTATGTCCCAACATAAGAATTGATAGCATATGTTTATAGTTTGGTGTACTTTCTTTGTGTAATGTATTGTGCATTAAGCTCCTTTTTCCATCAAATGCTTGCACTACATGTCAGTTTTCCATATAGATCAAATTCAACCCCCCCCCCCAACAAAAAAAAGAACATTTCGGAAAGATCTATCTTGGATCAAATATTGACAAAAAAGGTTTATACAGTACTTTGAAGAGATTTTATATAAAAGATCTCAAATAAGCAATAAGGTTGAAATTAAGGTGTTGGATTATGGAACAAAGATATTAACATGTAATGGAGATTGTAGAATAATGTCCTCGACAAATATCTCTAAATATGCGAAGCCACTCATTCAGATCCAAGTTGATCTGTTGCTTAAACACCCCCTCCCCCCAACCCAAAAAAAGGTTTTCTGTTTTGTTTTTGAAATATATATATTGCTTTTGTTGATTTCTTCCTTTACTTGGCCTTCCACACTTAAAATTAAATGAAATAGGAAAGAAGTTTGATTTCCAATGTTGCCTTGTAGGTGGCTCTCCGGCAGTGATTTGAAAGCAATTGCCTTATTTGGTTGCCCTTCCAAGAGAAAGAGAGAGGTCTTTGCCGCTAAAAGGCTGCGTACCTTTTTCAGGATGCCAGAAGAAACTGTGAATGTACATCCTCTAAATTTGTTCCTCCTTTGTGTCTGACATTCTTTCCTCAATTTGAGAATCATAGAAATGTATGTCCTCAGCCTTGAAATGATTGTTGTAGTTTTTCTTTGTTTTTTTTTTTAACGAAAAGGAAAGAAGAAAGGAGAAACTCTGTTGAAGCGAACATTTTGTGTGATTGTGAGAGTAGCCGGAAGTAAATACTAGTGGTTATCTGAGGAACTGTGCATGAAGCTTGCAGTGGTGGACTAGGACAGTCAATTTTTGATGACCAAAAAGAGTAGTATTGTCATTTTGAGTATCTGACTTACAGTTCCCAAAATTGTTCCAGGTTTGCAGTAGCTGCAGCCTGAAGGGATCTTGTAAGTTTGTAAATCAGAGGACATGGAATGATGACACCAAGAATTTGAGGTTGGACCTGTTGATGAGACTTCTCAGTACATATTCCCTGGAAGACATGCCCGCTGAACTCAAGCTAACCGACAATGTGAAGGCTTGTGTCAGTCGATTAATACATGATATTGTGAATCTAACTAAAAGCTCTATGTGATATCACTTTGAAATGGTGAGGGCTAAGCTCATCAATGGTTCTTATTTCTTGTTTCTGCCGTTGGATGTTTTTTAATTTAATCATTGAGTGAACGGCCATTGGCCATAATATACAAAATTTCAGCTACTGATTTACACTGCGTTCGCTGGGTTTCAAATATGGACCACACTTGGGTAGTCGCAGAGAGTGCTCATTCACCTGGATCTTGGGGTTGCGGGAAGGAGCCTCTCCCTAGCATCAATATTGAATGAACCAACCTTGTGATGGACCTTGTCGGAGTAGTAGGTCGATGGGTCATGGTTTAATCGTTTGAGACTGGCAAAACCTGGTTAGCTCGACTAGAAATGTTAGAACATGATTTGGCAAGTGAACCTAATTAATAATTAGTACAAGAATTTTATCAATATAGACTTGCCAATTGTCATAATATTTTTATCCACCTGTAAATTTCCTTGTATCTTTTTACGCATCAATCTTAAAAAGCCATTTTGTGCATAAAATACAAAGACGAAAGTAAAACAAAAATTGATGTCATTAAATTTTTAAGACAAAATTAAGAGACAGAAGAGTTGGATTGCATTGTCCAAATAAGAGAAATTTTAAATTTTGAGTCCGGTGTGAATTCGGGTCGGACAAATAAGACAATATCAAAGTTCAGATAAGAAATTGGTATATGATATTCAATTTTTTATGTCAGATAATTCAAATATGGTTAAATTTAGGCAAAAAATTGGGCTCGAACGACAAAAGTATTAAAAATGTTGTGTTCAAGTTTAAAATTTGGATAAAAAATTCATGACCGTACATTGTTTTTTTCAGGTCGGATAAATTCGGTTGTTCGAGTCAAATGCATTTTTGCCGGCACTACCACATATGGTGCGTGTGCTTTTGGAACCTATAGCACAAGTCAGGGTGGCAAAAATTCGAGCATCAGCCAATTTTAGTTAGAACAAATTGAACAATTTTTAAAATTTAGACCAGAAACTCATGACTGTATCCGATGAATTTTTAGGTAAGATATCGGACAAGCTTAAATTTAGGTTAAAACTGGATCCAAATGGTAGAAATATGAAGAATATTATATCCAAGTCCAAAATTTAAATGAAAAATTCATGGTCACATCTGATTCTTTTTAACTCAAATAAATTCGGATGATTGGATCGAACTTTACTAAGCCTCTCGACAAGTATGAAAATAAGCATTTCGATCTGGCCAGCTTTGGGTTTAATTTACAAATGGGAGACAAGAGCACGTGCAGCACTTGTCCCGTGAGCCCAGATTTTTCCCGGGTGCGCGAGTTCGAGGCTCACCGCCCACAGAGCTATTCCAAGCCATTTTTTTTGGTTGGGGGGGGGGGGGGGGTCGGTTAAAATGCATTAAAAAAAAAGAAAATCTTCAATTGGGCTGGAAAAAAATGTGCTGCTAATTTTGGATTATAGCCGATATGTCTTTTTTTTTGAATTTATTTCTATTCTATAAATACAACTCAAATTTATAACACGCAAAAACTTATTGTGAATTTTATATAACTTTAGGCAATTTAATATATTTGTAAAAATTTTGGTAAAAATTAAATAAAAGTCAATAAGTTTTGGTTTGTTGTTTTATATAACTTTAGGCAATTAAATATGTTTGTAAAATTTTTTAAATGATTATGTAAAATTAATATGACAAATTATTAATTTGATTAATTATATGCTTTTAGGTCCTAATTAATGTGAATAATTTTTTTAAATTCAAACTATCCTGTTGTTTTTTTTTTAAATGAGCCTTTAATTAGTTGGGTTATCAAATTATTATGTGCAAATTATTTTTCATAAAAATAATAAAGATAATTAACTAAACCAAAATATAAAAACTAAACTAATTAAATACGGTTAAGTGTGGGGTCCATAGGCATTATTTTATTTGATGAGCTAAAATAGTGAGCCTTGCATTAGAGAGAGTGAGGATTGTGAACCAAAAAATTAACTCATAAACTAATGTGCCATAGATAGACCCCCACTGGTGAGCAAAAAAATAGGCTCACAATTGGGGATGCTCTTAACATTTTCCGTACAAGAGCTTATATGGCACTCTGCTATTCCGAACATGTTCTTTCTTTATTGAATTGTGTAGCTTTTCCCCCTCCATTGAATTAAAAAGTAATCTCAACCGCCAAAAGAACAAAAACATATTAAAACATAACCATTGAAAACAAGCAATAGGTACAACAGTA
>JACYFF010010365.1:50720296-50730309 GCA_017589665.1 Selenicereus undatus | reverse complement strand
TGATGTACCTGCCGATGACCAAGCTAGGGTTCACTAGAATACAGCTAACTTAGCAACCAAAGGAAGATAACATCAAGGGGGAAACAAGGGAAAGTGGTCACATAAAATGATGGTTGTGAGGCATCAAGTATGTGGAGGAAGAATGGAACTTAGAATCAAGTGATTCTAAGTGGGAAATCAAAGGTTCTTTATTGTGAAGTGATGTATAACACAAGGGGGAAATGGACCCAAGCTAAAAACCACCAAGGAGGATGAAAACAAGAGAGAAACCGAGACCCTTGGGGGTGGCACGGTCGTGCCTAATGGCACGGGCAGGCCATGCCACTTTGCTGCCCACTTTGCCTAGCTTTTTCCATGGTGCACGGTTTGGGGTGGTTTTGTGTTTGGAAGAAAAGCTATGCCAAAGGGAGTTTTCTTAGCTTGAATTAAGCATGGATATGGACATGGGAAGGGTTATGGATGTGTGGAAATGGAAAGAAGAATTAAGTAAGGATTACTAACTTCAAATTAAAGCTAGCAAATCCACTTTAACCTTCCCCGAAACACCTTGAGTATATCATCGGTTTTTGATAGAACTAAACTTAAGCAAGGATACAGAAACACCACCAAGCTAAGTTTAGGGCCCTTAAACAAAGTGTTAAGATACAGAAACACCACTTAACATTTGCTTAAGACTCACTTGAACACCACCTTAATTGGCCTAATTAAGGATAAGCAAGTAAGAGTTTGAAAGAGGAAAGCACAAATGCTCTCAATCTGATTTTATCATTCAAAAGGGGTTGTATGTTCTCTTCTCCTTGGCCGTGTGGTGCCTTTAATAAGCATCAAGCAAGGCCAAGTTATCTAGCATACAAGCACAAATACATCCCTACCCTTCCTTAATGCTTAGGAAAGGTTTAGGGCACTTAATACAAGCTGAATTAAACTAATCTAGTTTACAACATTCTTAACTTAATCTAATACATCAAAATACAAAGTAAAACTATATCTAACTTATTAATACATCATTAAAACACTTAATATCCACTTAAACTAAGCTAAACCATGCTGAGATTGCTTGCTTCAACCTCATTGGACAGCCGCAAAGTGATTACGGCTAGCCAATAGGAATTCAGCAACTCAATGCCACCAATCTAGCTCCCATTGGACCTCCTTTTGGCCATGCAACCAATCCATTAAGGCTTAGAAGTGTGTGCCAAGCATAGATGGTCGTGCCTTGCTGCATTCAAGTGAAGAAATCAGGCTGGAGGTTTTAAAAGAACCGGTTTATACAAAACCGGGTTCAGGGGCAGTTTGGTCCGGTTTTTATGCAACTTGTTAAGCATAGTAAAGGTGGGTATGACTGTGATTTTATTCATGGGGGGGTAACTTTAGGATGTCTATAATCCCCCCCAACAAAGAAATCAAGGTTAGGACATGTATAAGTAGGGTAATTAGCCTTAAACATTTTACCGTGCAGATTAGGGCCTAATCTGACCGGTTTGGAAAAACACCTTGTTTCTTCATCCTCTTGTGTGCTTGACTCAAAATTGATGCTTGGACATGAAAGTACACATCATGAGGATTCCAAAAATGTATAAATTCATCACTTAAGAATTAGTATAGCTTAAGTTATGAATTAAACAAAACCGTACTGTTTCTGGCTTGCCGGACAGTTTTGACACATCTTGGTAAATGGCTGATTTGAACGACCAAATGAACTCCAAATTGGATGAAACTTGTCTTGTTGGAAAGCTTACATCTTGAACTTGAAATTCATGCAAAAATATCAGGCCTATACCATTTTGATGCTGGTCGAAATTTGCTTGCAAAAGAGGGTCAGTGCTGGAATCTTCCCTTTTGTCCTGCAATGAAACAACTAAAACAAAACTTGGATGCTTTAAACACCCTTTAGCCAGCATATTAACATAATCTAATTGATTTGATTCTTTCTAATCAAAGGGGATGGAGAGGTCTCCATCACAAGGTCATGTTCACTTGTCATATATTGTCATATTGTCAATAGGTTTTTCACTCTTCTTCCCCCCTTTGGCATCATTAAAAAGCAAGAACAGCATAGCAAAGATGAGGAACACAGTGTATAAAGCATAAGGAACAACAAGCAAGAGAGACTGCAAGTAGATATGTCATTAATAAGCAAAGCAGTACAATTTGCAAAACAACAAAAATAACAAAAGCCTAGACAATCAGGGAGCAGGGGGTGGTTTCGATTGCAGAGGAGGAATGCTAGGGGCAAGGGTGGAGAGAAGAGCAAGCAAGTCTTCATGGCGTTTGGCAGAGAGGGCTTGTTCCTCAGCAAGAGCAGCCTTGACAGCTGAGAGCTCATCCTTGAGGCGAGCATTGTCCTCAAGAACAACCTCAACCTTGATGGAAGGTTGCTCAGAAATAGGTGGTCGAGGACCCTGTTTGGAGACGGACCCTTCCCCAATCTCATAGCCACACCCTAGCAGAGTGTCAATCCCAATTTCATCAACGACTTGGGCTGCTACTCTCCGTGTGAGCACTATCCCAAAGTGCTCAAACACCCTTGTTAGCAGAAACCCATACCCGAGATCATGAGCCTGGGTGGTGTTCGCAATTCGCCCAATGTGGCGAATCATGATAGCCGGAAGATTGATGGGTTCCTCCCTATCCAATAAGTCGACCAGGCACTGATCAAAAAGGTCTACTGAGTTTCTCCCTTGACCCCTTGGAATCACGTTCTTAATGACGAACATGAAAAGGAGTTGGTGGGGAGGAATCAGATCACCCTTTTTCACAGAGGAGCGTGTTCTCAGACCCTGTTTCTGACTGAGGCGTTTGGACACCTCTAGGAGCCTGGCTGGTTCCAGGGCTGTTTCGTCTTCCCTCACATACACAACAAAGCCTTGTGGGGGTACTCCCAGAATTTTCCCAAGTGTGGGCGCATCAACCTTGATGCCTTGCCCACTCATTAAACTTGTCACCACCCCTTCGGTGACCTCGCAATTGGCATAAAATTCAGCCAACTCAGGCACAGAACACCCCATGTGGGTGTTCGCAAACAAGTCAAGCCAACCTTGGGCTCGAAGCTTGGTCAAGAACATCCACAGACCCTGTTCCTAAAAAAGGCTTACAGACACGACCTTCCCCCTGACGACATTGCGCTTAAGCAACTACGCATGTTTGTCAGACATAGGAGAGGGAGTGAACTGCTTTGGGCGTTTGGAGGCAGGAACAGAGGTGGTAGCTTTTGGTAAGGGTGTTGTTCTGGGTTTTTGCTTGAGGGGTGTTTCTGCAGGAGAGGGCTTCATAGCAGGTTTAGTGGCTGATTTTGGAGGGGCTTGATCTTCAGAGGACTCGGAAAACACCGGTGTCCCCTGTTTGAAGGTGGTGTCTTCAGAGTCAGAACTCGAGAACCCTTCGGTAGAAGAGGAAATCTCTTCGATGATAGGAGCAGAGGGTTTAGAGGATCTGGGGGTCGATCTAGAAACAATTCTCGCAGATTTGCGAGAAGGTTGAGAAGAAGGAGAAGCGGGAGTTAGAGAGGGGCGAGACCTTGGTTGTGGTCGTGTTCTTGGCGTTCGGGTGCGCCTAGCCACCATTTTTACCCTTTTCCTCTTCTCTCCAGTTTGAGAGACTAGAGGAACAGAGTCATCCCCTTGGGCAGGACTTTCTCCTATTTTCTCACCAGAGTCCTCCTTCAGATCCATGAACAGATCATCGAAGAACGCATCCCCTGTTTTTTGAGTTGTTTCCGGGAATAGTGCAGAAGAACAGGGTTCAAAATCCCCAATGATGGTTTATGGGTTCTCCAAGAATTGGTCTTGGAAACCCGAGGAACCAGCACCTGCTTCAGAAGAAATGGGACAAGGGATTGTTCCCACATACACCACTAATTCCCAACCAAAGGAGTAAGGAATAGCATTCAACTCAAGCCCAATACTTTTGAGGTTTAACTGAGTGAGATACCCGAAGATTGTGTGGATAATTGGGCGAGGAGGAGCCGGAATTGAGGGTATAATCAGGTTGTTACTCTCAGAGATTGATGAGGACTCAGTTTTGGAAGCCATTATCGCAAGGAAGAATTTCGGGTTTTGAGGGTTTTGCTAGGGTTTGAAAGCAAGAACGGAGGAGAGAGAGAGAGAGAGCAAGAAGGGGAAGACAGACGCACGCAAGGGGGTTTTTTAAACTCCCCACCCGTTATGAAGGGCCACCTAGGGAACACCTAGAATTTAAGCAGGCAACATACAATAATGACAATTAAGGCATACCTGTTCGAGCCGCCTGTTCTTGAACATGCTACTCTCATTCCAAGGTCTGTCATGAATACTCTTTCTCCATCTCCCAAGATAGCAGTATATAATCATAATAGCACACAAGACTATACATATTCGTTAAGCATAGACCATCTTTTTGATAACAAGAATTGCAAACAAGGAGATAGGACAGGTATTATAAGGTGTTTTTGTCAGCTTGATCTAACTCTGAGAACAGGTGTTCTCAGGGTGTTTTCACCAACTCCAATTCTAGTCTGTTTCTCTCAAATTGATCTCTAGCTAGTGCCTTAGTGAATATATCAGCAATTTGATTTTCCGTTGAGCAAAAATTCATAGAAATTAAACCCTTTTCAACATTATCTCTCAAGAAATGATGTCGAATGTCAATATGTTTTGTCCTTTTGTGTTGACATGGGTTTTTGGCAATGTTAATAGCGCTAGTATTATCACAAAAATAGGAATGCATCCAGTGTCAACACAAAAATCTTTAAGCTGTTGTCTTATCCACAACAGTTGAGCACAACATGAAGCTTCTGCAACATATTCAGCTTCTGTTGTGGACATGGCAACCTTGTTTGCTGGGGTTGTTCTTTGCATTGCTAGAGTTCAGGAACATGCCTTACAATCAACTGTCGAGATGGCGTTCTTGACTTAATATAGAATCACCAATTAAAACCTGTTTTGAAGACTTGTTCTCACATGTAGCAAACCAGTTAATACAATAAAGATTACAAACACCAGTTAGGCCTGTTTGGAGATCGTATTTGGAGCAACATTACTTGGATAAATTTTTACACTTGGATTTGTTATCATCAAAACTTAAATATAATAACTCAACAAGCCATACCTGAGGTACTCTTTCTATCAACTAGGAAACCTGCATAGTCAGCATCAGCATATCCAACAAGATCAAGATTGCAACCTCTAGGATACCATAGAGCTAAATCAGGTGTATGCTTTAAATATCTTAGTATCCGTTTAACAGCCTTAAGATGAGTCTCTTTAGGACTAGACTGAAAACGGGCACATAAACCAACACTAAAACATACATACATACACACATACATACATATATATATATACATATATTGATATATATACACGTATATATGTATATGTATATATATATATTTTTTTTTGTGTGTAAATGGTGATATGCTTTATTATCAACATAGCAGCTATACATACTTTCTGTCTCCTCTGTAGCTATTCATGCTATCTATCTCATTTTTATCTTAATAGTTCATCAATATGCTATAGTACTTTGGGGTTTTTTGTTCTATATACAATACCCTTTGTATAACCTTATTCTTAATATCCTTGTGGATCTGTGTCGTGTTAATGTTCTTACCTTGGAATGTCACTTGGTTTCTGGCTTCCCATATATGATATATTACTGCATTGAATATGACATATCTAATCTGCCTCTTCGTCCTTTTTGTTTTTTCTTCCAGTAAGTATTTCACCCATTCTAATCCATTCTGCTTTGGGGCAATGTGTATCAATTGGCATATTTCCTTCCATATTCCTTTTGTCCCTTCAAATTGGACGAACAAATGCTGCTGAGTTTCATTCTGCGTTTTGTAGATATGAGATTATGCTGTTACTCCATAAAACCTTTCCATTCTTCTCCCCGCTGGGAGTTTTTGCTTCATCATCACCTAGGAAATGAAATTATGCCTGGGTATATTAATCCTTGGCCAAATCATCGTTGTCCATTTATCCTTTCCTTTCAGATTCAGGTACCATAGGTAGCCTATTTTAACTTAGTACCGCCCATTTGGGATTTCCCCCCACTACCATCTATCATTTACTTTACATCCCCTTTTAAATATCTCCATTATCTTATATAATTTCCTCCAATACCAGCATACGTCTTGCTTGGGACTATAGTGCCACCAGTTTGTGCCTAGTAGGTACCTCTCATGCACCCATTTTACCCACATCAGATTCTTTTTATGTGCAATAGCCCACACAAACTTTGCTAACTAGCCTGATTCCATGCTTTCATATTTCTAATACATGTCCCTCCATACTTCTTTGGCTTGCAGAATTCTTCCCGAGATACATATGGTACCTTCTTATACACTTCATCTCCTCCCCATAAGTAATTCCTACACACCTTTTCTAGTTCTTTGATCACTCCTTTTGGCAAGATGTAGATTGTAGTGCAGAAGCTATATACTCCCATCAGCACACTATTAATCAATGCCACTCTCCCTACATATGATGTGTTCCTGGTGGCCCGTGTTGTTACTTTCTTGGTGATTTTCTCCACTAGCTGCCTGCACTCAAGCTTACTGAGTTTGTTTGCTGCTATGGGTACTCCCAGGTATCTTAATGGGAGCTTCCCCTCTTAGTAACCTATTTGATCCATTAGCTGTTGTCTTTGCTGTTCTGTGTGACCCCCTCTTACAATCTGTGATTTGGATTTATTGGCCCCCAAACCTATGCTTTGTGAGAAATTGCCAAATGCTTCCATTAAATGCTGCACTGTTTTGGTATCAGCTGCACTTACCACATAATCAGATCATCAGTAAACATAAGGTGGTTCAGTCTAAGGCCTTTATAGTATGGATGAAACTTGAACCCTTTTCTGGTCCCTACATGCTGATAAAGCCTTGAGAGGTATTCCACCACCATTACAAAGAGCAAAGGAGATAGCAGGTCTCCTTGTCTTAACCTTCTGCCCCCTTCAAACTCCCCAAATTCATTTCCATGCATATGTATCACAAATGATGGTGTAGTGATGCAAGCCATTATCCATTTAATGAAGATATTTGGAAACCTGAAGCTGCTAAGTATTTCCTATACTGCCTCCTAGTAGATTGAATCATAAGCCTTCTTTAAATTTATCTTCATCAAACATCTGGCACTTTTATGCTTTCTGGTATAGCCCCTTGCTATTTCTTGACATAATAGCACATTGTGGAGTAACTCCCTTCCCCTCACAAAAGCCCCTTGGTTTTGGCCTATCAGGCTTGTAAGTACTTCCTTCAGTCTATTGCATGAAAGTTTAGATATACCCTTGTATATGACATTACAACATGATATGGGTCTAAACTCTGCTACTGTAGTAGGGGCCATTACCTTGGGTATAAGAACCAATCTGGTGGCATTCCATTGTTTACACATCTTCCCTGTTTTAAAGAACTCTTGTATAGCATCACTCACTTTATGCCCTATTTCTGCCCAGCTAGTCTTAAAGAAGCTAGTACTATAGCCATCTCAACCTGGGGATTTAACTGAGGGAATTGATAGGATGGCCTCTCTAATGTCCCTCTCTGTGAAGGGGGTTTCTAGTTGAAGTTGTTATTCTACTGTCAGTGTTGGCCCTGTGTCCATTATATCCCAGTTTATCTCCTCTCTTTGTATTTTTTGCTTCCCTATCATCCCTTGGTAATAGGTTGCCATTACCTTTGCTACCTCCTCAAACCCTTCACTGTTGTTGCCCCCCTTATCTTGCAGTGAGTAGATATAGGTCTACATCTTTTTCTGCTTCATTTTTGCAAAGAAAACCTTAGTACATTGGTCCCCCTGATTCATTCATTGCTGCTTACTTTGTTGCCTAATTAGAGACAATGAAGATTGCAGAATCTCCATATACCTTTGCCTTCTTTCCCTCTCTTGTGCAATTAATTCTTCATCCATGGGTTTGCTTTGAAGTTGCTCTTGAACTAGCTCCAACTGTTTCCTTGTTGCTCTTTGCTATTCATGCACATCTGCATGCTTATCTCTATTAAGCTTTCTTAATGGGCCTCTTATTTGTTTAAGTAGCTCATCAATCTGTTGCATTTTTTATTCCTTAAACTGTTTTTGACTCTGAATCTTCATTATTTCTATGAACTGTGAATCTAAACACCACATTTCACAGGACTTAAACTACCCTTTCTGCTTTGGAAAAATGGGGAAATAGATCTTCAGAGAAGTATGATGTGATAGGCCTTCTGTAATGCAATCTACATTAGTGTACTCCATCTCTTTATACCACAAATTATTTGCCACCATCCTATCAATTTTTGACCAAATTGTTTCGTTTTTCCATGTGAAGAATGCCCCTGTTCTTCTCACTTCCTATAGCTCACTATCTTCAAGGTAGCTAGCAAAATCCCTCATTTTTTCATACTGAGTTTTCTCACCCCCCTACCAATTCTATCCCCAGGGTGAAGAACTACATTAAAGTCCCCCATTGCCCCCCAAGCACAGTGCATACTACTCGTAATACTTCTCATGTCCATCCATAATGGTAGTCTCTGTAAAATACTATTGAACCCATATATAAATGTAATACAGAACTGTTTTTGGCTTGTTACCTGACATGCCTGACAATGAATCATTTGCTCTGATGCCCTGAGCACTTTAACCTGGTATGCCTGATTTTTCTATGTTATCCGTATTCTGACTTTAGGGTTGAAGTCCACATTAGTATACCATTCCTACTCCATAAACAGTCTACTTGCTACTAGCCCAATATTATCTTTTTTCACTTTGGTTTCAAGCAAAGCTACAAGGCCCACAGCTTGCTTATTCAAGAAGACATTTACATCTTCTTGTTTATTAGGATTATTTAAAACCCTAACATTCCATGCTATGATGTTATCCATTAGGTGGTCTCTCTTGTGCTACTTCCCTTATTTCCTCCCATTAGGCCCTAGGCATCTCTGCACCCATCAATGCTTGAAAAGGATTCTGTAAGAGTGACTGGGCTTCCTATTGTTGGTGGATTGGCCTATTACTGGTTCTTCTAGGTGTTATAAATCCATCCTTGCCCCCTTGGTCTTCAGTTGGCTGAATTCTCTCCTTATTATTGCCTTCAGTCCTCTGCTCCCTTGTTACTACTCTTCATTCTTTCCGTAATTTATTTTTCCTCCTACATTCTAACTCCTCATGCCCCAACATTTGGCAGTAATCACACTTAATTGGTTTCCATTCATACTTGAGAGGTTGTCTCACAACCACATCCCAGTCATTAATGAAGTCAATGTAATCTAGGAATGGTTCATTCAGCTTCATCTCAAATAACATGTGAGCATAATTCATAGTTGTTTTCTCTTTTGTAACTTTGTCTGTCTTTATGGGAACTCCAAGCATGGTGCCCAACTTTCTTAAACTCTCCAAGCCCCGGTACTTTATATCCAGCCCTGGGAACTGGACCCATATGGGTAGGGTCTGTAACGAGCTTGTGTCCAATATTAATCCTTCATTTTAAGCTTTGACAATGAATGATATCTTGTCAAAGAAGTACACCCCTAGCAGTAACATTGTCAATTTATCCTGCATGTTCTTAAATTCGACTAAAAAAACCCCTTTGCTTACTAGTACCACTTTATAATCTCAAACTTGCTCCATATTCTATGCACACATCCATCAATTACTTCAATTGATGGATTTGACACCATCACCCCACATATGACAGCATTTGCCCTACGCTCCACATCAGACTGTATATCAGTCTTCTCTATTTTTGCACATTTCTTTCCATTAATTTCTTTCAATGCAATGAATTTCAATGTTGTTCCTTCATCTGGTTCAACCAAAGCTGCATAAGAGCTATGCATTTGAGTTGTCACCTCGATATGTTTTTCATTTTCCCACTGTTGGTTTCCTTCAATGGTTCGTCCTTCTCGTGGTATTGTTTCACTCAATCCTTCCTCATTTTGTAGGCGAAAACCTGCAATTGTGTTGTCCTGTTCCTGATTGACACAAATATCAGTGCTAGCCCCATCCATTTCTATAATTCGTACACCCGTGTGGGGTAGCCCTCTTTTCCCCCCC
>JACYFF010010365.1:50704590-50718565 GCA_017589665.1 Selenicereus undatus | reverse complement strand
CAATCGCTTCTATCTCCAACAAAAACCACGGGGTATTTATAGGGAAGCAAGATAGACATGAAGATCCACAGGTTGTGGGCCACTACGTCAGATCATAATTACCTTGTGCATGCAAAGCTCTCATCTTGGAACTCTGTGCATTTATGTTTGACAGCTGTAGCAACCGTCCAACCCTGGGGCGCAAATCCCCGTAATCCCTTGCTGCATGGCAAGTGGCCATAATGCGCCTCTCACACTCTACCGTAGACCCCTGGGTCCACATCTCACCTGACCATCTGCCGGGTACGGATGTCAGGTAAGATGTGAGGGGCTAAGTGATTTGGGAAAAACACATATATCACCTCTTGGGCCTGGCCCAGGGATATGTGTAATCAATTAGACCCCTATGTGGGCCAAGAATCCTTAGGAATACCAGCCTATGTTTACGCTCGATGTCACACCCCAAGGGGCCCGAAACGCAACCCTTGGGGCTTTCCTCCACGCCCAATGGCTACAGGACTGGAGACTCAAGCAAGCAGCTAAGGTAAGATTACTCTTTTACCCCTTTTTACAAACAGGCTATAAATAGTGACCTGTTTTCCTCGGGAAAGAGGAGGCTGACCAAGAGGAACTTACTTTCTATAGCATTCACACCTTTTGGAATATCTAATTGATTTGACCATCGGAGAGGCGTTCCCCGGACCACATCCCGGGGTGGGCCTTTTTTGCATGTCAGAGGATAAAGAGACAAGGACGACGTCGTGCTGATCGCCAGCTGTCATATAAACCCGTTCTTTCGCCCCACGTCATCAACACAATCACGAAACAGATTCCTTGCAGAATCAGTTTGGCGCCGTCTGTGGGGAAAGAGCGGTAGCGATGGTAGTCAGCGATGCGACACGAGCGAGGACGCGCAGAGAAAACGCACCAGCCGTGAGCCCTTCTGTGCCGCCCGCGGTTGAGGATGCCAGCGAGAGTTCTAGGGCAGGTCCTCGGCCAGTGGGGGCCTTGCAGCGAGAACCTCCAGCTTACGTCACAGTTGACGCACTCCAAGGTCTCATGTCCACCATGGCAGACGCCATCACGAGACAGGTCACCGAGCAGGTCCAGAGGGCTCTGGAGATGAACGACGCAAGAAACCCTTCCAACCCTCCTGGGCACCTCAGGCCACGGGCCAAGTCCCCCAGGGAGGAATTAGGGTCCCTACGCTCACGGCGCCTCGCCCGTGAGGGGAGGTCGTACCAAATACCCCATCTCCAAGACGAACGGCAGAAAGACCGTGCCACACTTGATGTCGCCTGTCGATCGGAGCGCGGACGCACTGTAGCTTCTGCTACTGCCTCAACTCCTTATGCCACTCACTCGCGACAATCCGGTTGGCTTCAGGAGCAGGAACAGACTTCCCGGATCACACGGGAGCAGTCGCGCGGTCGTCGCCACAGCCCGGAGCGTCGCAGTAACCCAGACCGGGTGCAGAGTCCCTCGGTGAGGGAAGCGGGTGGCTATGAGCTCCGCATAAGGGATCGCTCCCCGCATCGCGGGTTACACCCCATCGGGGACACGAGAAGTCCTTCTGTGGTGGAGGTCAAACGGCTCCACGGTACTCCCATCAAGGTATCGGGAACGGCCGCCCGCTTGGCCACCCCCTCTTTCTCAACCCCTTTCTGCCCAGAGATCGTAAACGCCCCAAGATGCGGAAAAGTGACGATGCCAATGGTTGATCTGTATGATGGAACCGGGGACCTAGAGGAGCACCTGGGGGTCTACAAAGCTCAAATGTACGTCCAAGATGTGGAAGATGCCTCTTATTGCCGTTACTTCCCCGCCACCCTAAAGGGGGTAGCGCAGTCCTGGTTCAATGGTCTTCCCCAGGGCAGCGTAGCCTGTTTTCAGGACTTGGCCGACAAATTTGTTGGTCAGTTTATTGCGAGTCGTAAAGAACGGCGAACTAGCATCCACCTGTCAAAAATCAAGCAGGGGGCGCAGGAGTCCCTTGCGGAGTTCGTCAGACGGTTCCATCAGGAGGCGGTCCTAATCCCGGAATTGGAAGATGGTGTAGCGTACACCTCTTTTCTGAACGGTCTCAAGAGTGGACGTTTTAAGTTCTCTTTGGCAGAACAGAAAGAAACCACCTTAGCTGAAGCATTGAGAAAGGCTGCGAACTTCATCCGAGCCACTGAAATTTGCGCCGAGGGATCGGACGCCCCCAAGAAGGGGAAGGCTCCAGGGGATAGGGGTTTCACTCGCGGTGAAAGGAACCCCGCTCCCCGTGACAGAAGGCAGCCAGTGGAAACTCTAGATGCCCGATTCACCATGGATGCGAGGAATATCCTTATGGAGGTACGAGGGCATCCGATGCTGCGTCGGCCGCCTCCGATGACCATGGCCCCCGGCCGCAAAACGCACAGAAATATTGTGAGTTCCACGAACAGAGCGGCCACACCACAACCGAATGTAGAGAGCTAAAGAAAGCTCCCCATGAGCTCACAGACAAAGGACAAATCGATCGCTTTCTAAGAAAGGGGCCGCACCTGCTGCGGAAGGAGCCAAACCCTAAGTCATCCCAACCACGGGATGATGAGTGCTCGACAGAAATTGTGGCAACCATCGCTGGTGGCAACATGACGGATCTGACACGGTCGGCCTGGAAGGCACAGCTGAGGAGCGCACAATAGGTGCTCACCATGGAACAGAAGTCTGGCCTCACGGCGCCCACCATGGTCTTTGGAGGCAAGGATGCCCCCCGGTTAGCTACCCCCCATAACGACCCGCTGGTGGTTGAGATGAAAATTGCAAACGCGTTGGTGCGCCGTATCCTCGTAGACACCGGCAGCTCCGTGGACATCATAACGAAAGACTGCCTCCAAAAACTTTCCCACCCAGGGCGCGCGGTCGATCCCATTACAACCCCTGTTTTGGGGTTTGGAGGACAAGAGGTGACTCATGCTGGGACCGTTCGCCTACCGGTGCGCTTCGAGGACAGGACCTGTTTTCGAAGTTTGGAAGTTGATTTCCTTGTGGTCGATGTACCCACGGCATACAATGTGATTCTCGGACGGCCTACGCTCCATAAGGTTAAGGCCGTAGTTGCACCCTATCTCCTCCAGCTCCAGTTTGAGACTGACGACGGAGCCATCGGCGAGCTCCGGGGGGATCAGCGGACGGCCCGGGAGTGCTACCTAGTTAGCATAAAGCCCCTCATCGAACGACCCCGGGAGCGCGAGGTCGCAGTACCACTCGCAACAGCAAAGAGGGCAAAGGGAAATCCTGCCGCGACGGGTCCCGAGACCTTGGTAATTCATTCCGTCGCCGTCGAACTTTCGCGACGTCGGCCAGAGGTTGAAGACGAAGTCGAGCATATACAATTGGAAGAGGGGCGGCCAGAGCGCACGGTACAGCTTGGGTGCGGTATGGCCGACCCAGAGCGTCAACCCCTCGTCTGTCTTCTGCAAGAATACAAGGACATCTTTGCTTTTGGCCCCAGTGAGATGCCCGGCATAGCTGCCACGGTAATGGAGCACCACTTAAATGTTGATCCAAGGCACAAACCGGTCGTCCAGAAGAAGCGCCACATGGGCCCTGAGCGCGCGGCCGCGGCGAGCCAGGAAGTCCAGAAGCTGCTAGAAGCCGGCTTTATCAGAGAATGCCAGTACCCGGAATGGGTTTCAAATGTGGTGTTGGTGAAAAAGCCCAACGGCGCATGGAGGATGTGCGTGGATTTTACGGACCTGAACAAGGCCTGCCCGAAGGATAGTTACCCCCTGCCAAAGATCGATAAACTGGTGGATGCCACTGCCGGCCATGCCCTGCTTAGCTTTATGGATGCCTTGTCAGGGTACCACCAGATACCCCTTTGTCCCGAAGACCAGGAAAGGACGGCGTTCATAACCTACCGCGGACTCCACTGCTACAAAGTCATGCCTTTCGGCCTAAAGAATACAGGGGCCACTTACCAACGCCTCGTCAACAAGCTATTCGAGTCGCTAATCGGGCGGACCATGGAAGTGTATGTGGACGATATGATCGTCAAGAGCAAGCTCCAGACCGACCACCCCGCCGATTTACGGAAAACATTCGAGATCCTCCGAGCGTTCAACATGAAGCTCAGCCCCAAAAAGTGCGTCTTTAGGGTGCGATCAGGAAAGTTTCTTGGCTTCATGATCAATCATCGCGGCATAGAAGCAAATCCATACAAGGTTCAGGCCGTCCTGGACATGCAACCCCCCAAAACTATACGGGAAGTTCAACGCTTGACAGGCTGTGTAGCTGCCCTCGGCCGTTTCATGTCTCGATCAGCCGACCGGTGCCAGCCTTTCTTCCGCGTTCTACGCCAGCGGGGTAATTTCCAATGGGATGAAAGGGCAGATGAGGCCTTTCAAGCGCTAAAGTCGTACTTAGCTCGACTGCCGCAGATTGCTAGTCCCACAGAGGGGGAAGTGTTGACTTTGTATTTGGCTGTTTCAGAACATGCGGTCAGTGCGGTCTTGGTGGCCGAGCGAGCACGGGAGCAGGTACCGGTGTATTACGTAAGTCATGCCTTACAGGCGCAGAAGTAAACTACCCCCTCATTGAAAAGTTCGCCAACGCCTTGGTGATGGCCAGTCGGAAGTTGCGACCCTACTTCGAGGCCCATTAGATCTTGGTCTTAACCGACCAACCCCTTAGAAGCATCCTTCAGAAGTTGGATGCATCAGGTCGCCTCCTGAAATGGGTTGTGGAGCTCTCGCGCTACGATCTGGCCTTCGAGCCTTGGCGAGCCATCAGAGCACAGGCGTTGGCTGACTTCTTCGCCGAATGTAAGGCGCCTGTGGGGCAACACTCCCAACCGCGCCCTTGGAACTTGTACGTCGACGGCTCCTCCACCAAGGAAGGTAGTGGGGCCGGTCTCATTGTGGAAAGCCCATCTGGAGCACGTTACGAGCACGCCCTCAAGTTCATGTTCAAGGCATCCAACAACGAGGCAGAATATGAAGCCCTCATTGCGGGAATAGAGCTTTGTCACACTGCAGGGGCCGAGCACGTCCAGGCGTTTTCTGACTCGCAACTCGTCGTTAGTCAGCTCAACGGAGACTATGAAACAAAGGACGAAGTTATGGCCGCATACGTCAGGAGGGTTCGCGAAGCCACCAAGTTGCTCAAGCACTTTGTCATCACGCACATCCCTCGCTCAGAAAACCGGCAGGCAGATGCCTTGTCCAAACTCGCAAGCTCCTCTAATGACGCTCGGCCGAAGAACATTCAGTGGGAAACCTTGATGGATAGAAGTATCGGCTTGCATGAGGTCGCATGGCTGGACCGGAGTCCCACGTGGATGGAACCTATCCGTGCATATCTCGCTGATGGCACGTTGCCCACTGACGCCAAAGAAGCAGAGGAGATCAAGAAGCGGTCAAATTGGTTCGTATTGTACGAAGGAATTCTCTACAAGCGTTCCTTTGCCCGACCCCTTCTGAGGTGCATACCCCCAGCGGAGGGAAAGCAGGTTCTGGAAGAGTTGCACCAGGGCATCTGTAGCTCGCACCTTGGCGGGCGGGCGGGCGCCGTAACTGCCCTCCGCACTGGCTACTACTGGCCCAGTCTACGGGAAGATGCAATGACGCTAGTCCGGACTTGTGACAAATGCCAACGGTTCGGGCCCGTTCAACGCGTACCCTCAACCCTGATGACACCGATTGTCAGCCCCCTACCATTCGCCACCTGGGGCATGGACATCCTTGGACCCTTTCCCAGGGCCACCGGCCAGCGCAAATACCTATTTGTGGCTGTAGACTACTTTACTAAGTGGATCGAAGCTGAGGCCGTCGCCTCCATTACCACCGCAGAAGTGCGCAAATTTATCTGGCGAAACATTGTCACCATATTCGGCGTCCCCCGCACCATGATCTTTGACAATGGCCGGCAATTCGATACCAGCAAACTCATCGATTACCTAAGTAGCTTGGGATGTCAGGCTCGCTTCACGGCTGTGGCGCATCCCCAGACTAATGGACAGGTCGAGGCAGCCAACAAATCCATCCTCCATGGTATTCAGAAAAAACTTGATGACGCCAAGGGTAACTGGGCAGACGAGCTGCACGGCGTCCTGTGGAACCTCCGCACCACTGAGAAGATTGCCACCGGAGAGACACCGTTTATGCTCACCTACGGCTCTGAAGCCGTTCTTCCTGTGGAGGTGGCCCTTCATACTCATCGTCTCATTGCATTTCAGGAAGCAGCAAACAACGCGGCTCTACGAGAGGCCCTGGATCTCCTCCCCTCAATCCGCGGTGATTCCATGCTCCGAGAGGCCCTCTATAAACTCCGAATCGTACGAATGCACAATCGAACAGTCCGGATGTCACCCATCCGAATCGCTGATTTGGTGCTCAGACGCACGGAGAGCGTTGCCCGCGCAACGGAACACGACAAATTAACAATCAATTGGGAAGGGCCTTACAAGGTGGCCTCGCAAATTCGTTCCGGCACATTTCGGCTAGAAACTCTTAACGGCACCCCTGTTCCCCGGGCATTGCACAACAGCAATCTAAGGAAATATCACGTTTAAGTTGTAATGTACTCCTTAGTGCTTGGGAATGACTACTCTTGCCATTTTCTTTGTATTCGATACTAGAAGCACGGCCTCACGGCCGGTCGCTACGCTCTTAGCCCCTCCAGGGGCTAAGGGCCCTCAAGCACGGCCTTATGGCCGGTCGCTACGCTCTTAGCCCCTCCAGGGGCTAGGGCCCTCAAGCACGGCCTCACGGCCGGTCGCTACGCTCTTAGCCCCTCCAGGGGCTAAGGGCCCTCAAGCACGGCCTGATGGCCGGTCGCTACGCTCTTAGCCCCGCCAGGGGCTAAGGCCCACGAGCACGGCCTTATGGCCAGTCGCTACGCTCTTAGCCCTTCCAGGGGCTAAGGCCCACGAGCACGGCCTTATGGCCGGTCGCTACGTCTCGAGCACGGCTTCACGACCGGTCTCTACACTCTTAGCCCCTCCAGGGGCTAAGGGCCCTCGAGCACGGCTTCACGACCGGTCTCTACACTCTTAGCCCCTCCAGGGGTCAAGGGCTCTTGAGCACGGTCCTACTGCCGGTCGCTGCACTACGGGTCCCTTTGAAGGCTAGAGGCCTTTCGTGCGTCTTGCCCTTCTATTTCGGGGCCACCTTCGTATGAATAAGAGAAGACATTGGACACACAAACAGAAGGCTAAGAGAAGCATCCCCTTTTCATTAAAACAAACATTGTTTACATGCCGGAATAAAAGGCAAAGTTAAAAAATTACAAGGGACAAGATAGAAAAAGTAGCACCGGCTATGCATCAGGCTCATTGTCATCAGCTGGCTCCTCTTCCGAAAGACCAGCTACCTCAAGAGGGTGTGTGGTCTCATCAGCAGTGGCCTCACCCTCAGAAGGAGCGACGAACTCCACTTCGTCTGGGTCGCGACCCTCAGCAACGGCCCGCTCACGCTCGTCAACATACTTCAGATATGCCTCGAAGTACCGGTCGTCATCAAATTCCCCTGCAAGAGTTAGCAAGACCTTACGGAGATATGCCAAGGTATCGGAATGGCCCTGCTAGTAACCTCGCTCTTGGGCCTTTGCCATGTCAGCTACAGCCTATTCCAACTTCTGCTGCACCTCCTTTTTGGTAGCCTCGCAGGCCGCGAGGTCCGATTGAAGCAGTTCACACCGACGCTGATACCTCTTTACCACCCCTTCTAGGCGTCGGCACTCGGCCACGGCCTTGACACCTCGGGCAAAAGCCTCCGCCATGCCAATCTCTTCCGCGGATACGGACGGTGGATCCGAGACACCGGTGGCTGATAAATCCCACAATTTAACTATGTCTTGAACAAGGGCCAGGCGAATAGTGGGGTCGGCCTTGATGAAGCTCCCTGAGGGACGGGAGGAATGGGCGACACCAGTCGGAGTCACGGGGGAAGTGCCAGTGCCACGAGGGGGTGTATGACGTCTCTGCTCGGCAGCCGCCCGCTCTCCAGAAGACCGGCTCGTAGTCTGAGCATTCACTTCGTGACCAGTTTCCCTGGTCACCTCGTCGGTTCTCGGCTTCTTGCGGGGCGGAGGCAGACTCACGGTAGGTCTCTTACCGCGAGGTCCAAGGGAAGGCGCCTGCAGAAGGTTAAGTTAATCTCTTGCGAACGTGAGGACAACTAACTAAAGGGGTCATATCGTACCTTTCTAGCCTGTTGGACGACAGCAAGTTGCCTCTCCTCCTCCCTCCTGCGGTCGGCGGCAGCAGCCACTTGTTCGGGCGTCGCATTCTCGGTCTCAAAGACCATCAATCTCGCCCTCGCTTGATCTGCACAAAGATGAACAGGTCAGGTCAGCACAAAACGCGAAACTAAAACACGCCTGGACAACTGAGTACCCTTTGTAAAATTTTTAAGGATCAGAAGATTGGCCGCGGGGAGAAAGAAGTCATTAGCAAAAAATTTCAGTTTTGGCAGCCAGTTCAATGGCTCCCGGTCACAAGACTTGGTCCTTCTCTTCTCGGGACCTCTCACGGCCTCAATGGCCTGACTCATGAATCTGGGGATGGGCCGGGGGCGATCGTCTTCACGGATATAGAACATAAAGTACCGGGCGGTTCGCCGTTCCTCTACCGTGGGCTCCCCAAAAGGATTCCGGACCGGTTTTCCCTCGTTCCAATCAGGGACGTCGCCCCAACCCGACGCCCGGCGCAGAAACAAGAAGTCGTATTTCCAGTATCTAACTTTGGATTTCTTTTCGATTGCGGTCATATAGCCCGGGCGGTTATTAAAGCAGTACCATCCCAGGTCCCCGGTCTCTTTAGGGGCCCTTTGGACCGTATGCACCAAACTGAACGCGCGCACCAAGCAGGTCAGACCCCGCAATTCACATGTGGCCACAAACGAGCAGATGTTGTGCCAAGACGTCGGCACAATTTGAGCGGGCGCCAATTCATACTTGTTGAGAATATCCTTGACTACTGGATGTAAAGGGAACCGAAGGCCATAATCTAGGGTCGCTCGGTACACGGCAATACAGTTGGCGGGCGGCTCATTCACTGTGTCATCCGGTTCGGGCATTACAAAGCCGTATTCGGCCGGCAGGAGGTACTACTTGTCGAGCGCCGATCTCTTAAGCTTGGAAATTACCCGCGGGTCGGGAAAGTGACTTCCCGGTCCGTCCTGAAGGTCCGAACGGGTTGGAGCCCCGGGAAATTCCAACCCCTCGGCTACAATCTCCGTTACGGGGGCCGCACGATGATGACGCGAGCGCCTCGAATTGCCTGGACCTGAAGACTCGGATGAGGAGCTTGTTGACGCCTCCTCGGATGAAGAGGTGCGCCCTGAGGCCCCACTGGATGAGCCAGGTCGAGAGGACGTACTAGAACTGGAGGAGGCAACTCGGACCTCCGTATTAGACTGAGGAAGAGCTGAACAAACATTACCTATCGAGCCCTCGGCCAAAAGCTCGTCTGGAGTCCGGATGCGGGGGGTTGATTTCGTCTTCGCCATGCCGCGGACCTGGAAGTCCAGCACAAAATTAGTAATAGTAACCTCCCATGGATACGTCACAGTCACCTCGGGACTCAAAATACTAGGGGTGGAAGAGTGCTCGCAGCTGAACCATGAGGGAGTGCCAGGTTCAAAAATGGGTACGGCGTAAGGGACCTTTTTTGGCTCCCTTGGTTTATTCTTTCGGGGGAGTCCAGCCACCACACGGTCATCAATTAAGGCCGGGAGGTTGGGGAGTTGCAGATGTCGGCCCTCCATGAGAGGACCGACCTGCTCCTCGAAGACGCCCCCACTAGATGTACAAGATGACATAACATACAAAGAATGCGGCGAAAGGGGCGAGCATGTACCTGTGGATGTCGAAGAAATAAAGATTTGGTTGGAAGCAGCCAGGCAATCTGGGGAGTGGGAGGAAGGAGGATGTCAGAGCCTCTCTCTCTAGAACTTTTTTTTTTCTCTCTCTAAATTGGTTGTAGAAGTATGGCGCAAATGACTAAGGTGGTAAAGACCTCATCCTTATATAGAGCCAAGAGACGGTTCGCATACCCCAACGCTCCTCGATAACCACGCTTCCTCAAAAGGCATGCCACGTGGTCCCTGCGGACTAGCCACGTCACCAGTAGGGGGAAATTAAGCCACGGCCAGGCCCAAGACGTAGGCCCAGGGTGTCACGGCCACAGTCCCTAAAGGGTGTTTAGGGCATGAAGCACAGCCAAGTGTCGTTCACTACTCCCTTAGCTCCCCTTGGATCCAAAGGTCTATGAGCACGGCCGAATGTCGTTCGCTACTCCCTTGGCTGCCCTTGGGGCTGGAGGACCAGGAGCGCGGCCAAATGACGTGCGCCACGCCCTTGGCTCCCGTTGGGTCTAAAGGTCTATGAGCACGGCCAAATGACGTGCGCCACACCCTTGGCTCCCGTTGGGTCTAAAGGTCTATGAGCACGGCCAAATACCGTGCGCCACGCCCCTGGCTCCCTTTGGGTCTGAAGGCCCTTAAGCACGGCCTTATGGTCGTTCGCTACGCTCTCAGCCCCTCTAAGGGCTAGGGCCCTCAAGCACGGCCTCACGGCCGGTCGCTACGCTCTTAGCTCCTCCAGGGGCTAAGGGCCCTCGAGCACGGCCTTATGGCCAGTCGCTACGCTCTTAGCTCCTCCAGGGCCTAAGGGCCTTCAAGCACGGCCTCACGGCCGGTCGCTACGCTCTTAGCCTCTCCAGGGGCTAAGGGCCCTCAAGGACGGCCTCATTGTCGGTCGCTACGCTCTTAGCCCCTCCTTGGGTCTAAAGGTCCATGAGCACGGTCAAGTGTCGTTCGCCACTCCCTTGGCTCCCCTTGGTGTTAAAGAATCTTGAGCACGGCCAAGTGCCGGTCGCGGCACCCTTGGCTTCCCTTGGGGCTGGAGGCCCAGGAGCGCGGCCAAATGCCGTCACAACGCCCTTGGCTCCCTTTGCGTCTAAAGGCCATGAGCGCGGCCAAATGCCGTGCGCCACGCCCTTGGCTCCCTTTGGGACTAAAGGCCATGAGCGCGGCCAAATGTCGTACGTCACGCCCCTGATTCCCTTTGGGTCTGAAGGCCCTTAAGCACGGCCTTATGGCCGTTCGCTACGCTTTTAGCTCCTCCAGGGGCTAAAGGCCTTCGAGCACAGCCATATGGCCAGTCGCTACGCTCTTAGCCCCACCAGGGGCTAAGGGCCCTTAAACACGGTCTTATGGCCGTTCGCTACGCTCTCAGCCCCTCTAAGGGCTAGGGCCCTCGAGTACGGCCTTGCGGCCGGTCGCTACGTTCTTAGCTCCTCCAGTTGCTGAGGGCTGTCAAGCGCGGCCTGAGGGCCCGACAGACGGAATATCAAATACAGATGTGAAAGAAAACAAGGTTTCATTGCATAAAGGCCCCTGGCAAATGCCCTGAGGGGTGCACATCGATACAAAAGGCCGTTAGGCTTCATCACTAGAAGGGGAAGGGGGCCGCCTAAATCAGAAACTCCTCCCTGAACGGCATCAACGTCCGAGACATTTATCTCGTCAGCCAGACGATTCTGTTGAGCAGCTCTCAAAAAATCGTCCATACAGTATATCCACTTCTCGAACGATGACCACTTCAGATCCATGAGCACAGACTTCATCTCGTCCCCGGTGAATTCATGGGCCGCGCCGAACTCGACAGCATCGTTCAACAGCATTGCGTAGAAGGTCGCTTGAACCAGTTCAGGGAGTCCAAGCTCCACCGCAGCTAGCTCAGCTTCAGGTAAGGAAAAGTCCCGGCATAGTCCCGGAAAGTCCTCGGGAAGAGGGCGAGGGGGGCGCGCTGCATTCCTTCGGTGCCATTCGAGCGTCTCCCTCAGATAAAGTGCCATTTCTCTGGTGTTGCGAATGAGAGGGAAAGCCATGACTCAAGTCGATGGTTGGTCTGCTCCTCAGCAATTGCAATCGCTTCTATCTCCAACAAAAACCACGGGGTATTTATAGGGAAGCAAGATAGACATGAAGATCCACAGGTTGTGGGCCACTACGTCAGATCATAATTACCTTGTGCATGCAAAGCTCTCATCTTGGAACTCTGTGCATTTATGTTTGACAGCTGTAGCAACCGTCCAACCCTGGGGCGCAAATCCCCGTAATCCCTTGCTGCATGGCAAGTGGCCATAATGCGCCTCTCACACTCTACCGTAGACCCCTGGGTCCACATCTCACCTGACCATCTGCCGGGTACGGATGTCAGGTAAGATGTGAGGGGCTAAGTGATTTGGGAAAAACACATATATCACCTCTTGGGCCTGGCCCAGGGATATGTGTAATCAATTAGACCCCTATGTGGGCCAAGAATCCTTAGGAATACCAGCCTATGTTTACGCTCGATGTCACACCCCAAGGGGCCCGAAACGCAACCCTTGGGGCTTTCCTCCACGCCCAATGGCTACAGGACTGGAGACTCAAGCAAGCAGCTAAGGTAAGATTACTCTTTTACCCCTTTTTACAAACAGGCTATAAATAGTGACCTGTTTTCCTCGGGAAAGAGGAGGCTGACCAAGAGGAACTTACTTTCTATAGCATTCACACCTTTTGGAATATCTAATTGATTTGACCATCGGAGAGGCGTTCCCCGGACCACATCCCGGGGTGGGCCTTTTTTGCATGTCAGAGGATAAAGAGACAAGGACGACGTCGTGCTGATCGCCAGCTGTCATATAAACCCGTTCTTTCGCCCCACGTCATCAACACAATCACGAAACAGATTCCTTGCAGAATCAGTTTGGCGCCGTCTGTGGGGAAAGAGCGGTAGCGATGGTAGTCAGCGATGCGACACGAGCGAGGACGCGCAGAGAAAACGCACCAGCCGTGAGCCCTTCTGTGCCGCCCGCGGTTGAGGATGCCAGCGAGAGTTCTAGGGCAGGTCCTCGGCCAGTGGGGGCCTTGCAGCGAGAACCTCCAGCTTACGTCACAGTTGACGCACTCCAAGGTCTCATGTCCACCATGGCAGACGCCATCACGAGACAGGTCACCGAGCAGGTCCAGAGGGCTCTGGAGATGAACGACGCAAGAAACCCTTCCAACCCTCCTGGGCACCTCAGGCCACGGGCCAAGTCCCCCAGGGAGGAATTAGGGTCCCTACGCTCACGGCGCCTCGCCCGTGAGGGGAGGTCGTACCAAATACCCCATCTCCAAGACGAACGGCAGAAAGACCGTGCCACACTTGATGTCGCCTGTCGATCGGAGCGCGGACGCACTGTAGCTTCTGCTACTGCCTCAACTCCTTATGCCACTCACTCGCGACAATCCGGTTGGCTTCAGGAGCAGGAACAGACTTCCCGGATCACACGGGAGCAGTCGCGCGGTCGTCGCCACAGCCCGGAGCGTCGCAGTAACCCAGACCGGGTGCAGAGTCCCTCGGTGAGGGAAGCGGGTGGCTATGAGCTCCGCATAAGGGATCGCTCCCCGCATCGCGGGTTACACCCCATCGGGGACACGAGAAGTCCTTCTGTGGTGGAGGTCAAACGGCTCCACGGTACTCCCATCAAGGTATCGGGAACGGCCGCCCGCTTGGCCACCCCCTCTTTCTCAACCCCTTTCTGCCCAGAGATCGTAAACGCCCCAAGATGCGGAAAAGTGACGATGCCAATGGTTGATCTGTATGATGGAACCGGGGACCTAGAGGAGCACCTGGGGGTCTACAAAGCTCAAATGTACGTCCAAGATGTGGAAGATGCCTCTTATTGCCGTTACTTCCCCGCCACCCTAAAGGGGGTAGCGCAGTCCTGGTTCAATGGTCTTCCCCAGGGCAGCGTAGCCTGTTTTCAGGACTTGGCCGACAAATTTGTTGGTCAGTTTATTGCGAGTCGTAAAGAACGGCGAACTAGCATCCACCTGTCAAAAATCAAGCAGGGGGCGCAGGAGTCCCTTGCGGAGTTCGTCAGACGGTTCCATCAGGAGGCGGTCCTAATCCCGGAATTGGAAGATGGTGTAGCGTACACCTCTTTTCTGAACGGTCTCAAGAGTGGACGTTTTAAGTTCTCTTTGGC
>JACYFF010010365.1:50687500-50700249 GCA_017589665.1 Selenicereus undatus | reverse complement strand
AAACTCTTGACAGATATTGACTTACAACCAGGAAATGATGCATTATCCTTTTATTATAGAGGACTCTACATATTTTCTAATACAAACTTTCCAATAAAAGATTATAAACAGACTGGTAAAATAACGGTTGATCCAATTTTTTCAACTGTGAGTACTATCATCTCCCCTCCAATGCAGGAAGCCAAAGTACCTGCAGTAACAGACTTTCAATTAGTAGAAACGGATGAAGCTTCAACAAGCTATCAAACACCTAGACTTTCCTATACAGAAAGAGGTATCCGAATAGCTACTCAACCATTATTAACACGAAGTTATAGTACAACAACTATCCCTAAAACTTTACCTCCTTTACTCAAACCTCCTCAGAGTGGCACCTATAAAGTCAAATTGGACTATTTTAATGGCCAAACATGGATTACAAATAAAATCTTAATTGATACTGGCTCCTCGCAAAGCCATTGTATCCCTTTACCTTTAGCAGCCTCTATAGCCACAGACTATAATTTTGTTACCTATAATGGTCAAAAAGCTACCCTCAATCAACAATCTAGAATCATGATGAAAACACCTAATTCTACACTCTTAGAATTTGATTGTTATATTGATCACTCAATCAAAAATGAATTCTATCATATACTCTTAGGAATGAATTTCCTTGACCAATACTCAAACTATGAAATTGGCCCTAATCATATCAATCTTTCGAATCAAACTAGTACCATTATTCTTAACCGAATATGAAACAACTTGAAATACCTATTCTTACTTATATTGATGTCACTGTAAAAGAACTTGACATTACAACCACTGCTTTAATTGATACAGGATCTGAAGTAACTTTCTTTCAAGACTTTTTACTACCCAAATGGGATAAACTACCCAATGATCGAAAAATCCGAATCAAAGGCGTTCATCCTATTCCCACCTATTTAGATTTAGTGCAGAACAATGTTTCTATTATTTTAGGAAACAAAATTCTTACCATCCCTACCGTTTTACAATATAACTCTGGTTATGATATCCTTTTAGGAAATGATTTCTTAAAACAATTTGTGAAATTCACGCAAACTCCTTATACTATTTATCTTACAACCAAATGTGGTCATACTTTAAAAATACCCACTCTAAAAAATCCTTACAGAGTACGCGCGAAGCGTAGTGGACAAGGTTATGAACAAATCGCCCTTCAAATTCATGCACAAAAACCCACTTTTACAGTTCGTATTATCAAGAAAGAAGAACTATTAGCAAAACTAAAGAGAATCTGTTCTGAAAATCCATTACAATTTTGGAAACCTGAACATCCACGAGCTAAAATAGAACTAACACAAGAAATCTATATTAAAGAAAAACCAATGTTGTACTCTGAAGCTGACATTAAAGAGTTTTCTATTCAAATCAAAGAACTTTTGGATAAGAGACTAATCAAACCATCTAATGGTGCATACTCTTCACCAGCCTTTTTGGTATTTAATGAAGCAGAAAAAAGAAGAGAAAAAGCTAGAATGGTTATCAACTATAAAAAACTTAACCAGTTTACAAAGACAGATAACTATTTTTTACCAAACAAAGAAGTTTTAATCAACCTTGTGAAAAACAAAAAATTCTTTTCAAAATTCGACTGTAAATCTGGATTTTGGCAGATCAAAATGGAAGACACTAGTATTAAATACACCGGTTTTAGTACACCTCAAGGTTTTTATGAACGGATTGTTATGCCTTTTGGACTAAAAAAGGCACCAAGAATCTTTCAACGAAGAATGGATAATGTATTCAAACATCTTAACAATTTTCTTATTGTCTATGTAGACGATATCCTTATCAGTTCAGACACTCTCGAAGAACATCGTGAGCATCTCAATACATTTCTAGAAACAGCAATTCGAGAAGGAATTTGCCTTAGTGAGAAAAAAGCCACTGTTGAGAAAGAAAAAATTGAGTTTTTAGGTTTTGAAGTTGGAATTAACGGAATTAGTTTACAACCACATATCTCTAGAAAAATCATGGAATATCCAGACGAATTAAGAACAAAGAAACAAATTCAAGGTTTCTTAGGTCTATTAAACTATGCTAGTTCCTATATCCCAGAATTAGCCAAAAAGAAGAAAGAATTACAAAGTTTACTTCGCAAGAACAATACTCTTGGTTGGACAGAAAAACATACTGACGTTGTTAAAAAATTAAAAACAGAATGTCGACAACTCCCCTGTCTTAGACTCCCTGAACCTAAAGACAATTTAATTCTGCAAACAGACGCATCTAACAAAGCATGGGCAGCAGTTTTAAAAACAGATCTGAATGAAATTTGTGGTTATCATAGTGGAACTTTTTCTGAACGAGAAGAAAATTATAATACTATGGAAAAGGAACTCTTAGCAATTATTAGAGGAATTACCAAGTGGAGACTCTTTTTGCTACCTAAGTCATTTAAAGTCTTAACAGACAACCAAGCAGCAACTACTTTTGTAAAACAAGCATTAGACAATGGACCTCACATACGTAAATTACACCGATGGCAATTATTTTTATCTCAATTTAATGCGATCTATGAGCATGTTGCAGGAAAAAACAATTTTATTGCAGATTATTTAACAAGAGAACATGAGTTCATCGGACAAAGGTAAAGCTCCAATGGAACAAACGGATCATACTCAACTGATTCAGAACTTTGAAGATATTCTTTTAAACATAAATGAATACTGTGAAGCTGTAAATGACAAGATCGAAGTTATTGAGGAAATTGTTGTAGATCTTAGAGCTGATCTTGGAAAGGCTCGAGACCTAACAACCTATTTCCATCAAACTCTTGAACAGCTCAAAAAGAACTCTTCAACTATGGATTTGAAAAAAGTCCAAACTGAACAATTTGAACTCTCTGAACTTTCCTTTCGGCCCAATCAGGGAAAAGCTTCACACCCCCTCTCTGAAGAAGAGAAAAAGAAGCAACAACTTAAAGCTAAGCTATTAGCTGCCAGACCAGTTAATCCCAATACTGGCACTCGAACTATTGAGCTCTCTGACTCTTTTTACAGAAACTTTCATGAAGCCACTGTTCTCGCTTATCAGAAGATCTCTGGATTACCTGAACTCTATTACAATCCCAGAGACTCTTTATTCCCAAGGATCCTTGCATTCTCAAAAGCAAGTCCTGAGTTAGTATTCGAACTTTTTACCTATGGATACTTGAACTATTGTTACCCCAGTTTAAGTCTTATCGAACTTCAATACTTTTCATCCAATCTGAAACAAGCCATTAAACGTTTCAGCAAAGGTTACTTATGTCTTCGCTTTTTTGCCATTTCTCCTGAAAAAGACGAAGAAACTATTTACCATACTATTCATTTGATTGAAATCTCCAACCTTACAAAATATGGAAATTCATCACAACCTCTCTCTATTCAAGCAGAAAAACAGAAACATTATAAGTTTCCCCACTTTGACCAAGGATGGATCTATTATAGACGGTCTACAGGTGCTTTAGCTGTTAAATACCAGTGCGAGCGTTTAATGACTAAAGGAGCAAGAACTCTATACTCTGAAGACAATCTCATTCTTGTAACAACTGAAGCAGCTGAAAGTATTTCAGTTGATGAACAACTATTCGAATTCAGCTATTCTCTAGAGCCCAAAAAGTTTCTAGGCAGTCCAGCTGTGCGGACAAAATTCACTGACCTCTACAGAATAGAACAAGACAAAGCAAAAAGAAAGATGCTCTCCGCATAAAAGCTGTCAACATGTGAGTCACAAGAGACCATGCCTTTATCTCTGCCGACACAACAAGACAAACAAGTGAAAGCTAAGTTTATCAAAAATAGTGAAATCTTATCTGTAAAGCTTATCTTTTTAGCTGGAAATCTTATCTCTTTAGATTCTCCTGATGTAAGTGTTTACGTCATAGCGCACTCTTTACCTCTTTAAATAGCTAAGTGTATTTCAGTAGAAGCATCGGCAATTGGGAAGAAAAATCTCTCTGTAAGAAATTTCTCAAAAATGTTCTAATTTCATCCCTTTAGGGAAAGGAGAACAATTATCAATGGAATAAAAGAGCAATCTTTCCTCAAAACTTTGTATCTATAGTTCTGTTATTACAACTTTGGTTAAAGAAACGGTATTAGAGAGAGAAGGAGAAGGTCTAAACGAGTAGGTAAGCCTCGCGTCAGGGTGGAGTAAGACGAGCACGAAGGAGTAAGACAGATCCAACTCTTGAAGGTATAATTTCTTTAATTTAATGTTGTTTTAATAGAAGTATTTGATATTTAGTTTGAAGTTTCATTTGATAATTTAGTATCCGAGTACCATCTTTAAAGACTTGACAGACCCTTTTCGTGTGAATCACTTAATCAATTTAACAAATGGTTTTACCGCTTTTTCCATAAAAACCACTAGTCCCCCTCTCAAATGGTATCAGAGCCTGAACTCTAGAACAAGGTATAACTACAGTAAACATGTTTAAAAAAAAATTACAATCTAACTCTAAGTTGGACAAAGATGGAGATTATGTAGCAGGACAAAGCTTTAATCTGCCTGAACTAAAACACTATACCCAAGAAAAAGCATGGGATTATTTAAAATCTTTTGATTTAACTCCTAGAACTATGAAACAAAACTTGCTAAATCACTATAAACATAGACTAAACTATTTAGCAACTTTACCTGAAAGAGTTCATCCCATAACAATAAATTTATTAAAAGATAACATTTCATTGCTAGAAAAAACTTTTGAATATACGATTTGGTATCAACCAAACATGAACCTTAATGATTCACAAATAACATATTATACTGACGAAGAAGAAGAAGTCAACACCAACACCACAAAATAAGTTAACAACTTTACAAGGGCAAACCTGTAAAATCAACAAATAAAACAAAAAAGTTTTGTCGACATTGTCCGGATTTGCAAATTTTGCCACCCCTACTAGCCGCCTACCTTATTTTCATAGCTCAACAATGCTTATAATTATCAATACAAGTAAGAAAACATACATTATAGGAAACAAAATGCACAATAGAAGTAAGAAAAGATATATTACATACAACAAATGATACACTACAGGAAACACGTATGTAGTTACTACACGTGCGGAAAAGATACATGTCCTGTTTGAAAATCAGCTGTTAACTGTTTGTGTTCACTGTTAACTGTTAAATGTTTGAGTTAGTTGTTTACTTAGCTGTTTGAATTAGCTGTTTCTAGGGAAAGTGTTTGGTAAAATTAGGGCCTTGTTCAGCAAAATTAGCTATTTAAGTAGCGAGTAACAATTCAGATAGTAGATAGTTGATAGTGTTTGTAATTTAGCTGTTAGCGGATAGTTGTTTGGATGAACGGTTGAAATAAATGTGTTCGGTAAATTTAGATGTTAGGTTAGCTAGTTAATGTAAATTGGCATAAAAGCATATAAATAATTTCCAAATATAAAATTTTTGAAGGATATTTTTAGCCAAAAAATATAAAACTCTACTTCTGAAAGTCAAAAGCTAATACTGTTAACTTTTTAAAAATGCTGCTTAAAATGCTAAATGTTACTTGAAATACCACTCAAAACACTAGGTTACCAAACATTAAAAATCGATTAATTAGTGTATTGATTTGGTCAAAACACTAAACACTACTCAAAACTCTGTTGCCGAACACGACCTAGATGTTGCTAGAAAATTTATTTGGTAAAATTTCATTGATGCCCTTTCTTTAAAATACTTTTCAATTGAATAAGTTTTTATGTATTGATCATCTTATTTATGACATATGTGCAAATAAAGTTCATCCTTGGAACTTTATTTTTTATTAATTTCAAATAATTTGTGTTCATTACTTATTTTCTTTTGAATGTTTACTTACTTATGTAATGCCTACATTTTATAATCTTATTTTGTTATTTTTAGAGATGCTTATTTTTTTATGAATTGAAATTGATATGAACCCATATCTATATTTTTTGTTATGAATTGAAATATGTATGGATTTGAAATGATTTAATCTTCATCAGATCAAAGAAAACTAGGAATAGGGTTTATTAATGACAATGGAGAGGGTGGAGATGAAAGTGGTGAGGTTGAGTAGAAGAAATTGGAGGTGAAAATTGTCTAAGATTAAAGCAATATAGGAAGCTAGGTATAGAATTTACTAATAGCTAGCATGCGTGTAATTTCATTAAATTTTTGAGCAATATAGTTATTTTCACGAACAGTTATTCTCAAAAGGTTAATGGAAATCATTGTTAGAGAAAGAGCTGTTTGGGGAAAAACAACTTTTTCAAACAGTTGTTTACATTAGTTGTTTAACTTAGCCAAAATAGCAAAAGTCTCCTCAAACAATCCCCCCCCCCAAACAGCTAAGTTACCAAAACATCCCCACATCGTATAACAGTAAAGGTTCATCATTTACAATATCAAAAGGTTCATCAATTTAACCAAAAGGTCCATCACACATAGGTCAAATATTCATTACTTAGATCCAAAAAATTCATAACTCAAAATTTAAAATTCATTCAATTTAAATGCAATATTATCCATAAAAAATTAAGATTTTATTAGGAAAAAATCAAAAGGCTCATTGAAAATTCATTCAATTTTTAGCTTTGAGATAATTTAACATAGATTTTCCAACCAAAAAAGAGGGAGCAATCACATGATGAGAATTTACCAAATTTTTTTTTTTTTAAACAAGGGAATCATATTAGGGAAAAAAAGGGTGAATGAGAGAAAATATTATATAGGGGAAAAAAATTGTGTGTATCTTGCTAGATACATACGTTTGTATCTAAGAATTTTCAGAGGGGAGCCAGAGTAGTGAAAGGAACAACGGAAGCGACAATTGATGAGCAACTTTGGATTGAATTTGGGATTGGGAATGCAAAATGATTGGTCTAAAAATTATATTATAATGTTTTTAAATTGCAAAAATTATATGATTGAATAGTGGAAGCATGTTACAACTTATAAATTATATAAAATCATTTTTTTATTTATAATTTATTACATTTCTAAAATACGCGCATCATATGCCCTCGCAGATAAGGTTGATCCAATGAAAGAGTCATTTAATACTTCGGTGGCATAACCGATGCATATTTAAGCTTGCAATTTACAATTAAGTGTGATCATTGAGAATTTGATGATTTTAAATTTTAATTTAGAATGAGGCAAGATATTTAAGGGTGTCTTGTAGCAAGACATATATTATAACTCATCGGGAATTATGATAGTAATGATTAATAAAGGACAGAGGAAGAAACAAACATGTGAAAACAAAAAAAAAAAGGAAAAAAAGGGTACGCGGGAAGAAGGGTCCCAAGTCCATGGTACGAGTTACTGAACACGTTTTCTCGAAAGTATTTTTCATTGATGATTAAAAATCAAGTGCACGTCTTTTCTTTATTTTAAATGAAGGTATGTATTGCCTGAACAAAAGATTTATCCATAGTAATTATATTGTAGACTCAAATCTACAAAAGTAATTAATTGGTATGACCCAATTTAAAAGAGAGAAGTTACTTTTTGCAAAGGGTATAATGGAAATAGAAGCGAATTTTAGAAAATAAAAATAGAATTATCATGCATAGAAATTCGAATCTATAAATTCAGAACTACTATATAATTTGTGATTAATCTACAATACATCTTACTTGGTGGAAAATTATTGTTCCTCTGACACAATTTCCAATTAATTTTGAAATTTGAGAGTCATCCAAGCAGTCTGAAGATGAACAAATGAGTGAAGGCGATTATGGTCAACTCCCTACTATAACAAATTCCATTATCCTCAACTCTAGTGTGGCAAGTTTTTTTGACCAGTCAATGAACACGGGAGACGTGAATGAGGGAGATAGACCAGCAATGACACTAGGATGGATTCGGACGACTAAAGCACATCCTGTAGTTCCATCTCAGCTCCGGGATTTGTTTCAACAGGCATACATGAGGATTCTGGGTTGTCTTCAAGCACTTAGGACCAAATAAAATAGGATACCCTTGGACTTCTCTTAGTTTATCTCAAGCAACTTATCAAGAGATTGAGCAAGTTAGAAGGATCAAGTTCTTTGACAAACGCACAATAGCCTACTTGGTTGTTCAAGTTTGCTACAATGACTTGGCCAGCCCTAAGTCACATTCTATGTTGGAGGACGACAAAGAGAACATTAGAAACGACCTTAGAGTAGACAAAAAAAAAAAAAGGAAGAAATGTCGATTGAAGAGATATTGGTAGCAACAAAGAAAGAGAATTTTGTAGAAATGAAATGACCTAAATTTTGTTGGAGAATGGCTTTTGTTAACTTATTGTCTCCTAACACAATTGTTTGGTGCAGGGAGGACTGCAGCTCTAGGAAAAGACTTAAGCGTTGGTTTCGCAATGATTGCCAACAAAGTCACTCACACGAGGCCATTGGCACTCCATGTGGGAAGAGGAAATGCAAGGTGTTGAGTTTGAATGAGGACAAGCTAATAGTTAAGAAATGAGTTCTTTGCCAGTGTAAAGAGGAAGGGGTTGATATTTTGTTTTGCTATAGAGTTACTATGTACTCTAGGTATACGTTAGTGGGTATACTTGTAACTTAGCATTACCTTATCTTTGTAATATTGCTTGTAGAATTACGATAATTTGTGAGCCATCAGGTATAGGTGCAGGTCTTCATTTGACCTAATGATAAGTTTCTCTATATCCATGTCTGCTAATACACTTAGCTTACCTGTTGACAAAAACAACAAGGACAAGTATCCAACTATTAGGTGGGGGTTGGGGGGGGGGGGGAATGGAATGTAACCCTTACCCCGGATGTGTGTAAGGTTTATTGCTTCTTTTTCATTTTTTTTTTCATAGAATACTTATTTTTCATTTCATTGTTGACGTGCTCTTATCGATGGAGGGGAAAAAACAATGTGTCTCGTTTGATAAGATGCAACGAAATATAGTACAATGTAATATATTGTTGAATTTGAGTCATTTGTTTGAATTAGTTATAGCAGAAAGTTATAATAATTTTCAGTTACTCAAATAAGGAAACAATAATGAGTTCATAACTAGGCAAATCACTGTTGGGCCATGGAACATTGTTTAATCATTTTCGTTTCTTTTTAAAGTAAGTTATAATTGAATGAAAAGTTAATTCTTAAACTTTAAAATATTATGGTTCAACGTTTAAACAAAAATAATTGTATAACCTAGTGTTTGGCTTCTCAAATCCACCATTTCTCACTCGAAAACAGACTGACTTATATTAAAAAAGATATGTGGTTAGATTAGTTTGTTTGGAGAGGATGTTTTGAATATTTTGAGATGACTAATGATCTATATTAAAGTGGTTTTCTAATTAGGGGTGACTAATTATTTATAAAGAAGTGATCTTATCATCAGTAGCGAAGTCGAGAATTTTGAAAATTATTGTTGAAAATTTTTCAAAATAATAGTACACAATATTAAAATAAAAAATAGTCATAAACTGAAATTAAATAGCTGCGGTTGGGGGCTTGGGGAGGCATTGAACGCCGCCGGTGGGTGGGGCTAGGGGCTAGCCGGCTGGGGGTAGCGATGCAGTAGATCAAAGGGAGGATGGAGGATTAAGGGTTTTGGAGTGGTGTGAGGGTTTCTGCCTTCCAGAGTTATGAAACAGAATGTTGAAGCCTCAAATGAGCTGCAGGAGTAGTCTTCTAAAAATAAAGAAAATTATAAAAAATAAAATAAAGACAATCAAAATGTTTAAGATGAGGCTCAAACCTACAACATGAGGGGACTGTCAGGCACGCACATGGCAACCCCTAGGGTATGATTAATTTCATGTTTTTATTTGCGTTGACTTCAAGTTATACACATCCAGTTGTTTGTAACTTTTCTATTCGTAAGCCCTTTTCTATTCTTCATACTAGCAGAACTCATGTCGAAAACTGCCACTTAGTTTTCCAATTATTATCCAATTTGTCATCAAATTATTTTTTTCCCCTTAATGTCATTATGTTGAGTAAATTGGGAGGAATATACTGCCGAGTTATTCATTTCTTCTAATATGTCACTAAATCCTTAGTTTTTTTCTTCTTTCAATTGTCACTAATAATAACTAATTTTATCTTCATTTGGTAACAAATTGAAAAAAATACTAACATAGTTATATTAAAAGAGAAAAAAAATTATAATATTTTTTGAAAATACAAATTTGATGCGTTTTTGCGTATGAACTTCATGTTAGCCTCCCCCACCCATGCAATCGTGGCCCTGCCTGGTGGCTAGTACCACACATCCTACATACGTACCTGACATTAATGTTAATATCTGGGGACTCAGTGCAAAGAATTTTATTATAAGTATGGTGTATTTGCTGGTTTCATAATGGTCTTCTGAATACCTTTTATGGAAAAAGAGTTGACTCGTGATATTAAAAAAGATATTTTAAAAAGAAGAAGGGAGTTCACGCAAGGGAGATTTGCTATTTTACTATTCAAATGTTTAATATGCTTATATAATTAAGAACTATTTGAAGAAGTGTTACTCAATATTTTAAGTTATTTTTTTTAAAACTTTAATAAGAACTCATGTTACTAGCAATGCACGCTGATTTAAGTTGTCTGGTATTTATTTCCTTTAAATAACGTATTATATTCATGTCTTCGATATAGAAAATCTATAATAAGAGAGCTCAATTTGAAAATTGCATGTGAAATAGATAATAAAGCCATAGATTTTGATAAATAAACAGATAATAGATAATAAAATAAGAGAAACAATTGAACGATTAAAACTTTGTCTTTGAAAAAAGATAAAGTTAGAGAAAATTTTGAAAAATTAGAAAGTTGTATCTTAGAGAGATAATAAAATGAGAAAGTATAAATTCAAAGACTTTGATAAACAAGCACATAATAGACAGCTCAATAATGCAAGAAATACAAGAAAAAAAAATCTGCAGCCGTTCACAAAGTTCCCTCTTCCAATATGCTATGTCTCCCTCTTCGGATCTCAATACATGTATTAACTCACTCTTTGAGTTACACCTTGGGTCATTTCTAGAAGCTGATCTCTCTAGTTATCTAACAATGCATCATGACTTTGACTAGCACCCTAACAATTCACCAAAGTGGCTCTTCGACTATCATGACCAAATTCCTTTTCAGACTTACAACGCACTGCCTTATTACAAGAAAATTCAATCACTTTCTTGTCTCACATGAATTACAAGAGTTAAGAGAATGGTTGAATGAAATACAAAGTATTTACTTAGTCTTTTACTTATAGAATTCTCAACACAATATGACTATTCGAGTAGATAGTAGCCATTGGAGTGAAACCAAGATTGATGTGGCTATTAATCTTGACTGCGGAAAATTCATTAGGGTGTCTGATCTTCCCCAACTTACTTGCATAGCAGCCGAATATGAGATGACAAAATCTTCATTTCTCGAGCTAGTTCCTCATACTATTTTGGGCTTAATTTGAACACATCTAATGATATAGTTGTTTGACATCGATCATTTGAGCAAAGGCATCTTAAAGCTTTTTGTAACGCCCCCAATTGCTAATATCTGATTATTCTAACATAACCACTTATTATTAATATTTAGCAACGGAAGACTTCTAATTTGATTGGAGGCATTACCGCCGTTCCATGATGGAACACGGCTGCTTGATTTAGTGAACTTTATGGGGGCTCAAATTGTAAGGCCCCCAACCCTAAAGTCAGGAGTTTTACTATTTTGTTCTTAAATCCTGGGGCAAAACGGACAGAGTTTCTCCTAAAACTTGACCATTTCCCCAGGCTTACAGCCTTACAATAAATCCCCTGCACTGAAAAACAATAAAAACTAACTCAACGGCCACCCGCCGGAGTTCACAGCTCTACGGGCCACCCGCCCAGAGCACTATAACCAAAGCAGTTTAATGTTAACCAAATAAACAACGACAAATACAACCCTGACAACTTAGATGGTGGCTCATATGGTCATACAGAGCGACTCTAAATGATATGCAACTAAGCACACATGAACTCAATTTACAATCACACACCACAAAACACATTGCAGTTCACGTACGAGTCCATCATTTAACTTCTAGGCAGCAGTGACTCCCTTTCGGCTTACTTGGGCCGACCCTTTCCTGCTATTTCAAAAAAAAACCTGGGAAGGGAACAAAATAGAAGGGAGTGAGCAATTATCGCTCAGTAGATAACCCCATCTCCTAAAACAATAAATACGATGCAATAATAACTTACAACCGTCGTTCATAATTCCTTCTCTTTGAAGAATTCACCTATCGCATAGTGTGTTCCAATCACAAGGCAAGAGAAATAGCATTTGCACCAAAAGCCACTCGTATGAACTCGTAAACTTAATAAAACAATATCATATGTTAATGTAAGTAGTGGACATGATCAATGAATACCATTATCTCCTTTCCTCTTGTACTTGTGTCATAAATTTGGATCTATAACATCATTTTCTAAACAAGATATAAACAATTAATCACCTTTTCAGGTTTTCAATTCAATTAATCAATAACCTTCTTCAGTATCAAGTAGTAAGAGCAATAAAATGAATATATTGACCTCTGAACTTTACATGCTTGTTTATTCAATTGACCATGTTTCTCGTGACTCTACTGCATATTAACTGAGCTATGAAACATGTAACTTCAACTTATGCCTACTGGCAAGTTATGAAACAATAAACTTTGAATCCTCTCCTTACGGGGCAGAGAAATGAAATACTGAGCTTTGTCTCTGCCTTCTAGCAGAGAAATGAAATACTGAGCTTGCATTCTCTGCCTACTG
>JACYFF010010365.1:50653285-50667159 GCA_017589665.1 Selenicereus undatus | reverse complement strand
TATATATATATATATATATATATCTCACCAAGATTGGATAATCTCTTTCCTAGTCTATCAACTACCGCGATAGGAGCTTTATTTGCTTTTTTATTAATATCAAACATGTCCATGGATACATCAATCAAGGAGGATGAAGGTTTTTGTCCCCACAACACCTGGAGAGTTCCTCTTTGTTAAGATGACCTACAATTTCTTTAGATCCTAAAATCCTAGTAACTCCATCTCCATCGTATTAAGAGTTTGATGAGTTGTTAACCATGGTTATTGTGCCAATACTTGAGGGATCAAACACATTTGTTTCATCACATACAAATGCTTGCCCTAAATCCATGTTCCTCATTGACTTACACGTCCTTTCAATTTCACTCAATTCTCTACGAATCTCTGCATTCTAGGGATCAAATTGCAAAGCAATCAGAAGATAATTGCGGGCCTCCTCCACCTTCACCATGCCTAACAATGAACTAGCCCTCCCAAATCATGCTTTAACATTGATTAAATTAAATTTCAAAGCTAGATGACCGCGATGCAAAGCCCTGTTATAAACATTGAGTTTCAACGGAACATAACATGATTTAAATTTATTGAAATCCCATGATTCTGCATTAGATTCTCTTCCTCCTTGTTTGTCGGAATATTTGCACATAACAATTGCAAAGCTTTCCCATAGTTAGTTATAGCCAACACGAAACTATTTTTCCGAAACAATATATTATCTTTCCTTTTTAAGATTTTTGGAGGTCGTTCTTGCTTCACCGGATGGTCCATTTTCATTAGATTTTCCAACATTTCTACATCAAGTTCTTTCTTTAGCTCAGACTCAATAAGTTCTGAAAAAGCTTGTGTTAAGGTATGGGTCATAGAATGAGCTGGAAAGAAATAGTCTACTCCTAGAAAAGGTTCCACAATAAGAAAGACAAACTTTGCAATTAGTCCAAGTCTAACACTAGAAAGCCAAGTTTTATCACTTATATGGCAACATACGTACAACCACAAGAAGCCAATCTCCAAACAAAATGTGACGCACAATCACAATCACAAGAAGCTGGAATTAGGAGCATAAACAAACATAGACGACCCAACTCGAGGATAAGCTGAAGAAATGTAGAGAATTGAAATGGAAAATAACTATGACACCAATTGAGCAATGGGCCACCATGAACTGTAGAAAACGAAGGAAAAATACTTGAAAGTGCCACGTAACTCACCACTAGAATCACTACAACATGGGTGGCTGAGAAATAAGGTTCCAAAGTAGAGACCCGATTGCCAGATGAGAATCGATAATACAACTTTTGAATGATCGACAGTTGTAACATTGCTAATCTCGATCCTTATTCACAACCTTGACCCGCCGCTCTCTATGCCTAAATCAAGTCCCTTGGCCTTGGTGGACGACCTCTAGGACCCTAAAACACTACAACCTAGTTAATACTATTTTGTCAACGAAAAAGGAAATTACAAAAAAGATGAGAGCAAAAATAGTAAAGGGGTAAGCACCCGGTCAGAAATGGCCAGAATCTAAATGAAATCTGACCGTCTCTGACTAGCGGCTGAGGGGAGGAAAAAGTGGAGGTGGGTTGGCCCTGTTGTCGCGGAAGAGCCAACCTTTTGGGTGATTTCTAATTCGTTTTCTCTTTTGCCCTTTATGTTATAATGTGAATAAAATTTAGAGATTTTGTGACTATATAGTATTTTTTCGTGTTCTTTTTATTGTAAAATTTGTGGTTTTGTGAAGGAGTGTAAAAATAATGATAAAGCATGGGCGAAGATTTTTGTTTATGAGCATGATTGGCCATCAATGTTTATCGAAACCTCCCCTCCATAAAATTTAACACAGAAAATCTTGGAAACGTATTCACAAATCACAAAACAAAACAAAACCCGTTAATGTGGCGATGCCGCCGCTCATACCTTCCTTTCTGTCCCTTTCTCTCTCGCGCCTCCCTTCCGTCTCTCTCATGAGTCGCCACTCTCTCCTCTCTCTTCAGTAGATCAGCTCTCTATCTTCTGCTTTCTGCACGTCCTCTTTGTCTTCTTCATCATCTTCCAATTAATTTATCGTTTTCGTTGTTGCTTGCCATCGATTGTTGAAGTTAAAACCGTAATTTCACTTTCCGTCGAGCTCGTACCTCGTGCCTGCTGAATTCAGGAATAAGCCGATGGCTAAAAGAGTAATAAGATAAGGCATAGCTTACGTTTTATTGCGAGCTTTCATAATTCAGGTCGAAGCAGCCGTATTTTGATCTAGGTTTGACGATTTCACTTCAATCTTTTCTTTTGTTAGAAACCCTAATTCAAGCTTTCTGGGTGGCGAATGTCGGTAGAGAGATCGTTCGAAGCGTGGGAAGAGGTGCAGCGGCACGGCCAAGACTTGGCCGATAAGCTTGCTCAAGGGTTTACGGGTCTTATCCAGTCTCACATCACTCAACCGCCATTTCCATGGCCTGCGAAGACCAAGCTTTTTGACGTCGAATTCGAGTTCCCCTCCCACAATTTCTTACCCAGAGACTTCGGCCTTGAGATTGACAACCCTGGGATCAATGGAGTCGGAGCCATACTCGATATTGGGAGTAAGATAGGGCAAGCAGGTGCAGATTTTGGAGCGTGCTTCAATGGGCTTGTGCAGCAGTTCTTCCGGTCAATTCCAATCCCATTTATGCATGGGGAGAGTGATAAAGTGGTGGTGAAGCTTCACCATGCTGAAAATGGGGGTCAGAGGAATCATAGGAGTGTTGTAGTGGGGGAAGAATTGGGTTCTTTAGCTGAGCAGCTTGGGGATTTGAGGTTCTCTGAGAATGACGCTGCTGTTAATGGAATGGCTGAGGAAGAGCTCTCGGGGTTTAACTTGAAGATTGCTGGGCTTTTTGGTCGATCACGGGTATAAGTTCTTTGCATTGTCTTTAAATTATAAGAGTATAGGATATTAATGCACCTGACCGCTGTATTTTGTGCGGATGTGACTTAGGCATGAATGATTTCTCATTTCCCTACTGTCTAATGTTCCAATGCATTTTGTTTCTATGTTTGTGATTATGCGCTTCTGGCACCTTGCTAGAAAGGTACTTGAATGGGTTGTTGGAGGATTGGAATCGATGATGGAAAATTGCAATCAAGTTAGCAATGTTTTTCCTCTCTTGTTTTATTGGAAAATTAAGAGAATTATGTTAATGCTAGTTGCAAAGCGGGACCCACACTGGGAGTTTGTTGTTGTTGTTGTTGTCGTCGTCTAGTTGCACTTAATAATTATGATATGATTAATCGATTTCTTTCTTTCATGTTTCTACCATTTGTACATTGAGGAAGTGGTAATAAGTTGATGAGGCAAGTAATATACTAAATTACTAATTTGAATATTATGGTTGGCCGTTGGGATTGAATTCTTTGGACACTTTAGAAGTGTTTCTAAGCTTCATATGAAAATTTCAGTTTTGAGATTGGCACGATCCATTGTCATCGTGGTTGAGACACTGTGTTTGATCGTATGTGTGTAGACTAGACCTGTCAGTTCGGTCGGGCGTGCGGGCGGGTTAAATACAGGTCGGGTGTATTCGGGTTCTGGTAAAGTACGGGTTGGGTGTATTTTGGGTTCGGGTACGGGTCGGGTGTATTTCGGTTTTACGGGTTTCGGATCAACCCAAAGGGTTTAGAGCGCCTTTTCCGTGAGTTATTTTTCTTTTTTTAAAATCAAAAATTCTGCATATTTATTACTCAAAATTGTCATTATTTAATGAAAATGCACAGTAATTGTAATTTCTCAAAAGAATATTAAAATATTCAAACATTTTATTACAATATATGAACATCTTGTATGAGCGGGTAAAGAATTAAACCCCACTTGATTTTGGGTATATCCACCCGTACATTGAAAGAGGGTTAATAGTGAATCGACCATTTATTGGGCAACCTGTCTAGAGCATTTTAATGGGTTGTAGCAGTTTTACAGCTAATAATCTATTTAATAATTTTATATTTTTATTAACTAACCTATCAATGTCCAATCAGGTAAAACTTTATTAATTGAGCGACCCCAATACGAATACGGCTAGTCGTTTTTTTGTCGTTAGTATCATAGTTCAAGACTAGTCAGAACGAAAATCAAATAAAATTAAAGAAAAGAAGTACAAGATATTATCTTGCAATTATAACATCAAAATTTTAAATTATTACAAATTAATTAATTTTTAAAAAATTAGACAGATTTGTTTAACTAACTATATAATGGTATGACTTTCGCATCTTTAATGCTTGTGTTCTTTTAAATTAACTTTTTAAAAAGATTAGATAGTTATTCCATGCAATTTTATACCTATTTTAAATGTTTTTTCATTTAAAAGTTTTGTACGGTTTTATTTTCAGAGAATGGAGAACAAAAAATGAGGTTATTATTGTTTAATTTGTAAATAGATGCAATAGCTATATAATATCTTTTCAAAATACTCAATAAAAATGACTAACCATTATTGTTAAAAGAGAAAAATTAGAGAAAAATAAAAAACTAAGGATATAATGTTGGGGTCAAGCGTGAGGGTTTGGGTTCGGATCGGGTTTGACCCGCTAATTTGCGGGTTTTTCGGGTTCGGTTTTTTTCGGGATCGGGTCGAGAAAATCGTGTTCAAAACCCAAAATTTTGGGGCGGGTTCGGGTCGGGTTGGGTTTTCGGGTCTAGTGTAGATGGTAAAATAGAATTGTGTTTGGACACTGTATCCTAAGTAGGTTTTCTCTAAACTGTAGAATCTTTTGTCATTGTACTTGTAAATGGTGATTTGTGGGTAGTAGTCTAACTAAAACATGGTTTTCTTTCTGAGGTCCTGAAAAAGAAGAATTTGGAGCCTAATTAAGAGCTAGGAGTTTATCTTGCTGAAGACCATAAGCCTCTTAAAACGAGGGAATGTAATGCTAAAAAGCACGGCACTCTCTACAACTTCACGTAACTGTGTTGGACGCATGTCAGATACAGACACTGCTGGACATTGCAAACTTTTTCTGAGCTCAACACAACCTTATTTAAGGCTATAGCATAAAACTAATTATAAACACACAAGGAATTAAATGAACACTTTTTCATAAATATGTGTCCAGTGTTTGTGTCATATTCCCTTTCTTTTGTAATATTACATATCAATGTGTCAGTTGTGTCGTGTCTGCGTCTTGTTTTAGAGTCTTTGATTCTTAGGTGGGAGCTTGTAGATGCTGGGGAGGACATAAGCGTCTTTTAATTGAACTGATCAGCTAGTTGTGGATCGCTTAGCATACTCGGCTCTTTGGTTTTTGGTTTCGATTATGCATTGAGCAGGAATTAATGGCTTCCTTTGGAACTTGCAGAAAGAGAATTGTGTGCTTTTGGCTGATTCTAGTACTACTCCTGTGTCCTTGGATCGGAGCATTCTTTTAAATTTGTTCCATTTAGTCTTGTTTTACATTGCCAGGTCTGTGACTTGGCCCCCTGGAGATGGTTGTCTTTTGTGCCCAATCCCCCATTCCCCATGCTTGAGGGAAATCTGCTCTCCTCCCAGGTTGTGTTGCTTTGGGGTGTAATTGAGTTGAACTGGCAAGGCTCGGGCTTGAGTTGTGAAGTGCATTGGTTGGCTCAGGCTCGGTTTTTCTTTCTTCTTTTTCCATGAGCAAGCTCCTAATTCCCCATTGAGTTAAAGGCTAAAATTGAAGATTTGGCCACATACTCAACAAACAAGGGAAATGAAGAGATCTAAATTTCAAAATTCATTCAAATTAAATATGATGCTACAATTCAGCAATGAGCTGGCCTGGCTCAACTACATCTCTAGCATTGTTGGAGGTAGTCCTTCCTCAAGGTGCCTTTATAAGAAGTCTTCTTACTTGACCTGGGAAGCACATATAAAAAACATGTGTTTTGCCTCTAACCATCCTTCAGAAAGGAAACATTCTTCTTAGCTAAAAAAATTGTTGAAGGTTGAACAATAAAGAATTGGGAGCAAGGTCACTTGTGAATTTGTGGTTAACTTCATTTTCCTCATAAGTTGTGGGCACCTTTTCAACATGCCAAGGCTAATGTCCCAACCATGGATTCGAATTGTGGACGGCGGCATCAGAAAGGTTTTAAAGTTGAGTAAACACAACAACTACGATATGCAACGCAATTACCGTATTAGAGTATTTTTGTTGTACCGCGAGTCTGCGACTGAAATTGCAATTGCAATTGAAGTCACATTTTGAATCCTTGGCCCCAACCATATTAGCTGATTGATTTTTTGAGTTGCAACTCATTTGATGAATCATGAATGCAATTGGGACTATTGTTTGGGTCGTTCTTGCAGCCAGTTCAATGTAGCGATGCGAAAAGCGTAAAGTGTAGGATGTTCAAGAGGGAGGGCTTTGTATAAGGCCTCTTCTTGAGGTGAATGATACTCTCAAGGGCTAATGGATTTGGAGGTTTGCAAAAGAGGAGGTTGCTTTGGAGAGTGGTGATCATGGCTAAATACGGTTGTGGAGCAAAATATTCTATATGCCTAAGGGGTGGGTTGTTGGAAATCTATCTTAAAGGGTTTGGAGCTCTTCAAAATTTTGGTGCATGTTAAGGTTAGAGGTGGATCTTAGGTGTTGGTTTGGCATGATGTTTGGTGTGGTGCTCGTCCTCTCAAGACTCAATTTTCATATCCTTTTAGGATGGCTCGTTTCAAATATGTAACTGTGCAAGAAGTGATATCTTGATTGGGGACCAAAGCCATTGGAACTTATGATTCTAAGGGGTACTTTACCATCAAGAGTATTTGTAATACTCTTCATGAACAGTTGAGCTGTTCAGATTTTCTAGGCAAGGCCATATGGAAGTCAAAAGCTCCTCCGAAAGGTTGCTTTTTTTCTTGGTAGCCACCAAAGGAACATTTCCCTTGTAGTACATACTTAAGAGAAGAAGTTTTCATGAGCGAAATAGGTTTTCAATGTGCCTTGAGGATGAAGAATCAGCCCACCATCTCCTTGTGCATTGTCATTGGGTCTGCACGGTTTGGCATTTGGCTCTTTCCTTGATGGGCATTCGTTAGGTTCGACCTTTGAAAGTCAAAGATGTGTTGGTGGGTTGGAGAATAAGGATGAAAAAGAGTTAGGTTTTAGTAATTTGGAAGATGATCTATATGGCTATTTGGTGGACTCCTTGGAAGGAAAGGAGCTGACACATTTTGAGGGCAATGGAATGTCCTTTCAAGATTTCAAGCTCTACTTTTTGAGAATTTTGTATAGTTTTAAGGCAAGTACTCAATAGTGGTGCAAGTTTGACCCTTTTGGTTATTGGAGATCATCTTATATACAAGAGCTTGAGGATGTGTTGTTTTTGCAATTGCCCCTTTTGTACATGGGCGAAATCCCTTTGGTGTCTTTTAATGCAACTTTTGATTACTCAAGCCCCCCAAAAAAAGGGTTAGCTGTTCAAGATGAGCTCTTATGTTCGTATTATTTTGGGGCTAAAGGTTTATAAAAGGGATACCTCTAGGATAAGCTGATGACCATGCTACAAAGTACAAATGTAAGGGTTGATTTGAACACTTTTTAATACATAGCCGAATCAAAAAGCCATACCTCCATTTCCCTCATGTATAAATTTGCCCTGCCTCAATATAGCAGCCTTAACCCTCAATTTCAAGAGGATATTTCGGCTGGACCCTAGATTGAGGACCTTTTGATTAACTAGTGGCTCTCATGAAAAGTATAGCACAGTTTCATGAGACATTTTGCTATGCGGCGTTGTAGCCCGAGAATGAGTAATATCTCCAAAGTAACTTCTTCAGGTGTCTGAATAACACACTTACTCTTATTATTGATCGAGGAAGTTCTCGCTTCTTTCGATGGCTTAGTTTCGGCATGCAGGATAGGGGCCCTGAGGACCAGGAAGAGGGGGGGGGGGAGTGACAAAAAGCATAAGGATAACAATCAAAGCAAAACGCTTACAAACGGCACTAAGGCAGCAAATGCCAGTCAAGATATATTTGTATTGATTGTTTATTTCCTTTTTGACCATCTAATGATCTATTTCCTACATCTTTTTTTTTAAACTTGCAGGGGACTGTTAACATGACATCTTCATATGACAGTCGAAGTGGTGATGTACAAAGTTCTGTTGTTGCACGTGGAGATTTGTGGAGACTTGAGGCCTCAAATGGAAGTTCTACAACAGGAACTGGGAATCCGTCTGTTTTCCTTGTCCAGCTTGGACCTTTACTCTTTATTCGTGATACAACACTTCTTTTGCCTGTTCATCTGTCAAAGCAGCATTTGCTTTGGTACGGTTATGATAGGAAGGTGCGCTGAGTTTTGGCATAGAAAACAGTTCAAGTAATGAACGAGTATAATTATTATGAAAGTATCTAATCTTGATAATCATTACCAAGAACCACAATGTAGCAATGAATTTGGGTCCTGACCTCCTTTTTTGGGGAGTTGGTTTAACCTTGTGAAATCTAGTGTTTTTTAAAAGGATTCTTCATTTGATAATCAATCTCCTATACATGTATTTACATTTATCTGTATCTAATCTTCTCCATTCAGCTTTGTAACTACCTTTTTTTTTCTTACTTTGTTCATAGAATGGTCTGCACTCCTTGTGTCCGGCAGTTTGGTCTAAACACAGAAGGTGGCTCTTGATGTCAATGATCTGTCTCAATCCTCTGGGTTGCGTAAGTTGAGCTATTTTTATGCTGAACAAGATATATAGCATTTGAAATTTCACACGTGGTACATATTGGAAGGAGGCTTTCCACTTAATCAACTGCAGCTCTCTGTAATTGGAAATTACTAAGTTAAATTATTATATTTGCATAAAAATTGCTTGCGTCATTAATCACTTTTGGAGAAATGATATCTGCATGCTTATTTTATGGACAGCTTTGTAGGAATCCACAGATGGCTTAGCTTTAATATTTTTCTTTCCCCCTTTATCTCCCCCCTTCTATTTTGGGAGGGGGAGGTTGGTGTTGGACTGGGGGGACTTATAGATTGTGTATTTATGGGAGAACTGAAAGAGTTGTGGGCAATGGCTTAACAAAATTAGGAGGAAGTTGTTCAAAGCATTTTGAATATTCGTGCATTTGGAGTAGGTGGGATGTATGAATTACAACAGATGTACTCCGAGGTAAATAATAATCACTAGGTTACAAACTATATGAATGTCTGCTATAATATGCTTTAAAACAGATTTGCGGTAAAGATTTCCTTTCTATAGAGTAATTCTGACATTTCTAAAATTGAGGATTGGAGTATTCATGGATTGGTTTGAAATGTTGAGTACATGGTTTCAAAATGTGGCCATTCCATGATGAAATGGCTCCATCAGAAAGGTTTTTAAGTTGGCCGAACCACGTGTTCACCCTCGACAACTGCAATATGGGACGCAATTGCCGCATTAGAGCGGTTTTTTCCATACTGCGACCGAACCACAATTGCGACTGAAACTGCATTTTTAATCCTTGGGTGGAATATTTAGATCTGTTATTTAGATTTCATTAATAAGAGCAGCATTACCTGTTTTTGAAAATGAATTTTCATTGGTTTAATTATATTGGGAGAAATAGGAAAGCAGACTTCTGAGGAACTGCTGTTAGTTTGGCTGCAATGTTGATATCCTTGTGCTTTATTGTTAAGATTCCCCTGGGATAAGTGGAAGAAATCAGTATTTTGCATAGACCATTGTGCTCTATTTTGTGTAAGTAAATGCCTTAGAAATATGATTATGGAGGTCAATTTAATGTGGTGATTATATCTGGATGAGAGCAAAAGCTTATGAAGCATGGTCTCTATCTGTTCTATGTTCAGACAAAATTCTGACTTGAACCCGGATCTTCATAAAAGGAAAGAGGTCTAAGAAGCACTTTCTTGCCTAGAAGAAAACTTGTGTATCTGCACCAGACATGAGGGAATTGCACCTGTGGACTGGCTCCTCCTTTGTTTGCTCATTCGCTAGAGATATGGTTGCATATATACCCCTTGCTTCAGGGGTCCATATTAGATTTGTTCTTGGGATAGATTGCATTCGTGCCTGCAAAACAGATGTCGCTCTTTGGTTACTGTGGTAAAGAACACTGAGATGGCTAGTAATACGATATATTTGTTGTATAAGTATATTCATTTTTCCTTCACGTTATTTACACCCCCACCCTTGGGGCCTTTCCCCACTTTTTCTTTTGTATTTGGGTTAGGAGGGGGGGTTGTTGGAAAGGCGTGTGTTGGAGCCACTGCCTGAAATGATTGGTTATTAAGAGTGCAATATATCGCTGTACCCAGTGGATACAAGCTGACATAATTCCTTTGTGGATTTTGCCCTTGCAGTCATTTATGGATCTACAGTTCCCAAATGGGCAGCTGACATATGTGGCAGGGGAGGGTCTAAGCACTAGTGCTTTTCTTCCTCTTTGTGGAGGTCTGCTTCAAGCTCAGGGTCAATATCCTGGGGAAATGAGGTTCAGCTTTTCTTACAAGGTCAGCAACAGAAATTTCAACATTAACTAATTGGTTGAACTTCTCTTTTGTTTTTCCTTTTCAAATGTGAGCCATTTTATTGAATGATCAGTCCTCGAAACTCTTAAGCTATTCTCATATGATGCATTTGTTGCTATTTGCAGAATAAATGGGGAACAAGAATTACCCCTATGGCGCAGTGGCCTGATAAATCAGTTGGACTTGGTTTTGCACAAGATTTGGCCTGGAAGCGTGCTGGTCTTTTGGTGAGGCCAACCATCCAATTTAGGTAAGAAGTGCTTTCTTTTTTCAAATTTTTTTTTAATTTTTATGGAAGTAATCCTTTAACCTTCGCTTCCCATCCCTTCTGGTGCTTTATATAGTTATGCCATCAAGAATCATTGGCAAATTGATTGACACCTAATGGGAGACCTTCCCTGTAGTTTTGCTACTCTATACAAGATTGTATGTTTGGTTACAATTGCTCTATGCACCTGGGAAATCTTCATAGGACAGATTTTGCTGGAGGCAAACAGTGTCACCACTATGGGAGAATAGTGGAGATCCTTTTTTTTGGGGGGGGGGGGGGGGGGGTTGTATCTTGTTACTTGCTAGTTGTTTCTACTCTTATCAATTTTTGTTTTATTTTTTTTAGGCCACACCAGGGGGAGGGGCATGGGTCGAGAGCTTAGTTTAAAAAGCCGTTTGCGCACTGAGGTACATCCGGTCACAGAGCTCGAGGCGAAGGCGCACGCATCATAGATGCAAGGCGCACTTCTATGTAAAATTTTTTAAAAGTCTTTCACATTTCACAAAGTAGATTTTGCAAAAGCAAGGTAGATAAATGGATTAAAAAAGTAGTTAGGCATCAATATAAATACTAACACTCCAAATAACCTTAAGATATGTTATCATCGTAGTTCCCAATGCACACATTTATGGTACAAGCATCAGCCACCTTTTAGCTACCAAGGAAAGAAAAGAAGAAAAAAGGTAAAGGCAAAGAAGGAAAAGGGGGAAGATATAACCTTGCATCCTTGAGGCGCACCTCATCCCCTTTGAGGCGCTGAAGTGGTAGCCTTACGCCGAGTTGCGCCTAGGCATGCCTCATGTGGGCTTTTTTAAACTAAGGTCGAGAGATCTGTAGTGATTCTCTTGTTCTTGTTGTATAGGTTTCCACCATCTGACATAAAATTCTGAGGCTTATGCCTTAGTTGTGTATATCATCTCTCCTTCTGTCTTCTTTGCCAGTGTATGTCCCACGTTTGGCGGAACTGATCCTGGAGTAAGAGCTGAGCTCATTCATTCTGTCAAGGAGCAGCTGAGTTTGATATATGGATGTTCATATTCAACTTATCCTTTGGCATTTGCATCTGTTTCTGTAAGTTGCTGAAGAAACCTTTTTTCCTTTAGATTTTCTCCCTTCATTCTGTTACTGCTTAGTCAACTTTATTGCGAACATCTTTTTTTTTTTGGTGTGGGCCTATTTGAACATGAGATGTTGAACATTTTATCTACTTACTAATTGGTGGCAATATAGATGGCAAAATAGGGCATAGTGCTGATGAAAATGTTGTCTATTACTGTAGTACTTTGATTTGTGACTAACAATTTTAGTTCGGTGTATTTGGAAGGAAATTAAAAGGAAAGAAAATTAGAAGGGAAAAAAGTTCAGAAGGAGAAAAAGTGGGTGAAAATAACTTTCTTCTTCTTGTTGGTCTTAGGAAAAAGTTGAAAGAAAGATGAAATAAAAACATAAAAAGAAGGAATTTCTCCTGTGTACTTCTCCACAAATTGAAGAAAGGCTGCTGCCTGCATTCTTCCCTCTCTCTGCTATAACTCCTTGTTCAAAGCACAATTATGATACAATCCTTCCCAATTGTTTTGTAATTTGTTCTAGTTCCTCCAAATTGGTGTAAAAATGCAAATTAATTTCATCAAATTTCCTCAAATTTAACCTAAATTGTGATGTTACACTCAAATCCTTCTGTTTCTCATCAAAGACAAAGAAGTCATTTCTTGAGTAATAGATGAGCAAAAGAAAGAGGAAGAAGAAACCAATAAGCATGGTGGTTGGGAGGCTAGCACAAGAAAAGATGGGAGGGCAAAACATGAGCAGGAGGTTTTGAATGAAGAAGATGGAGAATATTGGGTCGCAATGTGACTCTAGCCATCGACGACAACAATTGTACCGTTGACAGGCCTCATTTCCGTCACTGTTCAATCTAGCCTTTAAAGCATCCTAGAAGATCATTTAGTAGCCAAGGGGCTTCATTGGGATCTCATGGCAAACATTTTCCTTCCAGTTTTGGAAGGGAAATATTATGCACCAAATTAGTCAAGTTTTCCACAACATTTTCCATCAAAGTTTTAACTTTGTTTTCTTCGATCCAAACAGAGGAAAGAAACTTGTTTTCCTGATTTTCTTTTTCCACGTAACTTTCTAAACGGACCCTTACTAGCTCTTGCATCTGCTGGCAATTTTATTTAGTTGCTTTTTCATTGGCCCAAGGTTATCATCACCATCGCTTGTAGTTATTTTATTGGGCTATGTACCTTCGATCATTTTACACTTAATTTCCACATCTTTAGTACTGTTTCCTAGGGTGCATATCACCTGGCAATGAAATTAGTTGGGAGTTTTGAACATATATGAAGCTAGTATCTGTCATTCTGTGTTCTTTTGCCCGCAAGAAAAAGTCATACTTTGATATTTGAGGTAATTTGGGTCATTTTAGTGTGAAAATATGTATTTATCCATGCTTTGAGAACATTAGAAGATTAATTAAACCTTTTTGTAAAATGAAAATATGATTTTTTTAAAATAACGATAAAAGACATCTTCAAGAACGGATTCAGGAAAACGTCCCACAAATGCTAAGTACAACCCAAAAATAGGCTATCCACAATATCAATTACATCAATTGACGAGGAACAAAAAAACCTCCTCATTCAAAAGAATAAGGTTTTGAGCCATTTGTCTTTTAATCACTCTATTGAGGCTTTGGCCTCATCAAAAATCTCTCCATCCACAACAATGAAAAGATGGCATGAAGAATAGCTGGAAAAGCTTTGTACTTGACCCCCCTTCCAAAAAAACCTTCCCATGCCAATTATTGACGTCTCACAGAGTTAGGCATCACCCAATGAAGGCCAAAACAACTCAAAGCTAACTCCAAAAGGTTTTTAGCAATCGGACAATGGTGTAGATTCCAAATCGTTCTTGCACATGAAGCATCTATTGCCCAATATTTACCCCCCTTTTTAAGCTATCGTAAGTTAAAATCTTGGTTTAAGGAGGTTCCTACACGAAGGCCACTTTGGAAAGGGCTGGGGATTTCCAAATGATATTCCAGGGAAATCCACAATCTGAAAGTGAAGAAGATGAATTTCCAAGAGGAAATGAGAGGCAAAGGAAAAAAGATTTTACGGTTAATTTCCAGGTG
>JACYFF010010365.1:50625625-50652885 GCA_017589665.1 Selenicereus undatus | reverse complement strand
GGAAGAACTTTGAATTCAACAAATATTAAGAACTTGAACTAAATTCGATGAAATTTGCACTGCCAAACTTCAACATTGAAAGTCAAAGAAACCCAAATATTCAGACAAGGAAGTAATCCAAAACCCCCAACTTGCAATTAAAAACCACTTCTCCCCTGAAACTTCCTGATCGGTTTCTATTGTTCGTTGTTTTCTTCTCATGTAGCCACTAGCCAACACAGAGGGCCGGGAAAAATCGTCTTTCGGTTGTTCCCAGCCTTCTCTTCTTTGCCTTTACGTTGTAATATATCTAACTATTTGTGCTGTGTTGTATTGTTTTGTGTTAGGACTTAGGAGTTGTCAACCAAATTAAGAGATTTGTGACTTGCAATTTAATTTATCTTTACCATTGTCATAGAAGGTTTTCATTTTTAATGTTGGTTGTCGATTGGTTTTTAGTTGTTTCATTTGGTGTTTTTGGAATATTTCTAGCCAGAGCAATATTCAATCCACGAAGACTACCCCGTGGATCTTTTTCTCATGTTGTAGTATTATAAGACAACGGTTTGAGTGACAAGACAAACATCTTGTATGTCCTGAGTTAGACTTTGTGGAATTAGGAGTTTTTTGTAGCAAGAATATTACACTCGGTTTAATAGAATATAGATTTTGGATGACACTTTAATATTTAATGAATTTGTCCCTTTCTTCTTTGGGAAAAAAATGCATAAACTGAATTTGAAAATTAATATTTTAAGATCTAAAAGAAAAACTACGCGTGAAGTATTAAGCTAATTCAATAATCTTTTTTAAAAAACAAATCCTTCTCTCTATCCTGAGCTAGTTGGTAGTAGTTGTTGCAACCACGGAGGCAAAGAAGCCACTAGAGGCAGGATTCATTCGGGAATGCCAATGCCCGGAGTGGATCTCGGATGTCGTCTTGGTTAAAAAACTCAATGGGACTTGTAGGATGTGCGTGGATTTCACCGACTTAAACAAAGCCTACCCGAAGGACAGTTACCCCCTCCCAAAGATCGACAAACTCGTAGATGCAATGGCCGGACTTGTCTTACTAAGCTTCATGGACGCCTTCTTAGGGTATCACCAGATGCCTCTGTGCCCTAAAGACCAAGAGAAGACCGCGTACATAACCTTCTGAGGTTTGCATTGTTATAAAGTAATGCCCTTCAGCTTGAAAAACATGGGCGCCACTTACCGGCGGCTAGTGAACAAGTTGTTCAAGCCCCTCATCGATTGGACCATGGAAGTTTACGTAGATGACATGATAGTGAAGAGCATGGTCGACGTCGAGCATGGTCGACGTCGAGCATGGCCAGGACCTGCAGAAGACGATCGATATCCTTCAAGCATTTGGGATGAAACTTAACCCAAAGAAATGCGTATTTGAACTCAGATCAGGCAAATTCCTCGGATTTATGATCAGCAGCCGGGGGATAGAAGCTAATCCGGACAAGATCTAGGCCATATTAAATATGAAGTTGCCGCGTAACATCAAAGAAGTCCGTGTCCGCCAACAAATGCCAGCCTTTCTTCTGCGTCCTGTGGAGGCACGCCAACTTCGTCTAGGACCAAGAAGCTGACGAGGCCTTCCAAGTGCTGAAGACGTACTTGGCTTATTTGCCCAAGATAGCCAGCCCTCTCCCAGGAGAAATACTTTTCTTCTACTTGGCCGTTTCAGAATAGGCCACAAGCGCGGTTCTGGTGGTGGAAAGAGCCAAGGAACAGATCCCAGTTTATTACGTACGCCACACCCTAACGGGGACCGAGGTGAATTATCATCTGATAGAGAAGTTTGCTTCCCCACTGGAGATGGCCAGTCGAAAGTTGCGGCCTTTCTTCGAGGCACATAGAGTGACCGTCTTCATTGACTAACCCCTAGAGAACGTCCTTCAAAGGTTGGATGCTTCCGGACAGCTCTTGAAGTGGGCAGTGGAAGCAGACCTGGCAAAAATTGACCGGACCCGTAAATCCAACTCGAACCCGCCCGAAAATTTTGGGTTTTGAACACGATTTTCTCGACCTAAACCCGAAATATACCGAACCTGAAAAACCCGCAAATTAGCGGGTCAAACCGGACCTGAATGCGAACCAACCGCTTGAACCGAACATTATATCCTTCGTTTTTGATTTTTCTCTAGTTTATCTCTCTTAATAATAACGGTTAGTCATTTTTATTGAATAGTTTAAAAAAATATTTTATAACTATTGCATCTATTTACAAATTAAGCAATAATAACTTTATTTTTTCTTCTCCATTCTCTAAAAATAATATCGTACACAACTTTTTGATGAAGAAACATTAAAAATGGGTATAAAATTGCATGAAATAACTATCTAATCTTTTAAAAAATGTTAATTTAAAAGAAGACAAGCATTAAAGATTTGCAAGTCATACGACTATGTACTTAGTTAAATAAATATGTCTAATTATTTTTTAAATTAATTAATTTGTAATAATTTAAAATTTTGATGTTATAACTGCAAGATAATATCTTGTGCTTCTTTTATTCAATTTTATTTGGTTTGCGTTCTAACTAGTCTTGAACTATGATAGTAGTGGTAGGAAAACAGTTGGCTGTATTCATATTGGAGTCGGCTCATTAATAACATTTTACCTGATTGGACATCTGTAGGTTAGCCAATAAAAATATTAAATTATTAAATAGGTTATTAGCGGTCAAACTGCCACAATCCATTAAAATACTTTAGACGGGATGCCCTATAAAGAGCGGACTCGCTATTGACATTCTTTCAATGTACAGGTCGATCTACCCAAAACCAATGACTTAATTCTTTACCCGCTCATACAAGATGTTCATATATTGTAATTAAAAGTTTGAATAATTTTAAAATTCTTTTGAGAAATTACAATCATTATGCCTTTTCATTAAATACTAACAATTTTAAACTTCATCTACTCCAATAAGGGGCTTCCATAAGCCATAATTGTTGGTTGATAAGCCCCAATCTTCGTACATCTTGAAGTTTTATTCAATTGTAAGATATTTATTAATATTTTTGTTTCTTTTCAATAAAATTTCTCTCCAGTTTGTGAGAGTCTGGTTGTTTACTTTTCTCACCATTAGCATGAGTTTGATTGTTCTCATCTTTAGTATGAGTTGGGTTGTTCTCATTGTTAGTGTGAGTTTGAATCATTGCCTTTGTACAATTTATTGTAGATTTGGAGATTTATAGTGAGTTTCTTATTCAGTAGAATTTGAAAATTATTGCATTAGATCCACATTTTTTTATTAAGGAATGAGTCAACAATGGAATTTCATGTGGTCCTATTATGAAGATTTTTTCTTTCAAGTGCAATTTACCACGTCAATTGGACAACTGCTCCATGAAGTTATACTACAACTCGCTGATATTCGGGAAAGATGCATTGACATCAAAGAATGCGGTTGGCGACAAGAATACTGTTACAAGTTCAGAGTCGGTCGACAATATATTTACTATTAGCTTTCTGGAGAGAATTATTCAATTTGATGTTTTAGATTTACTTTTATTAGGAGATATTCATTGTATATGCCATATGACTTTTCATTAATGAATTATTCCTTTTTTTTATCAAAAAAAATAACGAACAATTTTGAGTAATAAATATTCAAAATTTTTGATTTTAGTAAAAGAAAAATAACTCATAGAGAAGGCGCTCTAAACCTGTCGGGGTTGATTCGAAACCCGTAAAATCGAAATATACCAGCTCGTATTTTACCCGAACCCCGGAATGCACCATACCTGTATTTTATCGACCCCGAATACACTTGACCCGTATTTAACCCGCCCGCCCGAACTGACAGGTGTAGGTGGAGCTGTCACGATACGACCTTGGATGAGAGTACCAACACCGCTGCAGATAGTGGCTCCTCCCCTCCTTGGAACCTTTATGTGGATGGCTCGTCCACCAAGGATGGGAGTGGGGCCGACCTTCAAGTTCATGTTCAAGGCATCAAACAACGAGGTTGAATACGAGGCGTTGATAGCAGGAATTGGGTAGTGCTACACCACAGGGGCTGACTCGGTATGAGCGCTTTCGGACTCTCAGCTCATAGTTAGCCAAATCAATGGAGAATACAAAGCATAAGACGATACCATGACGGCCTACGTCCGTCGGGTACGCGAGGCCACTAAGTTGCTGAAGCACTTCTCAATCACTTACATACCGCGGTCCGAGAATCGGCAAGCCGACGCATTATCCAAGTTGGCTAGCTCTTCTGAGGATAGGAAGCCAAAACACGTTCAGTGGGAGACTATGATGGAGCGAAGTATTGACTGCCACGAAGTACTTTGGCTGGACATGAGCTCAACATGGATGGACCCCATACGCGCGTACCTTGCTGACGGCACGCTCCCCTTGGACCACAAGGAGGCCGACCGCGTAAAGAGACGGGTGAATTGGTTCATACTGTATGATGGGATCCTATACAAGCGATCTTTCACGCGGTCGCTTCTGCGTTGCGTAACCCTTGAGATGGGGAAAAAGATATTGGAGGAGTTGCACGAGGGGGTGTGCAACTCCCACGTTAAAGGCCGCGCCTTTGCAGTTACGCCAGTATGTACCAATTACTATTGGCCGAGTTGTGCAAGGACGCTATGAACTTAGTTCACACTTGCGACAAGTCTTAGATGTTTGCCCTGGTTCAATGATTACTCACAACCCACCTGACACCCATTGTTAGCCCCTTACCATTTGCTACTTGGGGCATGGATATACTTAGCCCTTTCCCCAAAGCCACGGGTCAGTGCAAGTACCTTTTTGTCGCAGTGGATTATTTTACCAAGTGGATAGAAGTTGAGGTTGTCGCCTCCATTACCGTGCCCGAGGTTCGAAAGTTAATCTGGAAGAATATCATCACTCACTTTAGCATCCCTCGTACAATAATTTTCGAAAACGGGGGCCAGTTTGACACCACGAAGGTCACAAATTACCTGAGCACCCTCGGGTGCCAAACCCGGTTCACTGCCGTCGCTCACCCTCAGACCAACGACTAGGCCGAAGCAGCCAACAAGGTTATCCTTCATGGCTTGTAGAAAAAACTAGATGAGGCCAAAGGAAAATGGGCCGATGAGCTATATGGCACCCTCTGGTCACTAAGGACAACCGAAAAGACAGCAACGGGCGAAACGACATTCATGTTGGCGTACGGGTCAAAAGCAGTTTTGCTAGTTGAAGCTGCACTTCACACCCACTGCCTTACCACATTCTAGGAGGAGTTGAACAACACTGCGCTGTAAGAGGCATTGGAGCTCTTGCCCTCAGTTCGGGGAGATGCCCTCCTTCGTGCGACACTCTATAAGCTCCACATCGTATGCCTCCATGACTATGCTGTCAAACTCCACCCTATCAACGTCAGAGACTTCGTCCTCATCGCACTGAGGACGTGGCGCGCGCGCAGGAGAATTATGGCAAGCTCACGGCGAATTGGGAAGACCTGTATAAGGTCACCGTGCAGATATAGCCAGACACATATCGCCTAGAAACCCCCGAAGGAAATCCCATTCCACGAACATGGCACAGTAGCAATATGCAAAAATACTAGCAATAGTACTTTTCCTTCGTTCACACACAACATCTATGTACTTATGTTCTCCATGTAATAAATACAACGACCATGATGGAGATTCCGCTTCTGGCTCTATTTCCTATACTTTTAGCCCAAATGGGGGCTAAGGGTCATACAGCACGGCTTCTAGGCTGATCGCTATACTTGTAGCCCAAATGGGGGCTAAGGATCATACAGCACGACTTTAGGGCCTGTCGCTCTACTTTTAGCCCCAATGAGGGCTAAGGGTCATTAAGAACGACCTCCAGGCCAGTCGCTATACTTTTAGCTTCAATGGGGGCTAAGGGTCATACAACACAGTCGTAGGGTCGGTCATTCTACTTTTAGCCCCAATGGGGGCAAAGGGTAATTAAGCAAGACCTTATGACCGATCACTACACTTTTAGCCCTAATGGGGGCTAAGGGTAATTAAGCACGACCTCAGGGCCGGTCGCTCTACTCTTAGCCCCAATGAGGGCAAGCGTCCTTACGCTCGACCCCTACTTGTCGTTTCGCTTAGGGGCCATCATCCCACAGAGCATAAGTAAAATAGAAAGCAGGTGGTCAAACAGAGGTAAGCGGGAAAAACAAGTGGTGAAGCTGGAAGATTCATTGCAAAAAGCTAAAAGTTTTTCATTGAGTGGCTTAGAGATTATAAGCACCAATAGAGAGATCGGGAAGCGAAATAAGAAAGGAGCAAAAATCCTTATGCACTAGACATCGGGATCCTCGTCATGATCACTATCATGTGTAGCACCTTTGTCGACATCACCATTGGGGGACGCGACTCCACCATCCAGAGACATAGTCTCCTCATTGCCCAGGCCATCTTCGTTAGTTGCCGGCGGGTTGAACTCCACCAAGTCAGGGTCCCGACCCTTAGCCGTGGCCTAGCGACGCTCCTCCATGTATTTGACGTGTGCCTTAAAGTAGCCTTCCACGCGAAAGGCCTATGGTGCCAAGGTGACTAGGAGCTCCCGAAAAAACTCAGCATTTTTATCGCGCCCTCGCCGGTAGCCCTGGTCCTCGGCCTTGGAGCGGGTTTCCTCCAATTGGTGTTGTAGATCTTTCTTTTCAGCCTCCAAAGCCTCTTTCTCTTTCTTTAGCTTTTCCAAATAGCATTTGTACTTAGTCGCCGCCTTTTTCGACTTTTGGCGCTCTGTTTGGAGGTCGCCAATTTGCCCTCGCAGAACGGTGTCCAAGCTCTCAAGGTCATGGATTTGTTTGTCCAACGCGAAAACAGACGGTCTCGAACTCGCCATTTTCAATGCTCGAGCAAAGACCTGAAAAATACCCAATACGCTCAGCTAAGGGAAGACAGTAATAAACAGGGCACACCTAGCATGGACTTAGCCTCACCTTAGCCATGGCCACCTGCTCTTCATTAACTACGGCTGGCTCTGATGGGTCAGCTAGCACTAACGACCACGACATAGCCAATTTCTCTACCAAGGTAGGCTTGGCAGAGGCATCGGCCGCCAAGAAGTCTGTGACCGGGGCCCTGGTGTTTATAGAGGGCTTTCTGGTGACCTGCGCTGCGGGCTGCCGGTCGCCCCGAGAATCGTCGGCAACAAGCGACCCTCATACCTCGTTAGAGGCCCTGCAGTCTGCAGACCGTTGACGGTGGACAAGCCCTTCAAGTCCTTTGCCCTTTGACGAAGGAGTCCTGACCCTTAAGGGGGTGGGGGCGGATGCCGCGACAGCATCCTGCCCACCCTTTGCCCGCAGTCGCTTGCGGGAATCCACGCGAGGGAGGTTCAAGGACCCCACCATACGTTTCTTGTTGCGGGGTGCCAACGACGGTGCCTATAAGAAGAAAAACCGGTGAGTAGTTTCCACTCAGAAAATGTTACAAAAAAAAAACAGTTGGAGGGTCAGTGTCCACACTTTCTTGGCCTGCATCTCCACCCGCTTGCGCCGCTCTTCCTCGCGAACCCGCTCGGCCTCAGTAGTGATCTGCTCTGCCGTGGCGTCTCCGGACTCAAGGGGCGACAGTTTCGCCCGTGCTTGTTTTGCACAAGAGAAAAGGGAGTGTTCGTGCCAAAAATATGATATTTTAACATGCCCCTTTATGGTTATTTTATGCTTGAATAAAATTAATTAGGATATTTATTTGATTTTGCAGGTTATGGAATAAATCCGAAAAATTACATAAAAAAACAATGAAATACCGGAAAAAGGAATTGAGTCAAGGTACTGAAACTCAAATAAGATCCAAATATGGGAGCCAAGGCATTGAATCGAAAAAAATAAAATAAAAAATTTCACAGCCCATTTCTTTATTCAGCCCAAGTGCCCAACCCATTTCAAGTCTTTCATTCACCTCACATGCTTTGCACATGACTAACCCCCCCTCTTTTTCCCAGTAAAAGGTCCCTGTTGTTTCATCTTCTTCAAATCCCACGACTCGTTCTCCCTCTTCTTAGACTCATTCACCATTACCATAATTGTCCTTCACTAAACAACCCGATTTTTCCAGCCAATATCACGCACCGACTCCTCCATTTTTGCGGCATATGTTTACCATCAACGGCTAGATTGTTGAGCGCATAACACGCAAACCCAGTCATCCAGTCCTTGATCTTAGTTAACTGGGTCTCCAACGACTAAAACGACCCCGATATAGGAGGAGAAGAATCAGCCATGCCCAGATTTTGTGGGAGGATTAGGGTTCTAAATTCATGTACAAAGAGGGGTGGAATGGGAGGTGTAGGGAATCAATTCAATGGCTAGCATCAGTTTTCAGTAGTCTTAATTCAATTCTAATTGGCTCTTCATTCTGTTTTTCATTCCTCTGTTTCCCGTTAAATATTTTCTGGGTTCTTCTCCATTTATGGTTGAAGAGTCTGGGAGGCCATTGAAGACATCGAACAGAGTAAACACAAATTGCTTTCTCTTTATGGTGTACTTCGGTTGAGATTCTAGCTACTGGATTGAATCAATTTACTAATCTCAGTTCAATATTCAAGCGTTTCATTCCTCTGCTTTTTTTTCTTTCTTTTTCCTCTGTTTTTCACCTGCTCTTCCCCTCTTGGTTTCTTCTTCTTCTTCTTCTTCTTCTTCTGGGTTTTAATTTAATATGGTGCATTTAGTTTTTCTTTTTTTGTGTGTTCCCTTTTTTTTTGGGTGTATTTTAATAGAAAGCAATCCCATTCCCATTTTTCTTTATTTCTTGATCCCTGTGTCCTGACATAATGTAGAATTTGTCCATGAGCCTTTGCTTTCGCTAGGTTGTAGTGTTTTAGTTTAGTTTTCCTTATTTTCTAGTGATTTGTGCCCATTAATTAGTGTAGTTTTAATTTGTTAATTTTTACTTTATATAGTTATTGTCCTATTTATTAATTTCTATCTTGGATCCATCATATAATCCACCAACTACTTATTTTAGGGGGCATGAATTTATAATATAGGCTAGGCTCAATTGGTCTTATCTTAATTTGGTAGTTATTAGCTAATTTTTTTTTTAACTAGAAAATTGCTATCTCCCGCCCATTAGGACTGACTAGTTTTATTTTATTTTATTCTTTTTTTCCTTTTCTTTTTCTAATTTAGCTTAATGAATTAGTGTAAGCTTAATCTTAGGTCATTATTTTCTTCGGTCTTATTTAGTTGGTTTAGCTAATTAAGTGGTAATATTTAATACTATCATCTTCGAGGGAACAACTCGTATTCGTTGGATTATACTACAAGTTGACACCGTACGCTTGCAGCTTCTATTTTACATCAACAAGTTTTTGGCGCCGTTGCCGGGATGGTACGTACTCAATCAACCACTTTTTAGTACTTTGCTATTTTTGTCGATATTTGTGTCTTTTATTAGTTTCTATGTTTTATTTTATTCATTATTAGCTTTTTATTTTTTATTTATTCTCGTTATTTAAGCAGTTTTTATTTAGATCATTTTTATTTGTTTTATTTATTGTAAAAAAAGGACCAAAAATACGATTGTGGGACTTGCATGATTGTTTGGGTTAGGGAGCCTAAAAGAAGAAGGCTGATTAGGATTGAGCCGAAACCTGAACCTGAACTTGAAAAAATGGCTGGACAAGAAAGAATTGAAAGGCCTTAAATGATATCTTTTACCCTCAACGTTCAACCTTACCTTCATGCTTTAATCTACCTGCCTTAGGTACTAATGTGAACCTGAAACTGGAACCACATTACATTTAGATACTTCCTAAATTCACTGGACTTGAAGATGCTTATTTATTTTTAAGTGAATTTGAAGAAGTATGCAATATGATACATTTTCATAATGTGAATACTGATGCGGTTAAACTGAGATTTGTTCCTTTCGCTTTAAAAGATAATGCCAAGAGATGGATGTATAGTTTGCCTGCTAACTCTATTTTGAATTGGAATGATTTTGTTAAAGTTTTCTTATGAAAATATTTTCCTAATGGCAAAACTGTTAAATTAAGGAATGAAATAAATCAATTTATTCAATTTGATAAGGAACTATTCTAGAGGTACACAGAAAGATTTAAGAACTTGTTAGCCTAGTGTTCCCACCATGGCCTTGAACAGTGGCGTTTATGTCAAATTGTGCACGAGGGTCTGGACCAACAAATTAGGACCATGCTAGAATCTATGTGTCAAGGTGGATTCCTATCCAAGAGTCCTACCGCAGCTTGGGAATTCTTAGAGGACTTAACTAAAAAGACATTACAGTGGGAGACCACTAGAGATGATAGCCTCAGTTCTAGAATTGCCAGTGCTAAGGGGGGTTTGCATGCAATATCGGACTTGAGCCATATAGAGTCTAGATTTACAGCTTTAGAGAATCAGTTAAAGGGGTTGACTATTCAGCAATCTCAGATCTTTCGAAGTGCTACCATTACATGTTCTCACTGTTAATCCCCAGACCATACCTTGAGTGCTTGCCCCTTCTATGCTCACCAGCTATCAACTGGAACTGAGCAAGTGAACATGGCCTACCAAAGGCCAAGAAACATTCCTTTTGCACCAACCTATAATCTAGGGTGGCGAAATCAACCGAATTTTTCCTGGAGCCAAGGCCAGAACTTAGGAGGTCCTAACACACCAACCGGAATGTTCCCTGGAAACACTTCTATCTAGCCCTATCAAGCACCTAGGTTACCTCCTCCCCCCGTTGCCCACACCCAAGCACCTCCTAGCTATAATGAGATTGATAAAAGATTTAACAATCTAGAGAGATCACAAAGTAGCCTAAAGAAGGTAATGAGAACCATGGCAGAACAGTTGTCTCAACTGGTCTTAGCCAATAGGGAGAAGGGAACGTTTCCTAGTCAGACAGAACCCAACCCAAATGTAGGTTCCTCCTCAATGCGCCCACCAATCCAGGATAATGTGAAAAGGGTTAATGCAATAACTTCACTTAGGTCAGGACACTTAATTGATCATAACTTAGAAGACCTTGTGGATGTTCCTGTTCAGTTCTCTCCATCTCTGTCTCCACCATCTCTCTCTGATAATGATTCTGCCTTTAGGGATGATGCTGATGGCACCTCAATTGACGGTTCCCTATCCCGACCTAATGACCCTGTTGACTCCGGAGATACTAAGAAAGATGAGTCTAAGAAGGAAGATGATACAACTCAGCCTTCAATTGTTGAGCGGGTTCATAAACCTGTTGCACCCTTCCTAAGTAGGCTAAGAACAAAAAAGATCAGGCCTATGTTGATAAGATTAGAGAGACCTTTTCTCAAGTCAAAATCAACATTCCCCTTTTAGATGCTATCCAGCAGATGCCTCCTTATGCCAAGTTCCTGAAAGAGTTATGCACCACTAAAACAACAACCAATGTCCCTAAGAAGGCTTTCTTAGCCTCAAATGTGAGCTCAATTATCTCAAGGCAAATACAAAGACCCCAGTAGCCCTACCATTTCCACAGTCATAGGGGACCAGACTATTCATAGAACATTGTTGGATTTAGGGGCCAGTGTTGATTTGCTTCCATACTCGGTATACGAGAGGCTGGGATTGGGAGAGTTAAAACCCACTAAGACAATCCTTCAGTTAGCCAACCACTCTACTAGAGCTCCTAAGGGAATAGTTTAGGATGTTTTGATTAAAGTGGGTGAGTTCATATATCATGTGGATTTTGTTGTTCTAGAAACCGAGTCTGTTGCTAACTCTAAGACCCAAATACCTGTCATTCTTGGTTGACCTTTCCTAGCTACTTCTAATGCTTTGATCAATTGTGGGAATGGTATGCTAAAGTTGTCTTTTGGAAACATGACTGTTGAGTTGAATATCTTTAATCTACAAAGACAACCTGCTATCTTTGATGGGTTTGATACTGTGAATTGGCTTGATGTGTATGCTTGTGATGACTCATATGTTGACGGTTTGATTGATAATGATATATGTGATGAGATTGATCCCCTACCCCTTGATTCTTCTTATTCTCCTTCTTTTGCGCATACTCCTGATCCAGTATTAGAGTTGAAACCTTTGCCTGATTCCTTTAAGTATGTCTTTTTGGGTCCTAATGAGACTTTTCCTGTGATTATTGGATCTGACTTGATTAAGGACCAAGAGAATAAATTGTTGAAAGTACTTAGGGAACACCAAGAGGCTATAGGGTGGACCTTAGGTGACATTAAAGGTATTAGCCCCTCCATTGTGCAACATAGAATTCGTCTTGAGGAAAATGCTAAACCTTATAGAGACTAATAAAGACGTCTGAACCCTACCCTGCAAGAAGTCGCCAAAAAGGAGGTCATTAAGTGGTTAGATCATGGGATAATTTACCTCATTTCTGAAGTGAGTGGGTCAGCCCCGTTCAAGTCGTTCCTAAGAAGACCAGTATTATCGTGATTAGGAATGACAGGAACGAGCTAGTCCCCACTAGAGTCCAGTCTGGGTGGCGCGTGTGTATTGACTATAGGAAACTGAATGCAGCCACTAGGAAAGACCACTTCCCTTTGCCTTTTATGGACCAGATGCTTGAGAGGTTAGCTGGACATAGTTATTACTACTTTTTGGATGGATACTTTGGCTACACCCAAATCTCCATAGCACCCGAGGACCAAGATAAGACCACCTTTACATGCCCCTTTGGTACTTTTGCCTTTAGGAGAATGCCGTTTGGTCTTTGTAATGCTCCTGCCACTTTTCAGCGTTGTATGATTTCTATATTTTTTGATATGATTGAGCAATGTATTGAGGTGTTTATGGATGATTTTTTTGTATTTGGTTCCTCTTTTGATGACTGTTTGACTAATCTGACAAGAGTTTTGCAAAGGTGCAGGGAGAAGAATCTGACTCTAAACTGGAAAAAATGCCATTTTATGGTAAAGAAGGGAATTGTTTTGGGGCATGTAATTTCATATGATGGGATTGAGGTCGATAAAGCAAAAACTGATTTGATTGCTCATCTCCCCCCTCCCACTTGTGTGAAAGACATTAGGTCATTTCTAGGGCATGCAGGATTTTATAGACGACTTATTTAGGATTTCAGTTAAATTGCTAAGCCCTTGACCAACCTTTTAGCCAAAGATGTACCTTTTCACTTCTCTGAGGAGTGTTTAAAGGCATGTAATAAGCTAAAGGAAGCCTTGACTTCTGCCCCTATCCTACACCCTCCTATCTGGGGAGAGCCCTTTGAACTGATGTGTGATGCTTCTGATTATGCTGTAGGGGTTGTCTTAGGACGTGTAAATAGGAAACCTCATGTTATATATTATGCGAGTCATACTTTGAATGAGACACAGTTGAACTACACAGTAACTAAAAAAGAGTTTTTGGCAGTTGTGTTTGGGTTTGAAAAATTTCGAGCCTATTTGATTGGGTCTCATGTGATTGTACATACTGATCATGTTGCTCTAAAGCACTTATTTTCCAAGAAGGATGCAAAACCTAGATTGCTTAGATAGATTTTACTCTTGCAGGAATTTGATTGTGAGATTCGGGATAAAAAGGGTTCTGAGAACCTGGTGGCTGACCATCTATCTCGGCTTGTTGTGAAAAATAAGAGTGAAATCCCTATTTCTAAGTGCTTCCCTGATGAACAGCTACTTATGATTTAATATGAACCATGGTATGCTGATATTATCAACTACTTAGTGACTGGTGAGATACCCCTAGGTTGAAATAAGCATGATAAGGACAGATTCGTTTCTCTGGTGAAAATTTTCTATTGGGATGACCCCTACTTGTTTAAATATTGTTCTGACCAGATTTTTAGGAGGTGTATCCCTGATAATGAGATTAGAAGTGTCATTTCTTTTTGTCACAATCAAGCATGCGGGGGGCATTTTAGTGGGAAGAAAACAGCTGCCAAAGTCCTTAAGTGTGATTTGTATTGGCCTACCTTGTTCAAAGATGCCCACTTGTACTGTAAAAGCTGCCCTAGGTGTCAACAGTTTAGGAAAATCAGTAGGAGAGATATGATGCCCCTTAACCCGATACTTATTGTTGAGATTTTTGATGTTTGGGGAATTGATTTTATGGGACCATTTCCATCGTCTTTTGGGAATGAATATATTCTCCTTGCTGTAGATTATGTGTCTAAGTGGGTGGAGGCTGTGCCGACTAGGACAACTGAGACTAGAGTCGTTGTCAAGTTCCTTAAGAAAAATATTTTCTCCAGATATGGCATGCCAAGGGCTATTATTAGTGACCGGGGTACTCATTTCGATAATCGTTCTTTTGATGCACTGTTGAAAAAGTACTCAATCATTCATTGTTTAACCACCGCCTATCATCCCCAAACTAGTGGTCAGGTAGAGGTTTCTAATAGATAGATTAAGCAGATTTTAGAAAAGACTGTGAGTAGAAACCGTAAGGATTGGGCAGATAGGCTCATTGATGCTCTTTGGACTCATAGGACGGCTTTTAAGACCCCTTTAGGCATGTCTCCTTTTAGGGTTGTCTTTAGTAAGCCTTGTCATCTTCCAGTTGAACTTGAGCATTGGGCTATGTGGGCTATAAAAACTTTGAACCTTGACTTAGAGACAACTGGGCTAGAAAGGAAGTTGCAGTTGAGTGAGTTAGAAGAAATCAGAGCCGAGGCCTATGAAAGCTCTAGGATGCATAACGAGAGAACGAAATTGTTCCATGATAGGCATATTCACAGGAAAGAGTTCTTCCCAGGGTAGAAGGTGTTACTTTATGACTCCAGACTTCACCTTTTTCCAGGTAAGTTAAGGTATCGTTGGACAGGTCCTTTCATTATTTCTTATGTTTTTCCACATGGTGCTATAGAGAGACAGGATCCCACGAGAGGTATGCATTTTAAGGTAAATGGACAAAGGTTGAAACCATTTCTGGAATTACTTGCAGAGGAGAGAGAAGTAGAGTGTCTGATGCTCTACGAACCACAATACAGAAATTGAGATGTGGAGATTAGCTTGATGCATCCAGCATTCAACCTGGTACTATTGTTGCTTCATATAAATCTTATTTTGTATTATTTTATTTTCTTTGTTTTTTATTTATTTTGTGCTTCTCATTCTAATACTTTTACATGCAATAGAGACGTTGCATTATTTAAGTGTGGGGGTGGGCCTTTGAATTTCTGTAAAAAAAATAATTAAAAATACCAAAAAGATTTTCTTTTCTTTCCGTTTTCTTTCGTCTCTTTTGGTTTATTTTATTTTGGGGAATGTATAATATTTTGGCTAGATTTTCTCCTTGTAAATTGGTATTACGTTGTATATAGATGGGAGGTACATGATAAAGAACTTAATTCTAGGTGTGACATTCTGTACTCCATTTTTAACCTTCTTATTCCATTATAACTATGAGTCCAATCCTTACTTTTAAATGACCATTATCGTAGGAGATTAGGCCCCTATAGTTTACTCTCCCACTTGTCTGTGTACAGTTATTTTTGGTTTTGCTTTTTGTTGCATTCTAAAAAAAAAAAGGACCAAAAAAAAGTGAGTAATAAGTTGGGGATGACAAGTACCCTTTGAGGCATGCGCTACTGGGTATCACCCTTTGAGGCAATACTGCTACTGGGAAAACTTGTTTCCTATGACAATGAGTCAATAAAGTAGTTCGTGTTTTGTCAAGTGGGAATGAGTTGAACTTTGGTTAGCCTAATCCTTAGGATGATGGTACACTTACACACCGTGCACCAGGATGGATATGTGGTTATGCTGGTTCTCGGGGTGAAAAGATGGAGTTAGATGTCATCCATGAGGATTTAAAGTGCAGAAGTGTACACCTTATTTATATACAACTTAAAATCTTAGTTAATAAGGTGATAGGTCTTGTTGAAATTTTATACTATCTCCCCTTTTATATTTGTGTAAAATTTTATTTTATTTATTTATTTATTTATTTTTTCCCTCTTTTTCTTTCTTTTTCTTTTTCTTTTATTATGTTCTTTTTTCCTAATAAAGATTTTGTTGGTATATCTTCTACAAACCCTCATGAGACCTTACTCGTCCACTAGGGGGAACCTAGGGGTTTAAAGGGCTTGTTGCATGCGCTAAATGCAACCGTGATTCCTACGAAAGTGAGTTAGGATTTTCTTTTCTTATTTTCTATTTCTCTTTAGGTAGTTTAGTTGTTTTACTCGGGGATGAGCAAAATTTAAGTGTGAGGGTATTTGTTCGTGCCAAAAATATGATATTTTAACATTCCCCTTTATGCTTATTTTATGCTTGAATAAATATTAATTAGGATATTTATTTGATTTTGCAGGTTATGGAATAAATTCGAAAAATTATGAAAAAAACCAATGAAATACCGAAAAAAGGAATTGAGTCAAAGTACTGAAACTCAAATAAGGTCCAAATCTGAGAGCCAAGGCATTGAATCAAAAAAAAAAATAATTTCACAACCCATTTCTCCATTCAGCCCAACCCATTTCAAGTCTTCCATTCACCTCACATGCTTTGCACATGACTAACCCCCCTCTTTTTCCCAGTAAAAGGTCCGTGTTGTTTCATCTTCTTTTCCTAGGAGTGTTACGTAACTCCTCTGTCTTACTCAATTACTTAACTCATCATTGTCGGGGTCAAAATGGATAGCCACGAAAAGGTCTTGGCGAGCTTCTTCCTTCAATCCCATTTTTAATTAAGCTTGAGCTCCCTTGAACCAGCCTTTGACAATAAATAAATCCAGTTCCATGACCAAGTCATATTGACGTTTAGCAAGCTTAAATTCATTCAATTTCAACCAACAAGTAGCAATATTCAAGTGATAGCAATTGCAAGTTCATCCATCACCTTAGCATCACGCTCATTTTGAGGAACAAACACACATATTGTAATAGCCGATAATTTTTTAATGTCGGGGTAAAGACTTGGATTAATAATTTTACGAGTTATGTTTTATTTTATTAGCTAAAATTAAGATAAGATTTGTATGTCTATTAAAATGAATAATTTTATAAAACTTAGTTTTGAATTTTCGTCAATTGGAAGGGTATGTGAATGCGTACAATTAGTAAACAATTGAGTGTTAAGCTGCGCGGGATTAGAGAAATTGACTGGGCTTGATTTTTGGGTCTAGCTAACTAGTAAATTTGGATTAGTAGAACAAAAATAAAACAAAATAAAATAAAAAGCAAAAAGAGGGCTTTAGCCCTTGACTTTCGCGAACAAAGAAGCACGAGGGGGGTATGCTGTTTGACCCTCAACGACCCCCCACCACTGCGAGCCAGAGAGAGAGAGAGAGAGAGGAGAGGGGCGCAGCGGTGGCGGCACACTAGCAACGGTGTGCCGGTCACGTTTGCCACCTGGTTCGCACAGTAGTCGCGTGATGCCCGGGCCCTATAACAAAGAGAGAGGGGGGGGGAGAGAGTCAGTAAGGAGGTCGACATTGAGGCTCAGTGGCAGTCGTTGTTCGAGGTACCTCCATTGGCAGGCTAGGCCAAGGATCATGCGAGATAATGGTTCGTGGGTTAGGGTTTTAAAACCCTCATCCGCCACCACCACTATTATTGGCGTTTGGCTTGAAGGTTGGGAGAGCGAGAGGGAGGAGGAAGGAGGACACAACAGTAGTAGTGACACACGAGCAGGCATAACCGTGAATGACAAGGAAGGAGAGGCGTGAACCTGGCCCTAATATGCCCAAGTAACCCATTAATTGGGTACTTGAACTTGGAGCGAGGTGGGTGTTTCTTGATTCCTACACTATTATTGATTTACAAAGTTTAATCTTTTGTTCAATAAATTGAGTTGCATGTCGAGTTCGAAATTGATTGAGAGAGAATAATGGTAACAGTCAGGTTGTTTGAGTTAATTGGAATGATTTGGGATTGTAATTGAGATAATTTTGAGAATTTTTATGGTCGGCGCTATGAGGAGCGAGTTCGGATTGTGTAATAAATTGGTGAATTTTCGAAGTGTGTTGCCATGTTTTAATACTGTGCTATTACTTGTTAATTTCCAAAAATCTGGTTGAAGCATGTTGATGAATTGACTTGTGGTTTTTGGCCTTGGATTCATGTGTGCGCTATATGTATACGTATCACTGCAAAAAAAGTGGTTTTTACCAACATGGATAGTTCTATTGCAATAAGTACATTTGTTGTTGGTAAAACCTTATACCAACAGATATTGGTTTGTTGCTATACTGTTGGCAAAAAGAGGTGATGGCATTAGTTTTACCAATAGATATGGTAATCTGCTGCAATTTCTTCGTAATACCAACAGAATGAATCCGTGGGTGAATGTCGTCGTGTTACCAACAGAGACATAATATGTTGGTGATGACAAGTGTTACCAACAGATAGTTCTGTTGGTACTAAATCAACTGGCGGCATAAATTATTGACCAATGTACTGTATCTATTGGTAATTCTTTCTTTTTTTCGCCTTTTTAATATGTTCCTTCCCACACCTCATGATCTAAAACATCTACTGCCAATAGTCCATCCATTCAAGTGGGAACTATTTTTTCCAACAAATACATCTACACAAAATCAAACCTGTAGGTACAATAGTTATCGACAATAGAAGAATCAACCTAAACAAAAGCATAATGTTATTTAAAAGTTTTCAAAAGTGTTATGCATTCACTAAAAGTTCATAACAAATAAGTACAAAACTCCAACAATTGCTTCCATTGAAATTAAAGTCCAAACTATAAGTGCAAACTCATAAACAATACTTGGTCTACCTAAAAGATAAGTCAAAACAAAAGTTAACCACATAAGAGAACTCAAACTATGACTCATCATTTTGTTCTTGATCATCAACTTCTTCAGCATTTTCTTCTTCAAATGCATGACCTTTTTCATTGTTATCATCAATGTCCTCATCTTCTTCAAATGAAGAAAGAACATTCTCCGATATTCCCTATTAAACAAGCATAAAAGCATAAATTTTAAGAAGAGGTAATGGAGAATATTTATAATCATCTAATGGCATTCTCCCTTAATAACGTGATGTCAAATTTATCATAGAAAACAGAACTAGAATGAGTTCATCATGGCATCCAACTCGAAGACAAAGAAGGAATGACAAAAATACAATGACAATCCTCCAGATCCACAAAAATAAAGTTAGTTTTAGCATATTAAGACGATTGATGTTCATACCAAAACTACATTTGCACACAGTAGCATGTCATCACAAATGCATTCCTAGAAAACTATATGAGGGCAAGACTCAGGTCGTGGCCTATGATCACTGAACCTTGCTCTGATACCATATATGAGACGCCCAACCCTTAGGGTTAGAAGTATCAGTGACTTCTTAAATTCCTACTTGAATTTTGAGGCGAAACGGACAGAGTTTAGCCTGAAAACTGATCATTTCCCAGGCATAAAGCTTTACATTAATTCCTTGCATCGAGTAGAAGTATAAAAGAACATAGAAATAAGCTCAATGGCTACACGCTAGAGTCCACAACTCTACGGGCCACTCGCCCAGAGTATACCAAACATTAAACAATCAACAAATAGGCTTATTCTATGACAAGAAGAGGAGATATGCACATGATGAAGATTGTTCGGTTCAGCAATGGAAAAAATAACCAAATAAGGTCACAACAATTTACACCAAGTGAGCTGCAAATTATACCAGGCCAAAGATCTAAATCTAAGCATACCACATATAAGCTTTATATATGGGAACTATGTCTAGCTCATCAACAAATAATAAAATATCTCATATAGGAATACCTGGTGCTTCAAAAGCACTTTCACCAAATTGGTGACATATCCAAGTTTATTCTCCAAACATTCAATCTTCTCTTGACTTTCTTGTTGCTCTTGCTCGATTTACCTTCTTTTAGTTCGTTCTTCCTCTAAAGCGCACCTTTTAGAAGTTGAACGAGGAACTTTGACCCCAATGCCAAAGGTCTTAGCATAACCATATTTGTCTTCTCTAACAACTTTTTTGAAAATTTCATCTCGAGTAGCATCATCACTTGAATCTTCTTCAATGGGAGATAACTCATTTTCAATTGCTTCCTATCATGTTACACATTAGTAAAAAGAAATAAGATGAATAAGAAAGTTAAATAAAAATAAACACTCATACCTTTGCACTAGCTGAAGTATCATCAAGTTTTATAGCTTTCTTTGGTACATGGGTCTTCAACCATATTGTAAGCTTATCTGTCTTGTTGCCTTTTTCCTAAAAAGTATATAAAATACTAAATGAGTTACCTAAAATCAAAGTGAGCTATAGTATAAATATGATATACATAATACATCTTCTTCAGCACGTACACGTGCAAAAGTCTTTGTCCCTCCATAGTGACACATTTTATTATTGCCCCGATTTTCAATTCCTCTTGTAGTTCTAGCCTAAATGAAGAATTGACAAATCACATCATAACAGTTGCATTATTTCAGAATAATTATAACCGTAAATGTTCTTAAAGCACATAATTACCTTTCCCTTGTCTGATTCCCAAAACTGTACTAAGTGGGTCAATGTTTCAAGTGGTATGTGTTCTGATCTTTTGCTAATTGTTTCATCATGACTTCTACCATCAAATAGTGCCACCTTCAACTCACATTTATAGCCTCTCCAACAAGCATGTATTTTCTCCATTGCCCATTCATAAGGCTCCTTTCCTTGGGGAAAGTGAAATGAACGTTGTACAATGGATACAAAGAAAAAGAACCAATCAAGACTTAAAATAAACTTAAAAGTCATATTTTTACTTTGAAATTCGTGCACACATGCAGGGCTTGGTGTAAAAATCAGAGTGTAGAGGTTCAACTTTGAAAGCAATGTAATATATATTGAGACATACATACCTTCACCTCTGCCCACACTGAATCTTTTTTCTCTTGTTCAATTTTTCTCCAATCCATACAATCAAGTGGTAGTCTTCTAGGGTCTCATGCTAGATACCCCAATCATGGAAGACATTTGCCTTTGAGAATTACCTATAGGTTGAAATTGTTCGTTCACATCGACAAATACAAAGTTCTTCAAAACCTTTATCTTATTAGGTCCATGACCATTCTCATTCTTTTCCTTGGTTGCATGTATGCGTCTTCTACTTGTGGTGTTGTGACCACCTTCAGTCGATGATTCACCTCCCATATCATGATTTGCTTCACTTTTTCCACGCTCCAATGAGTTTGAATTGACCTCTCATATGATGTCACAAAAGCAAGTGAGTGTTATATATGACAATTATAGAAAATAAATGAAATATAATTACAAAAAATAGGAATTGCACTTAGACATAAAAGTAACATATGCACAATAAGTACATGACTTACTTTTAGGAACCTCTCCATTGTCTCTGGGTTCTAAGCTTATGTCACCATTGTTGACATGTAAATCAGCATGCTTTGAGAGCTCCACAAATCGACTACTGAAAAAATTGTTGTTTTGGGTCTCCAATTGTCTTCTTTTCTCTAAACTTCCTGCCAAGTGTTTTTCCACTGAGAGTATAGGAAGAAATAAACATAATTAAAATTTACACTCCATCATTACTTCTATATAAACACTATTTCAGAACCTTTATAATTTAAGACTTACCAATACTATTAAGCAACACGGACCATCTAATAATAGCCATTTCTTCATCACTTTGATTAATTCTTATGCTTTTGTACTCTCCTAGTTAAAAGGAATATTAAGGTAGGAAAGAAAATTGAGAAATTTTCTATAATTGAGAGTATGTGTGTGTGTGGTAAAGAGGATGTTCTTGGTGAGAAGAGAGAACATCGAACGAAAGTACCTCGAGACAAAGTAGGTGTTGAGGCTTCTTTTGACCTCGGACTGCGCCTTACTCCTTGACTTAATAGCTGATTGTTCCCAGACGTCAACATATGCTTCATTAATATAAAACATAAGTAACTTAAATAAAAGGTTGTTATACTTTGAGATAACTATAAAACTATGATTAATTTAGGACCTACCGCAAGTTGATCTCTTGTAACCATCCTCTTCATACCTGGCAATTTTCCTGTGGAAGACATAATCTAAAACAAAAAAATTTAGTACTACTATATCAACATCACATAGCCCATGAAGCAGTAGTTCTTAGAAATAACACAATAGATTGGTGTAAAAATATGAAAGTCATTCTAAATACCAAAATGATTCTAAAATGGTCAACCACTAAACAAATGTTTTATCAAAATATTTAAGTACATATATAAATTATTCATAATTAAAATCATATCATGTCTCATCATCTTCGTCACTTTCAGCACTACTATTATTTGAGTCTATCTCCACATCGTTGTTCCTTTCAATGGAATCAACAAAAGGCTCATTCAATGTAACTCCCACGATATCTTCTCTAACATCAACGAATTCTTCTGCATCGATTGAAGTCGAGTTGTCTACTTGTAAAACTTCCACTTCTGGTATGACTTCATCTTCCAGTTCATAAAGATCTCTTGGCTTACTAGCAATTACTACATGCCAGTCTTTCTCTTTGGACTCTGGCACATAAAAGACTTGTACTGCTTGAGATGCTAGGACAAAAGGTTCGCTTGTTTTCCAATGTGATTTAATGTTAACAAGAGTAAATCCAAACTCATCTTGCTTTACACCTCTAATTGGATGCACCCAATCACATTGAAATAAGATAACACTTCTTCCTTGAGGATAGCTCAACTCAATGATTTCAGTCAGAATCCCATAATAAGCTATATCTCTTGCATCTGTGCAAGAATTCACAAGAGCACTAGAATTTTGGGTCTCGCTTCTCTTATCAATCTTTTTAATATGCCACCTGTACCCATTACTGGTGATCTTAGTCATTGTATTTATCCATTCACTTGGAAATGCACTTAGATATTTCAAATCATCAGTCATGAAACAATCGACAGGATGATGCCTATGAACCTAAGAATGTACAGATTTTGTCTGTTATGATGCACAACCCATGTAAAGTTTGCACATATAAATGTCATATGTATATTAAGATACTTACATTTTGTTCAAACCATTTTGTAAATGTCTTTTTATGAATCTCACCAATGCTTTCATTTGAAGTTTGACATTCAGTACTAACAATCTCATAATGCTCTCTGAAACCATAAGAATAGTCTTAAATTATAGAATGAATTTTGGGAATTTTATTATACCAAATCGAACAATAAGGTGTACTTACTTTGCATAACTTTGAACTTCATCGCAGTTAAATAACACATAGGTATGTGCTTGGTCAATTAGTGAATGGTTAGGACAAATGTCTTTCTTTTTGGATAATGCTCGACATCTTAAGGAGAACACAGATAATCCCTTGTAACTTTCATCACCATATCATTATTCCTTGAGGACCTATTCTCGTTAGTCTCCACACCAGGTAAATATCTTGCACAAAATATCAAACATTCATTTGCTATGTATCGTTCAACAATTGACCCCTTTGGACGACTTTTATTGCCAACAACAGAAAATTTTAACGTCCTCAAGTCCCTACAAACATCGAAATCACATGACATGGCTATTACGTTTAATTGTAAATATAAATATGTGGATGTAAAAATTAAAAATTGGATATATATACCTTTCTACATTGTACATCCAATGATAAATGACCGGGCCTGTAACCTTTGCTTCATATGGCAAATGGACAACTAAGTGTACCATTATGTCAAAGAAGGAAGGCAGAAAAATTCTTTCCAAACGACAAAGGGTAACAATGACAAAATCCTGTAACCTCTCAAAATCTTGAGGTGTTGCAACTTTAGAGCAAAACTCTTTAAAGAAGCTGCTTAACTCAATCCATGCAATCAGCACGTTTTTGTCTTTCATTTTCCTTGCAATCAGTGGCAATAGTTGCTGCATTATAATATAATGGCCATGACTTTTTAAACCATAAATTTTACCATCAATAATGCGCCTTCTAATATTTGAGGCATAACCATCGGGCACTTTCACATAAGCAAGCAAACCAATAAATTCCTCTTTTTCTTTCTTGCTTAATATGAAGCATGCTGGAGGAATGTATACTTTGCCTCTGTCATATACTGGATGGAGTTTATCCTGGATATTCAAGTCTTTTAGGTCAAGACGTGATTGCAACGTATCCTTTGTCTTTCCTTCAATGCCTAGAAGTGCACCAAGTATACTCTCTGAGACATTTTTTTCTATATGCATAACATCCAAGTTGTGACGTACCAGAAGATGATCCTAATAAGGGAGTTTGAAAAATATGCTCTTTTCATTCCAAGGCATCACCTCATCCCCCTTCCTTTTATTTTTCTTTTTAGTCTCTGGATGTTTTCCAAATATGGCATCAAGTTCTTCCATTTGATTCAACAAATCAGTTCCAGATAGCAATTTAGGTGGAGGTCTTATTTCTGTTTCTCCATTAAATGCCTTCTTACTATGGCGAGATTTATGATCTCCTGGTAGAAAATGACAATGACCCACATAACACATTTTTCTACTTTTCTTCAAATAAAGGGAACATGTATCAACATTACAATATGGACATGCATACTTCCCTTTGGTTTTCCAACCTGACAAGTTACCATATGCAGGGAAATCACTTGTAGTGCACACTAGGGCTGCTTGTAAATCAAAAGTCTCATCCTTTGAGGCATCATAAGTTTCTACACCTGACTCCCATAGTTCTATTAACTCATCAATTAAAGGTTCTAAGAAGACATCAATATCATTTCCTGGAGACTTTGGACCAAGTATAAGTAATGAAAGGAATAGATAAGGTTGTTTCATGCACAACCATGGAGGCAAATTATAAGTCATCAATATAACAGGCCATATACTGTATTGAGTGCTCATATTCCCATATGGATTACATCCGTCACTTGACAAGCAAAGCCTGACATTTCGCGGATCACTCGCAAATTCTGTATACCTATTATCAAAATGCTTCCAAGCATAAGCATCAGCTGGATGTCTTAATCTTCCATCCTCTTTACGTCTCTCTGCATGCCATCTCATCAAAGGAGCTATCTTAGATGACATGTACAACCTTTTAAGCCTAGGTATTAGGGAAAAGTGACATAAAATCTTTATTGGAACTGGATTTCCATAAACTAATTTCATTATCGTCCCATCATCTGCGAGCTTATACCTGGAAGCATTACACTTAGGACAGTTGGTGAGTTTAGCCTTATCCTTCCAGAAAAGGACACAATCATTAGGACATGCATCTATCTTTTTGTAACCAAGATCAAATTGTTTAATGATGCTTTGCATTTGTTTAAAGGAATTCGGCAATATTGAATCTTTTGGAAGAGCCCTTTTCAAGAGTTTTGTAAATGCATCAAATGCCCTGTCACCAATATTATACATGCATTTAAGATGATACATCTCAACAATAAAATGAGAGTTTAGTAAACTCTTCACACCCTGGATAGAGGGGCTAGTCCGTATCTTCAATTAGTTTAAAAAACTTGTTTGTTTCTTCATTAGGGCCTAAGGAATCATTACTAGATTCACGGCATGCAAAAGCATCCCTCTCATATCATGTATATCATGTTCGATTAAACCATGACTTTCATGATTAAATTGATCATCTAGCATCTCATCATCACCATCATTATCACTTAGAATTAGCTCGTCAAGATAGACCCATACATGTTTATGGTAATTAGCATCCATCCCTTTCGTGAGAAGGTGAACTCTTACAACTTCCCTTTCATGGTGGAATCGATTAGCACATGCTGTACATGGGCAAAAAATCTTATCATCAACAGCAGAAGTCGCAAATGCATGATCAAGAAATGCATTTAGATATTCCATATATTCATTATCCATTCTCCTCAACTTCACCCAACTCTTATCCGTAAACACATCCATAATGGCAGGTTCCTACATATCATAATTTTCAAATAATTATTCATTCTTAAGATATAAGCTAGCAAACATTACAGCAACACTTATAGTAAAAAAATGTTAAAGTATAAATTGAAGGACAATCCAGCACTACTTTGGGGTCGTTTGCAATTACTTAAATTCCAATACTGACATATAGCTAATTAATTCATAATCACTATGAACCATTAGAATTGAAAACATATAAGTAGATGGAGTTTTCAGTACTAAGCAAAGACTAGTAAACTCTTAATCATGATTGAAGATCCTCCATTCCTTCTATGGTTTATGTGGACTTGGTGTTTCTGCAACCTATGCAGGTATGCTTGTAGTTTACATACTATAAATTAGACAAGTTACTTTCAGACACAAAAGATCCTCCATTCCTTCTATAGTTTTATACTGCTAATCTTTGAGAATTGAATGTGTGCCTTACACAGGCAGAGCAATACTTTATAACATATTTTGAGTGCCTAATTGGCTAATGCTGTAAATATTTAATGCTTTAGCACTTTGTTGCCAATTATTACTTTGCTTACTATTTTTGATTCATGAAAGAAAGCTGAAGCATTAAGGCACTCGGGACCATTAATGTACTCATGAGGTTAGTCATGCCTGCCCATTTGTTCATATTTGTATCGTGTTAGTTATTTAATTGCACATTTACTAGGCTTTCATGTAAGGGGTTATCAACAATGGTGTTGTCAGATATGTCATTTAACTTTGAGATCATTTGTAATGGCATATTAGCTAGCACTTCATTGGGTTAGCTGTTTCTAGGTTGGTTACAAGTGAACTCTTTAGTTACACTCCTAGAACTGTTAATATAGGAAGGAAAAAGTTTAGACCTATGTCATTGAACCTAACAAGGCATAGATTAATGTTCTCATGGTAGGTTATTTGTTCCTTATTGCCTGTGTTATTTTGATCTTTGTCTTCTTGTTAGAAATATAGCTTTTTATGCAATAATATTGCTTTTTTGCTTCTTATATGATTGGTTCTCAAAAACTGGTTTGGACTTTGGGGATGGTAACCCAAGTTTTTGGTACAGGCTAAGTCTCTATGATAACTATTTTTGTTTTGCTTTATTTTGACAACTTAATCCTCTAGTACATTTTAAACTTCTTACACATCACTTCACTAACACAGCCTTACATAATGTTCGCAATGGGAGATTAAGGCTTAAAATCTGACACTTAGTCTTGTGTCTATAGTAATTTATTTACATTAGGGTGTACGTTTTTTGTTGATTGCTTGGTCATCTGTTATTATTTATTATGTAAGTACGTAAACTAATTTGATTTTCGATATGGAAAATTCTAACCTCCATTTTTTTCTTTTTTGCAGGTGTTTTGAGACTTTGAATGAAGTCACTCAATGACCTAATTTTTTAATTTTATTTTTTTAGCATCATTTGTAGTCTTAAACTTTAATTTTAAGGATATGTACATTTCTGTTCAATTACCCTATATTGTAACATATATTATTACACTAGATTCAAGGGATATATATATATATATATATATATATATATATATATATATATATAT
>JACYFF010010365.1:50571613-50625225 GCA_017589665.1 Selenicereus undatus | reverse complement strand
ATGAAGGTGATTGAAGTTGACAGTAATAGTGTTACTCGAGTAATTATCATCAGTAACAATAAATTGGCAGAACTCTTCTATTGAAAATTTAATTTTTAACAATGAACAAATTCATCATAGCTAGTTATTCTAAATGATAACTATGAAACATGTTAGTTGTTATTAACTTGAATACCGTGGCAAGTAGCTCTTAATGTAAAATCTATGACCAATAATTTCATCGTTATCGGTAAGTAGTTCATTATTATTGGCTAATCAACGACAATTTTTTTTTTGTCGTCACTGATTATAACGACGAAACTATTCAAATCGTTGTTAAAAGTATTAGCAAAGGGACTAATAACGACGAACAACGACCAACTTTTTTTTGGTCGTTAGAGGCTCTAACGATGATAAAATAAACCTTTAACGACTAAATTTTCCGTTGTTAGAAGTCTTTTTTCTAGTAGTTATAGACAGCCAAATAAGAAGGCAGACTAAACATTGATACTGACCAAAAGGACACTAAATAAGATAGATGATGCTTTCCCTAATTACTGTATGCTTGTGCCTTGAACAATTGGTATTGTATGCTTGTGTCCTTTGATTAACATATGATTTTACCATAGACAACATTGGTTTTAAGCGCTTGAATGCATGTTCAATTATGAATGTCTTCGTTGTCATATCAGCCACCACACATGAAGAATTTTTCCCTGATTGAGTTTACAGTCAAATAAACCCGGCAAAAAGGGTAGCAGTTCCACACTAGGTCTACTAGAGGAATAAAAGGGACTCCACAAAACTTTCTGAATGATATGCATCAACAGGCCACCCTTATCTCATTAGGATCCTCAGTTCTATTTGGGATCCCAAGAGAATGATGATAGGGATTATGACATCATAATTCAAAGCTATTTGAGGTCCCAAGAGACTTGAGGCTAGCAGGACAGGTTATACACTCCAGTGGAGACGCAAACTTGACCCTTAGTTGTGACTTCAGAACCTCAGTGGCTAGAGTGATAAACTATAATAAGTTGCTAAGACCTCATTCACCACAAGGTTCTCCCCTCAGCTTTTGTTTTTTGAATCTATAATAACTTTCTGAATGATATGCACAGATATCAATCCATAATAACTCGGCAATTGAGGACTTATTCCTTAACAAACAAAGCACACATATGAATCGAACTGACTCTTGATGAAGGAATATCATTGCTATATCCAATTTGACGCGTTGTAATTGACATCCGAAGTAATCAATCAAAACAATCCAAGATTCCTATCATCAATTAGATTCATATCAAGCAAAGACCCTATGTAAATATAAAGTAAAGATTCATATCAAGAGAGAATTTCAAAAACAAAATACCTTTAGCAAATCCTCGATTAGACCGTCAAGAAATTAGCCGATTGCTTGCACCAAACCCTTGATTTTTCGGCACCAAACCCTCGATTTTCCAGCACCAAACCGTTTGGGATCGAAGAACTTGAAGAAGACGAAATTGAAGAACTTGGTGTAACATCCCCAGCCCCTAGGGTCAGGAGCGTTACGTTTTCTTAACTTCTTACTTAAATTTTGGAGCGAACGGGCAGAATTTTTCCTAAAAACTGACCGTTTTCAGGCTAAAAGCCTTACAATAAACCCCTGCAAATCAACGAAAGCGTAAAACATTGAAAAGAAGCTCAATGGCTACACGCCGGAGTTCATAACTCAACGAGCCACTCGCTCGGAGTACGCCAAAGAAAATAGTTCATTAATAAAGAATAAATGAAAGATACAACTCAACGGTTCACACAATCGGAGTATTGGGGTTTACATCCCAAAACATAACTAACTTTAACCAAGAAGACATCTAACCAATTAGGTGGTTGGCCTATACGGCTGTAACACCCCCAGCCCCTAGGATCAGAAGCGTTACGTTTTCTTACTTCTTACTTAATTTCTGGGGTGAAACGGACAGAGTTTCCCCTAAAAACTGACCGTTTTCTATCTAAAAGCCTTACAAAAATCCCCTGCAAAACAACGGAAGCGCATAACATTTAAAAGAAGCTCAACGGCCACATGCCGGAGTTCATAACTCAACGAGCCACCCGTTCGGAGTACACCAAACAGAATAGTTCTTTAACATATGAAAAGTAAAAGGTACAACTCAACGGTCTACACAACCAGAGTACTGGGGTTTACATCCCAAAATACAGCCAACTTTAACCAAGAAGACATCTAACTATTTAGATGGTTGGCTCACACGGCCATACAGAGCGACTCACAAAGAATATGAATTATATAAGCTAGAAACATAGTTTACAGCATTTACAAACTAGGAATACGTTATATTACATCGTTAAACATATGAATCTACTTCTATATGACACGCATAACTCTTTTTCAAGCAGGGGTAAACTCCAGCCCAGCGTAAATAGCTTGACTCCCACCTGTCATAACAAAAGCCTGAGGAAAAAGGGGAAGGAGTAATGGGATGAGCAACCATATGCTCAGTGAGAATTTCCCTACTCCTTAAAACCCAAAACAGTTGCAGGCAATAATACTAATAATAGCCATGTATCACGTATTCTTACTTTACTATCATATTAGGCAATCATAGATCCCAAGGAAAGATTACCCTTCTTAAACTTCATTCTAACCATTCAACTCAATTTTAGGCCCTCAATGACCAAACTTCCCTACTTGCAAGCATTCAGGTACATAAACAAGTATGCAACCAGGACTGAATACAAAGGCTTTCAAACTCACTTTTGAAAACATAGTGACTCTCGATAAATACCAAGAAGGGTTTATAATCCACATCACCTCCTTTAAAGCTTATATTTCTTTCTAAAAGTTCTCAAAACATCTAAACTGGTAAGAAAGACTTGTCAGGAAACATACTTTCATAGAATATGCACATTGAAATGAATAATGCAACATTTGAAACTTCATTTGACTATACTTGGAAATCCTTTCATAAAAAATGATCAGGAGGTGCACATTTGAAAGCTTTCTTTCTTTTCTCAAAAACACTTTACTTGGCCTCTTGAGGCTCGTGTTACTTTAAAAGAACTTCTTTTCTTTTCTGAACTGCTTAGAATGGCAATTTACCAAATCTCTTATTCATTAGGAACATACTTATAACATAAAAACATCTCATTGAGCTGGTTAAGGGAGGTCAACACCGCCCTTAAGTGAGATCGTCACTCTTATTCTACGTTATTCCCGGGGTATACGTACTTAACTTTTGGCAAAAACGCGTCTTAGTAGAGCAACTCTAACCTCGATACTGTCCTCTGTGGAGCAACAACTCACACCAGGATAATCATATCCTGAGTTCAGTCCCCCTCAAGGTTTTCTTACGTGTCACACATCATAACTTATATGGGGAACAACTCACACCAAGATAATTCATATCTTGAGTCCAGTTCCCAGGAACAGCTCACACCAAGACAATTCATATCTTGAGTCCAGTTCCTAACATTTCTTTAGAGGGAAACAACTCACGCCATCTTTGCGTCCAGTTTCCAGGAACAGCTCACACCAAGATAACTCGTATCTTGAGTCCAATTCCTAACTTATCTTAGGGGGAAACAGCTCACGCCATCTTTGCGTCCAGTTTCCAATAACAACTCACACCAAGATAACTCGTATCTTGAGTCCAGTTCCTAACTTATCTTAGGGGGAAACAGCTCACGCTATCTTTGCGTCCAGTTTCCAGGAACAGCTCACACCAAGATAACTCATATCTTGAGTCCAGTTCCTACCCTCTGGCCAATTGCCTAGCACTTTCTTAGCCTTTAAAGATCGTATTTCATATCTCTTTTTCAACGCTTACTTTGCTGAAAACTTACTTTTTAACAAAACGACCATAACCATTCGTTTTTGGCTTAAACACTTCTTATAAACAGAATAAGTTTGCTAACTCGTAAATCGACTTCATAAATAGCTTAAAAGCTTCTTATGAACGTAGTAAGTTTGCTAACTCGTAAATCGATTTCGTAAATAGTTTAAAAGTTTCTTATAGACGTTATAAGTTTATTAACACATAAATCGACTTCCTTTGAAACTTGAAAGCTTCTTAAAAACGTAATAAGCTTGTTAAGTCGTAAAATGATTTTGTTTCTAACTTAAAAGCTTCATATAAACGAAATACGGCCACTAACTCGCAAAATGACTTCGTTTTTAACTTAAGAAACTTCTTATAGATGTAAAACGTTTGCTAGTTTGTAAAACGACTTCATTTCTAACTTAAAAGCTTCATATAAATGTAATACGTTTATTAACTCGTAAAACAACTCCCTTTTAAACTTAAAGGCTTCTTATAAGGGCAATAAGTTGGTTACTGCTTAAAACGACTTCGCTTTAAACTTAAAAGTTTCTTATAAACGTAACACATTTACTAAATCGTAAAACGACTTAGTTTCTAACTTGCATGCATCGTATAAACGTAATAAGTTTACTAAATCGTAAAACGACTTCGTTTTTAACTAAAAGGTTTTTTATATAAACATAATAAGGTTGCCTAATCATAAAACGACTTCGTTTCTAATTTGAAAGTTTCGTATAAGTGTAATAAGGTTGCTAACTCATAAAAACAACTTCGTTTCTAACTTGAAAGCTTTGTATAGGCGTATTACATTTGATAGTTTGTAAAACGACTTCATTTCCAACTAAAAAGCTTCTTATAAATGTAAAACGATTGCTAACTCATAAAAACGACTTCACTTTTTAGCTTAAAAGCTTCTTTTAATTGTAAAACGTTTACTAATTCGATGAACAACTTTGATTTTAGCTAAAAGCTTATTATAAACATAATAGGTTCGCTAATTCATGAACGGACCCATTTAAAACTCAAAACACTTTAGTTAGCGTTTAACTCAAATTAAATTTGTAATTGAAACTTCAGTTGCTATTCTATAACTCCTTTCAATTCCTTTTGAAAACTCAAGATGGGTGTATAAATGAACTAAAGACTTAAAACGCTCTCAAACTCGCTACTATTCAAAAATTGTAAGCATTTGACTCGTTTATAAGATAACGAGGTTTCTTTGTAAGCTTTCAACATGAACGTTTCTTAAACAGGTTGGAGTTACTAACTTGTAACTCAAAACTTAATAGAAATTTAAAAAGCAAATAGCATACAATAAGCTAAACCCATAATTAGCCTTGAAATGGCCCTTTTCAAATTCCTTTAAACATAAAGAGGGCTCGTAAACAAACCGATGTCTTAAAATCTTTTTCGAATTCACTTTTACCTTGCTTTTAAACTCCCCAAACCTATCGACTATTCAGTCTAGTCACTAACTGAATAGTTCGACGATTTAGGACCTTTTTAACATTTTAGACGTCCTAACGCGCAAATAGTCAACTGATACATTTAAAAGCATTCTCAAGCATATAAAACGAGCTTTCTAAATGTCTTGTTCTTTTTAAAGACGTCTAAAATTTCAAGAATTAATGACATAGCACATTGCAGGAAAATGGATTTACACATAGCACATTCATATGCTTCATAGCACAACTCAGCAGAATAAGCCACACATGGCCTTGCAATCCACACGATTGCGGCAATTCACAACCCAGGTTCCCTCCTCACATAGCACCGACCACAAGAGCCTCAAACCACTCAATAGTTTCACCTCAAGCCACCCAACTACTAACTTGGTTTAATATTATCATCAACAAACCAACAATACATAAAACGATCGTATATAAGTATGACATTCATGCTAAATAGTCAACTTAGAAATTAGCGTATACTAAACTGATATAAATAGAGACTTCAAGCGACATTTACTTTTCAGTTTGCAAACCATGGATCATAGGTACAATATTCCACTATAATAATTACGAATAGACTGCGAACAAGCCCAAACTGATTTAATCATAACCTTTAGACTTAATTCGATTTACTCCACCATTATTTCATTTACTCAGTTAAACTCTTTAATCTTCAACCAGGATTTAAGTGTGACCAACTGATACTATAACAATCCTATAGCAGATTATGTTTATTCCAAATTCCTCAACTGACCAATTCATTCAATCACGCATCGAATCAACATGCCATTCAACCCAAAATCGGTGCCACATTAGTAATTCCTCAACCTCAATTCTAAATTTATCCAAACTGATTTCTAACTTCAAAATCAACATGCACTAACTAAAATTAGTTAAAATCATTGAAAATAGTGATAATTTAGGAGGAAAGGAACCCTCACCTTGTACCCAAGCTAGAGGTTCGATTCACGGCTGTGGCTCGACCTTAGAGGCTTGAACAACTCCAATCCTTCGCCCCTTGCTTACCCACGCTCGAACAGGACCAACTCACGCCCCAAATTCCAGAAATTTGAACCCTAAAATCGACCTAAACTCACTTACTGATTGAGATTGAATTGGTTGTTTGAAAACAGCGAATTCTACTCTAATTTATAGATGATTGAAGCAACTAAGACGTGAATTACGTGGACATACCTTGGGTACTCGTTCGGGGCCCGATTCGTCGCCCAGAGCCGCCGTAACCGTGCTAGGTTTGCTCGAAAACCTGCCCAAATTCGCGCCCAACAGTGGCTAACTCGAAGGGGAGGTCGAATGGGTGAGTTTTGTAGGTAGGAGGTGGCGAAAATCTTCTGGCTTTGAGCTTGAAGGTCACGTTAATGGAGGAGGAGAGGAGGGGAAGAAGGCGAGCAGCAGAGAGAGAGAGGAGAGAGAGTGTCTGTCGGGGGGGGGGGGGGCTCGCGGGCAGGTGAGGGAGAAAGCAGGGACACGCGCAATTACCAATTTGCCCCTCCCTCCTCTCTTTTATTTATTTTGTCTCAAGTTGATTCATATTCAATACCGCTAGTCTAGTTCGTAACCCAAATTCTAAACCCAAATCGATAATATAATCCTTCATCAACTATTCGTTCCCAAATCTATCTAGGTTTGATTTAATAATCATCGAACTACTTCTAAGGTGACAACCTAATCGTATTCGGGTTCCTAATCGATTTAGTACTCCTTCATAACCGTTAATAACGCTTATTAAAAATCATTGAAAGATTTTCAAAACTAATAATGATAATATTATTATTGGCGACAAAAATACTTTTTAGTAAAATCATCGCTCACATAAGCACGTCAATAATTAATTAACTCGTATCGTTAAATAAAATAAATTTTTATAACGTAAAAAGGCGTTACAACAACTTGACAGAAAACAAGGTACGCGGGCCTTACAACGGCCATACAGAGCGACCTTTATACCATATGCATTACATGAACTAGAATACTTGTTTTACATACGTTTAAAAACTAAGAATACATTATATGACTTCATTAAACACGTAAGATCCCTTCAAATGGGCACACACGGCTCCTTGCAAGCAAGAATAGATTCCATCTTGACATAGCTGACTCAACTTCTTCCTGTCATAAAGAAAACCTAGGAAAAAGGGGAAAGAGTAGTGGGATGAGCAACCACATGCTCAGAGAGTGTCCTCCGGCTCCCTTAAAATAAAACCATTTACAGGCAATATTACTCATACTAGCCGCGTATCAAGCATTTACATATTACTAATTATCATATTAGACTGCGTGACACACTCATAGATTATTCCTGCGTCAAATATTCATTCATTTAGGAGAAATGCTTTCATTCATAGAGCTTTATGCTAGAAGCTTTCTTACTCAATTCATGCATTTTTAAACAGACAGGTTTGAAGTATTATAAGGATGAGGCCACATGTTACTTGAATCCACATTTAATTGTGTTTAGGAATCATTTCATCAAGCATTCATAGAAAACTTCCTTTCTTTCCTTGAAAACACTTTTCTTAACCTGTTGAGGTTCACATTCTTTAAAAGAGATTTCTTTCGTATCGGTCATATAATGACCTTTATAAGGTTTTCACTTTTCATTCATTTGGCCTCTTAATGGCCCATAAAAACTTTCTTTCTAAAATACTTGAAATGACATAATGCTGACTGCTTTTCTTCGCTTATTAGGAAAATACATCTGGCATAAGATTATTATAGGGTGCTAATTGGGTGAGATCTATTCTGAACCCCATAGTGATACCTAATGCTCATGTTTAAGCTCTTACTCCCGGGACAACGACATATAACATATCGGACCATTACATTACCCTCGTCAGGGTCTTCTAAGGTTTCCTAGTACCAAGACTTATCCCCTAGGCTACCATAATTTATATCATGTTGTCCGAAGCACATTATCTTGGCCAATTTAAAGCGTATGGGTCATAACGGATATAAGTTTGCTGTCTCTCACTGCGAAATCCTTTATCATACAACTCATGCCTTTATAAAACTCTTTAGGGATTCCCCCGTTCAAGCGAGTTCACTCCCAAAACTGTATTCATTTAGTTAAAATAGGCCTTCATGCACTAATAATTATGGCTACTATCATTTAAAAACATGAAATCCTTCTTTTTCAAAACTCACCCTTATGCAAATAATCCAACTTAATGACATAGAAAGGGTAGGGATGCACATGTACACATTCAAACACTTCATAATTCAACTTAGCAACATGAGCCACACATGGCCTCGCAATCCACACGATTGCAGTTAATTCATAACCCAGGCTCCCTTCTCACAAGCACTGTACCACAAAGAACCTCGAACCACTCATAATTCAACCTCAAACCATCCAACTACCATCTCGGTTTTCAATTTAGTAATCATAACATATTATCATGCAAGCTTGTAAAGAGACGTGTAATAGGGTTTATGCACTTACCTGGGCAAGCAACACCATCCAGCGGCGCGTTATAGCATATATAAACACATAAACATATATATCTATTTCGCATCAACTTGAAATAGGCATTTAATGAACCGTATTAAACTAACAAGGCATGAAACTCGATTACATTCATGACTTACGTTTAGGAATTAAGCAAGTCATGCCCATGTCATTTTGAAAGCATAACTAACCAACTATACATGCCACTTTCAAGCATAATTAAGCCATAGAAGCATAATGCGATTCAAGGCGTTCATTTATTATATCAAAGTTACTATTCAGGTATAAATTGACTAATCACACAAGTATCGATTGGAGGCGTTCATTCATTGTTTCGATATTACATTTCAAGCCTAATTAAGCCATTTAAGCATAATACGATTCTAGACGTTCGTTTATTACTTCAAAGTCATTAATCGAATCTAATTAAGCCACTTAAACATAATACGATTCAGGGCATTCGTTTATTACGTCGAAATTACCATTCAAGTCAAATTTTCAGGCATGTACATACTTGAATCGATTCTAAACATGCATAACTCATTTGGAACTAAACTTTCAGGCATGTATTAACTGAATTCACTTGAAACGATTCTAAACATACATAACTCATTTCGAACTAAACTTTCAGGCATGAACTAACTAAACTAACATGTATCGATTCAAAGCTACTTTCGAGTATTAATCAACTAAGCTAACATTTAACGATCCGAAGTCATTTTTTGGCATAAACTAACTAAACTTAACACGCATCGCAACTTAAAGCTTAAAACGATTTCGAAACTACTAATACTTAGGAGGCGAGAAACACTCACCTGGATTCTAAGCTACCGACTCATTCTAAGCACTTTCAATCTCGATTTGGATGCCAGAAAACCCCAATCCTTGACCCAATTAGTCCCAAACGTACGCCTAGTAGCTGAGACCAAACCCTAGCTCGAATGACTCACTTGGACTGAAACCCTAGCTCCTGAATTTGAGGTTTTTGTGCATGGCTTGGGTCGAATTCGACCCTTAATTTATAGGGGAGGTTGCTTCTGGTGAGAATGGTCAGATTCCGGCATGTGGGTGGCGTCTCAAGGCCCCAAAACGCGGCTGCCCGGCTTTGCTTCGCGGTGAGAAGTGGCGAAAATGGGCTGCTGGTGGTTGGCTGCACACAGGGACCACCGTGGTCCCTCCTTGGCTTACCGGCAACGGCCGACCACTCGCCGTCGTGGTGGTGCTCCGTCGCCTTCCCCCTCTCTCTCGCTGGTGTGGTTTCGGGGTTGGGGTTTGGAACACCCCCTTGTCGCGTTTTTGTTTTGCTGAAGAAGGGGGGCTTCGGGCCCCCTTTTGTTCCTTTTTTTTTTTGGTTTAAAAGCTCAGTCAACTAAAATCGCCAGTTCAATCTCGTACCTCTTATTCTAAACCCAATAGTTAATACAATCGCTCATCGATCATTCATTCTCAAATACGTCATGGTTCGATTTTAATAAACCTCGAAACTAATTCTAAGGTTAACAACCTACTCGCATTCCGAAAACGACTAAATAAATCGAATAACGACTAAATTAAACTATCGATATAATTTAAGGACACAAATAGCACGAATTAACTTTAAAATCAATAATAGCAATAATAATTCTTTTTTTAATAAAATTATCACTTACATAAGCACATCAATACTAATTTAACTCATATGGTTAATAAAAATATGATTTTTATAACGTAGAAGCAAGGCAGTCAGGTTATCGTAAATAAAGAAGGTGGGCCTTACACTTGGGTTTGGGTTTTAAGGTTGAAGACAAAATACCTTCAGCAATGGCGATTGATGAAGAAGACAAACTAGGGTTTGGGTTTTAAGGTTGAAGACTCGATCGAAGAACTTGAAGAAGACGAAATTGAAGAACTTGCATTTGATTGATGAAGAAAAAGAACTAGGTTTAGGCATGAGGGTTATGGGATCTGCTCTGTTTCTCTTTTCTAGGGGGGGGGGGGCTACGTATGCGAGATGCTGCAAATGGAAAGAGTAAAATTTTTTATTGGTAATTACCTAGTACTTTTTTATTTCCAAATTAATGTTGTAGAACTATGTGTATTTTTATTTCCCTAGTCTAATTAATTAGTAATTTTTTATTTTATTTATTTCCAAATGTGTATTTTTTAAATAATTATTCAATTTTTCCCGCGATAACATACTTTTTAATACCAACAGAAATTCTTTTACAGATGAATTTGTTGGCAATGTAATTACAACACCAACAAAAAATTAGATTGTTGGCAATATTAGGACTCATTCTACCCTCTAAAATTGAAAACTTTAATACCAACAAAACTAACTGCATCTGTTGCAAAAACTCATTTTACTAACTACATCACACTTTATTATATATTTGCCTACTTTATATTTTTTTCCCATATTATTATAACTAATTTATGTTCATGATCATAATAACTTAAGTTTAATTTGGAACTCCTAATTATAACAGAAGTAAAATTAGACATAATATTTAAATATGTATTTATTTAATTTGATCATAGTAACTTAATTTGATTTTGGCACTCCTAATTATAACAAAAATAAAATTAGACATAATCGTCAAATATATATTTATTTAATCTTGATCATGATAACTTAACTTTAGTTTTCCACTCCTAATTTTTAAAAAATTGGAGTTAGACAAAATTTTTAAGTATATATTTATTTAGTCTTTTTTACGGTATACGCCATAATGAACAATACCAACATAGCTTTTTACTTTTCACAATTTGTTGGTATAACTGCAACAATACCAACAAAACATTTGGACATCGTAAATATTGTTGGTAATGTATTAACAATACCATCAGATGCATTGCTTCTGTTGCAATTTATTTGTGTTCCTTTGGCGCCACAAACTCATAGCCATTTTACCAACAAACAAATCAATCTGATGGTAAAAATAAACTTTTACCGACAAAAATATTATTTGTTGCTAGATTTCTATTGTAATAAGTCCCTTTTTTTGTAGTGTACGGACTACGTTTTATGCCAAACCGATGCATTCCTAGCTGTTCCAGATTGCTTGTTTTGTGTAAAGTTCTCAAATTGAATGACTTGTTAACTAAGAGTCTGTTTACGACTGAATCTTGCTTGATTCACTTTAACCTGCCCTACCATTCTTACATGGATTCTTTCAAATAATTGAATTCCTCGAGCAATTAGCTTAAGAGTCATTTGTTTGTTACAAAGACTAAAGCAACGTCCTGATTATTTAAACAAGTAACTCAAACATTTAAATATCCCTTGATTACTTCCAAAAATTGTTTAAGTAGGTTATTGAGGTGAAAATCAGTGTGAAGTATGAATAAATATGTTTACAATATGCTTAAAGGCATGCGTTGATAAGTGTGTAAGTGAATTGCTTTGATAAAGACAACCATATTGAGTTATGTGGTTAACAATGACTGGTAGACCATTTGTTTGATAATAATGCTTTTAAGCGAAACTAATTATGTGTAAGTTGTAGGCTTGCAAGCTTTTAAGATGAGTTTTTAACATCACTTCCTTTGAAAAGCGAATGCATACCTTGTCATTAATTTGTTTATAAGCATGTTTTGTGAAAATGAATGGTTATATGCTTTTCGAAAGACAAATGAACTTATTCAGGCGTTTTAGTCTTCTTAAAAATGGAGATGCCATTGTTGTGGTACAATGAAAATTTTGATGCAAAACGTGTTGAAAATGAGATGCATATGAGATGTTTTGGGCTAGGAAAGTGGTGCTAATGGTTTCGACACAAGTTTAGGGATGGGCCCAAGCTATGGGAACTGTAATTCCTGGGGAGTAGACCCAGAAGTGGGAGCCTTATAAGGCCCTGATGAGGATAAATGTCCACTAAATATGAAAGGCCCCGGGCATTACTATGAAATGTGAGTGACGATCTCACCTGAACGAGCGCAAATACATGAATCCAATGCCCCAGAAAATGATTTCTTGACTAATGTGTGTTATGAACTCCTTATTCGAGGATTATGCTAGTGCAAATGTTTGGAAAAGTGTATGTACTCTTTAAAAGAACCTTATTGGATTCCAAATGACTTCTTTGTGAATAACCACTGTTTTTATAGGTGATTACTTGATTTAAGTGAAGGTGCTAGCCTTCTAATGTGTTAACCTTATTTTCTTACGAAAAAAACTCTCGTTAGTGACTCGCACTGAACTCTTTGATGTTAAGTGCTTATGTGTGAAGTGAAGGCCCTATTTTTATCAATGCTTTTATTATAGCTTGAGGCACCTTGCTACCTGTTAGGCCCTATTTCTACCTGTTATGTGTTGCAAAGTAAGTGTAATATGTGGCTGTCATTTCTAAGTTACGAAAGTCCTAGGTTAGGCAAGTTGAGACTTCTTTTGTGTGGAATGAAAGAAGAAAAGGGGCGCCGTTTGCATTCTGGAGGACATTGAGATATTGGTGGATATGGCTTGCCTTATATGCTTATTATGTGATATTAAATATCAAATTGTGTGTGATTACTACTTAAGAGTATTATGTGCAACTATTTTTTTTTTCTTGGGCTTCAGAATCATTCATTGACCATGTGGTAGCTCATCCCCTCTCTATTTATACGTTTCCCAGGTTTCTGATGTGACAAGTAGAAGTCGGTTCATGTAAGCCAAGTCGAAACCACTCTCTTGCTTTAGATAAGGAGTCATATATGCAGATCATGAGTTAAATGTTGTAATGCAATCTATTCATAAGTTCTTGGACGTGTGTAGCTAATTTTTGTAGCTCATGTAATACACATTAACCGGTTGTCGCTCTGTATGGCCGGGTAGGCCAATCATCTAAATAGTTGGTCGTTCGGTTTAGTTGCTCTCAATTATTTTGGGATGTAAATCCCAGTGCTTCAGATGTGTGATTCATTGAGTTGCACCTTTTATTTCTTTCTTTTATTGAAATTTATATTTGGTATACTCCAAGCGTGTGGCCCATAGAGTTATGATCTTCAGTGTATAGCCGTCGAGTTGGTTGATTATGTCGTTTATGTATTATTAATTGCACGGACTTACTATAAGACTTTGAGCCTAGGTTATGGTCAGTTTTTAGGTGAAAGTTTGTCCGTTTTGCTCCCAAATTTTAAAAATCATTAACGTCCCTAACCCTAAGGGATAGGGGTGTTACAAATGGTATTGAAGAAAGGTCCTACGACCACATGACCTGAGGCTTGTATTTTTATAAAGTTGCTTAGGTACGTCTCGAGTAATGATATGTTATAAGGAGTATCTTAGGATGCAGTGTGTTCCTAATATGCTGATTGATCTAACAGCTTGATTGCTATGTTACTGGAGTAAACCAATGGACTGAAAAAGTGAGTTGTGTACTAGAATATGAGCTAAACAACTTGTGTTCTCTTGAGTAAGCTAAGTGCCGGCTCCATTAGTGATTGTCCTCACGCATGCACCATTGATGATCCAGTTGAATGTTTAGTCGGTTTCAAACTCAAAGGATTAGAAATACTCCAGGCTTACTCTTTGCCCTTAAGTATGATTTGCTCCCCGGACCCAATAACAGAGAGAGCAGGCGTACTCAAAAGCTGGTAGAGAAAAGGCTAGACATAGATAAGCTATCCTCCATTTTCAAAACCTGAAGATTTTGGAATGCTACAGCCTTTTTAAATGGTGAGTTACATTTGATGTCGCATTCAAAGACTAGTACTTACTCTACGATAATGCATAGGTTTAAATGCATGAATGTCTGTTCTTATATGTGATTGGATGCTGTTTGTGAATGTGTGTATGTGAGATGTGTACCTCTCTGGACTTGCTAATAATAAACCATTAGGAAAGTGATTGAAGGATTATTCTCTACGTTTGAAGGTCACATTAGATGGTACCTTTCTTTTTGAAATTTTGAATTGTTTAAAGGGATTAAGTGTGACTTTTATATGTGTGCATGCAAATTTAGATGATAACTAGGGTCTTATTGATTGTTGCATAAGTGATATTCCGAGCACTCCGCATACTTGCCATTGATGCTTATATATGGTTATGATATGTTCTTGTTGTTTGTATGAAATATAGTTCCTACTCCCCATCATGCAGCTACCATTACTCACAAGTTAATTAGGTGTCATGCTTATTGTCGTACGAGATGTTATTCTTGTTATGGGATTGGTGGCAACCTAGTTATATCAAACCCCAACACAGCTAGAAGGGAAGCAAAAGTAAGAACCGGACAGACTTTAGAATTGCTACATACTATAGGAAAGGACCCCTATGTCAGCAGTGTACACCTAAGTATTATTACAAATCTAAAACCTAGAAGTCTCTAGATGAATGGACCCTCCTTTCATATTGTGAGTCTTTAAGGCACCTACGACCACATATGGGCAAATATGCTTCATAGACCATATGGACATACCCATAAGGCCATCAATGCCATTCTCTTCACTTCAAAATAATTGTTAACTTGTAAGTTGCCGGCTTCTAATCATTCTAGGAAAGATCAAGGCTTATCCTATGAGTATGGGTTGCAACTGAAGGATTGCATCTAGATATAGTCCTGTATGTGCACTCTTACATAACAATTGGTGCACCCTAGTGTTTTTGGGCATCAACAGCAATACATGTAATGTTAAATCCATACAAGCCCACGAGCTTACTTAGGTTAATCAAGGAACAGTCATTGATGTGTTTCGTCAATGGATTGTTGAGCATGAAATTCCTGTTTTGTACACCTTTGAGTGTGGTTATGTATATGATTGAGTTGGATGAACCACTTGACTTTTATCTAGTTGGGGTGATGGGATTGTTGGTTTGTTATTTGGTCTAATCTTTAGTACCTTGATTTCCTTCTATTGTTTTTCGGTGACCTCTTACTCATGTATTCCGTAACATGATCTTGTGACCATAACAGTTTGTATTTGCATATGATTATCCTTGTGCATTTTATGCTTGATCGGATGACATGTTAGTGTGTCTCTGATTGTAGTTGAATTCTTAGCCTTAAGAATTATGAATGAGTATGTGCCAAATAATCGTTTGTATGAATGATCTGAGTGCCACAAAATGATGGGATGAAATTGTCTTGTATTATGCATTGCATGATGGGCTTGTTGGGGAGACCTAAGAGTCGTGCTTTTATTTAGCTGATATGATTATTGCCATCGGTGCTTTGGGGCTGTTCTACTGTCATGCTCCCATTCTACGTACCAGCATTTTACAACCATATAATCCCGCATCTGTGTGGATACGTGACTACCTTGACTGTGTGTTAACTAAGAGCACTGAGTAATTGCTCCTTTAATCCATTGTAATCCATAATCCATAAGAACTACAAGCCTCTTAAGTAAGGAACCCCGTCTGAAATAGCTTAGCCAGGCAGCTGAACTAGAAGTCACACTATAAATGCATCATTAGATATAAGAATCTACGCCAACGCTACCTCATCGCCCCGTCTACAACCTGTACATGAGAAATGTACTGAACCTCTATAGCTCATTAGCCTACATTCTTAGAATATCATTTCATTCTCTGAGCTGCTCCCTTTACTTGTTAATTAATTGATGGCTCCATGTATTGCTAAGATATTTGGTTATTTCATGTACATAATGTTAACTGATGTTGATTATTCTTGAGTGCGGAATGCTAAGATATTGTTCTACAATTCGTTGCAAGCTTATATGTCATTTTTGCATGTTTTTGTTATTCATTCGATGCTAAGTGATGCTATGCAGTGTCCCTACTAACCTATGGTGATACAGAAGCCTTGGTAGATTGACTTGATCATGAAATTATTTGATTCTTTCATGCTTCATGACGAAATTGATTCAGTCGTGTACCTTGACTCGACCTTCATTGCCACTAGTTGTTATGTATAAAAGGTTCCTTAGATGCCAGTTTATGTGCTTCAATGTAGCGTGGTTTTTGTTTTTAACTTTTGTTTTGACATAAATTTGCAAAGGATACTCATGCCAATTCATCTGGCCCTCTTCGATGTAATTTGCCCTCGGTGCCTAAATAGAGTGAATAGATGTTTGAAGAGGATTGGCGAGGAGGAGATTGGATACCATAAACCTTTTGTTTTATCGATTTGAAGAGCTATATTTCATTTTAAAGTACGATTTGTATTCTACTGTAAGTTTAGATAGTTTGTGCCATGTGTGCCATTTCATCTTTGACTGAACTGCGGGCTTTAGAATTTCGAGGATGAAATTCTTTCAAGGGGCGGAGAATGTAATAGCCGAGAATTTTTAGTGTTAGGGTATTGACTTATATTAATTAATTTATGAGTCATGTTTTATTTATTAGCTAAAATTAGGCTAATATTTGTATGCCTATTAAAATGAATAATTTTATAAAACTTAGTTTCGAATTTTTGTGACTTAGAAGGATATGTGAATGCGTAAAATTTAGTAAATAGCTGAGCATTAAGCCATGGGGGATTAGAAAAATTGACTGCGCTTGTTTTTTGGGTCTAGGTAACTAACTTTGGATTAGTAGAACAAAAACAAAACAAAAATAAAATAAAAAGCAAAAGGGGGGCTGAAGCCCCCAGCTCTCGTGAACATAGAAGCACGAGGGGGTCTACTATTCGGCCCTTGACGAGCCCCACCATTGCGAGCCAGATAGGGAGAGAGAGGAGAGGGGCGCGGCGAGGTCCCGATCACAGCTGCCACCTAGTTCGTACTGCATCACCGCAACCCTCGAGCTCGAGAACAAAGAGAAAGAGAGTGTGAGATCGAGCGAGAGAGAAGAACCAAGTGAGAGAGAGTCGGCGGGGAGGTCGGCGGCTCGGCGCAGCAGCAATCGCCCATCCGAGGTGCCTCCACGGGTGTGCTCACCCAAGGACCACACGAGATAATTGTGGGTTAGGGTTTTAAAACCCTCAGCTACCACCACCACTACTACTGGCATCTGGCTTGAAGCTCGAGAGAGCGAGAGGAAGAAACAAGGAGGACACAGTAGCAGCGGCGGCACACGAGCAGGCATGGTTGTGAACGACAAGGAAGGAGAGGCGCGAACCTGGCCCTAATATGCCCAATTAACCCATTAACTGTGTCCTTAAGCTTGCAGCGAGGTGGGTGGTTCTTGATTCCTACACTATTACTGATTTGCAAAGTTTGATCTTTTCGTTCAATAAATTGAGCTGCATGTCGAGTTGGAAATTGATTGAGAGAGAATAATCATAACAGTCAGGTTGTTTGAGTTAATTGGAATTATTTGGGATTGTAATTGAGATGTTTTTGAGGATTTTTGTGGTCAGTGCTATGAGCAGCGAGTTCGGGTTGTGCAATAAATTGGTGAATTTCCCAAGTGTGTTGCCATGTTTTGATACTGTGCTATTACTTGCTAATTTCCGAAGCATGCTGATGAATCGAGTTGTGGTTTGTAGCCTTGGATTCATATGTGCGCTACGTGTGTATTTAGGGACTGAGTTTTATTCTAAACTGATGCATTCCTAGTCTTTCAGATTGCTTGTTTTGTTTAAAGGTGTCAAACTGAATGATTTGTGAACTAAGAGTCTGTTTATAATTCAACCTTGCTTGATTCACTTTAACCATGCCCTACCATTCTTACATGGAGGCTTTCGAATAATTGAATTCAGCGAGTAATTAGCTTAAGAGTCGTTTGTTTGTTACAAAGACTAAAGCAATGCCCTAATTACTTAAACAAGTAACTCGAATATTTAAAAATCCCTTGATCACTTTTAGAAATTGTTTAAGTTATTGAGTTGGAAATCAGTGTGACTTTTGAATTATATGTTTATTATATGCTTAGGGTGTCCATTGATAAGTGTGTAAGTGAATTTCTTTGATATGACAATTGTACTAAGTTATGTTGTTAGTGATGACTATTGGACCATTCATTTGATAAGAATGCTTTTAAGCAAAACTGATTATGAGTAAGTTGTAGGTTTGTAAGCTTTTAACTCGAGTTTTTGACATCACTTCCATTGAAAAGCAAATGTGTACTTGGGTTATTCATTCGTTTATAAGCATGCTTTGTCAAAATGAATGGTTATATGCTTTTCGAAAGATGAATGACCTTATTCAAGCATTTTAGTCTTCTTGAACATGGAAATACTATTTTATGATACAATGAAAATTTCGATGCAAAACGTGTTGAAAGTGAGATGCATATGAAATGTTTTGGGCTAGGAAAGTGGTGCTAATGGTTTGGGCACAAGTTTAGGGATGGACCCAAGGTACGGGAACCTGAATTCCTTGGGAGTAGAACCAGAGGTGGGAACCCTAGAAGACCCTGATGAGGGTAAATGTCAACTGAATATGAAAGGCCGAGGGCATTACTATGAAATATGAGTGATGATCTCACCTGAACGAGCGCAAATACATGAATCCAATGCCCCAAAAAATGATTTCTTGACTAATGTGTGTTGTGAACTCCTTATTCGAGGATTATGCTAGTGCCAACGTTTGAAAAAGTGTATGCACTCTTTAAAAGAACCTTGTTGGATTCCAAATGACTTCTTTGTGAATAATGACTATTTTGATAAGTGATTACTTGATTTAAGAAAGGTGCTAGTCTTCTTATGTGTTAACCTCATTTTCTTATGAAAGGAACTCCTGTTGGTGACTCGAGTTGAACTCTTTGATGTTAAGTGCTTATGTGTGAACTGAAGGCCCTATTGTTATCAATGCCTTTATAATAGCTTCAGGTAACGTGCTCTTTAGTCATTTCTGCCTGTTATGTGATGCAAAGTAAGTGTAATATGTGGTTGTCATTGCTAAGTTACGAGAGTCTTAGGTTAGACAAGTTGAGAGTTCTTATACGTGGAATGAAAGAAGAAAATGGACGCCGTTTGCGTTCTGGCGGATATTGAGATATTAATGAATATGGGCTGCCTTATATGCTTATTATATGATATTAAATATCAAATTGTGTGTGATTGCTACTGAAGAGTATTATGTGCAACTGTTTTGGTTTCTTGGAGTTGAGAATCACCCACTGAGTGTGTGGTAGCTCATCCCTCTCTATTTCCCCTTTTCCCAAGTTTTTGATGTGACAGGTAGAAGTCAGTTCATGTAAGCCGAGTCGAAACCACTCTCTAGTTGAATGTTATAATGCAATCTATTCATAAGTTCTTGGGCGTATGTATTTAATTTCTGTAGCTGATGTAATACACATTGACTAGTTGTCGATTTGTATGACAAAGTAGGCCAATCTTTGAATAGTTGGTCATTTGGTTTAGTTGTTCTCAATTATTTTGGAATGTAAATCCCAGTGCTCCAGATATGTGATCCATTTTTCATTGAAATTTATACTTGGTATACTCTGGGCGCATGACCCGTAGAGTTGTGGTCTCCGGCGTGTTGTCGTCGAGCTAGTTGAATATGTCGTTTATGTACTATTAATTGCAGAGACCTAATGTAAAACTTTAAACGTAGGTTATGGTCATTTTTTAGGTGAAATTATGTCCGTTTCGCTTCAAAATTTTAGAAATCAGTAACGTCCTAGAACCCTAAGGGATAAGGGTGCTACACATATGTTGCATAGATTTTTCATATAAATTAAAAGCTAGCCTATAAACCTTTGTTTTAAATAGCTTGCTACCTTCCTCCTTTATCATTTGTGATTTCAAGAATGTATCATGGGGAGACTTCATTCCTAAGGTATGCCTTCTTACATCGTCATCAAAATGATCACTGATTTTAAATCAGAAAACTTAGCAAATAATGGTCCAAATCGACATGCATGACAAATGAAATTTCACTTTAACTCTGGCACAATTAACAACAATAAAACACTTAGGTAGATAGCAAGGACAAGATCCTAGATCAAATCTACAAATTCATCAGGAGATGATAATAACGCAATTCAAGAAGCCAACTTTGAGAGGGCAGAGCAGACTTGATTTGAGTAGCTAATTCACACCAACCAAGCAACCATCAACCACCGAAGTCACAAACACAGGGGGTTGTAATGGCCAAGCTACAAAGCACCTAAAGGCTGAGAAACCCTAATTTGACGAACAAAAATTCCACATACACTAAAATCAGAACCAAATTCGACTTGTTGATCAAAAATCCCAAATTAGTGCAGGTCCAAATAGAATTTAGCTAGAAACGGAGGAATATTAGCTGGTGTCTATCAAGGATTGAAACCTAGTTTGTATAAACCCTAAGTATAGAGATTACAAAGAGAAGCAAGAAAAGATTTTAAGAGATGATAAGGTGAGATTCAGGGAATACGGAGAGAGCGCTGGAGTAGGCGACGACCACAAAAGAATCGCCTCCGTCGTCGAGTGAGAGCAAGAAGAACCGAATGGGGCTAGACCTTGCAAATGCGTCATTTGATTCCGACAAGGTCGGGTTAAGTTTGGGTTGGGTCATGTTTCGGGTTAAGTGACATTTCGGGTTGGTTTGGTTTGGGTCGGGTGAACTTCGGCTCAGGTCGATTTCAGATTAATCGATTTTTAGTTTAATATGCTTGTCATGCAAAAATAGAAAACTTTGTAGAAAATTTCGGGTTGGGTATGATTCGGTTCAGGTCAATTTGGATTTCAGGTCCACTTTTGGGTGAACATATTTCAGATGTTGAGTCGGGTATGGGTCCGGTTTTCGGGTTTTGGGTCAGTTTTACCGGGTATAATTGGGGCTATTTTCATGGAGGTGATGGGAGAAGTCTCCAAAGCTAATTACCAACCGTACTATAAAAACCTATTATTTTAAAGATCAATAAGTTGATTGGATTGGATCTTCAAATTCCTTTTAGTTCAAAAAAAAAGAAAAGAAATGAGGGAATCCACAAAATTTATTAAGTCAGACCCATTTTAAGTAAATACAGAGTAACCCAGAGTGGGTTATTGCCAATAATAGTGAGAGTTACTCAAACATTTTTTTTCCTTTTTTATTATGCTGACATGGCATTCGGAATACGCCAGATGTGCATTTTATTATATACATAAAAGAGTTTATAGTCTCAGGCTGAGTAAGCGCCATCTCATAATCAAAGTAGGATATTCACAAAAACAAAAACAAAAAAAAAGGTTAGAGTTGAGTTAAGGAGGCAGTTACGACTTATGTGCAGTCATCCATCTTCGCTCCCCCCCCCTCTCTCCCTCTCTCCCCCATAATAGTTTGCAGATTCTTCATTTTTCACTCTTTATTTTCTTTCTTTGTGTCTATATCAATGATAACTAATATTGATGTAATGATAAAGTTGGACAATCCTCAAGTTTTTGAAGGAGAATCAAATTAAAACAGATGGTTAAACAAATCTGAGTTGAAAAATGAACAACCATTGTCATTCAATGAACAAAGTAAGTTTCGGAACAAGCTTTAACTTCTCAATCAGCAATCTAAATTCAACCATTCCTTATTCTTATAATGAACTCTGTCAGTAAACTAATTATCAAACTTTACATGCTTGGTGAATGAAGTGGGTTAGTGGATGAACAATATTAAGTATATCATAGTGAATAAACTTGAGTGAAATGATGAGTATAGGTTTGTTCACTGAGTTTCAAAGAGTTGTTTATTGAGTTTAGGTTTGCTCATTATGTCATAGGACATTGTTCATTGGCAAATGGCAGCCACAAAGAGTTGAGACAGTGAAAGGGAGAAGAAGTAGGGCAGTGAATTAAGTAGAGAAAATGAAGTTTTGGGTGTGGAAAATTGTGGAGGAATTGAATTAGTAGTAGCATAATAGGAAATTCTTCATGAATCACTTTACATAGCCATAAGTTTCTCTATCCAAATAGAGGAGCCACCAAAATGGGATTCGTTCATCAATCAAATAACCTTTCTTCATGAGCTCTTTTGAAATGTGTACTATAAAACTTCAACTTGTTCGTCATTTCACACAGCATTGTTCACTACTTTAATTTGTTCCCAAATTGTTTAGGATTGTTTACAGTAACAAAAAGCATGAAATTTTCTATGATTTTGGTAAATTCTTGGGGAATAGGAAGAGAGATGATGTTGAGCACATACAGGGGAGAGGGGGGGGAATCAGAGTGGGAGAAACTGTTGTAAATGTGGAAAAGGAGATGAGAATTAGTTTAATTTTCGTTTTTAAAGAGCAATGCCAACATGTATAAAAATTATCTACATGAATTTGGGAGTAGATACTCCCATATGTATATAATACACACTGCGCCAAATGGGATACTGCTATTAAGATAGCCTACGCAGTACGCAGCCCACCTTCCTCCCAAAAAGGCGGGGAGGGGGGGGGGGGGAGAGGGGCAGCCAACGTGGCGTTTATGATTTTGATTAGAACTCAATCCTTTCTTTCTCTGAGAAGAAATCAAAGGTGAACAGAAAAGCATGCTGACCTGTAAGCAACATTAATCAAAGGCCCAAATTTCAACTTATTTCCCTCAAATACATGATGAGATATTTACATTTACCCCTCCTATGTACTTTTGGGGCAACACCAGCAATGCAATATGCAAAGTTCTAATAATTTTGGTGTTTTTGTCTCATATTATCCATGTTTTTATCAAGGATCAATACTCAGTAATCAATCTATTTTAGGACAAGTTTTCGTCCTTCTCATCCTTGCTTTGCACAGAAATAGAAGAATCTATCCATGGACCATCCATTGATGTGGTCCTACAGACTTTGTTCTGATTCCGAACCTCTTGAGACGTAAGTTTGGCTATCGTATGACAACCTCTCGAAAGCTTTGAATCTTAATCGCTCATTTGTTCCACGGCGTTTGACAATGGGTGCTTGGACAGGAATTTTCCCTTCGATCATGCTCACCACTGATGACATTGTGGGTCTGAGAGAGGGAGATGGATTGGTACATAGTAGCGCCAAGGTCAGCAATCTCAGTGCCTCTCCTTCAGAGTAACTGGAGCCCACATCCAGATCTACGAGCTCTAGCATGTTTCCTTGCTCTTGCAGAACATACGCCTTCACAATCCCATATGGAAAACAAGGTTAAACTTATATTCTAATTGTTTAATAGGTGGACTGAACGCAAGAGTAGAAGTGCTTTGAAGATATCAAGAAACAGAAACCAGCATCCTAGAATGTTGACATAAGCATCTGCACTTAAGTAATAGTCAAACAACCAGACAGCGTAGGCCAAGTTAGCTTGTCGAATGATTGGCTTGTCCCAGGCCCAGCCCAGGTGATGATTCACAACTCGCAAGTTGAGCTAGGTTGGGCTGAGTGGATATTGGTTTCTAATATGGTCCAATTTGTCCCCTGAAACAAGCTCATCTGGGCTGCTCGAGAAAAATTTTGCAAGCGATCTACGATTTTGCCAGGGATCTGAGTCTGATCTGAGTACTGTAAAGAAAATTTTTCAGATCAGTCTAACATGAGTCTCAGGATAAGCTAACCTAACCCAGCCTGGAATTGTCCCTCATTTTTGCATGCTAGAGCAAGCCATGGCGAGCTCAATGTGGACCAATATACCAGCCACCATTACTTGACAATCCCTTTAATGTGTCCGTGTTCTTTCAGCTTTAAACTTGTAGTTTGTAGCTTCTTACAGCTTTTTAGAACTGTTTTTAATCGTTTCTCTGAACTACTTAAGGCTCCGTGTAGCTCCTTCCAGTTTCTTAGAGATTCAAAAGCTTATAGTTGAAAAGAATGGGCCATTTATACCATTTATGGTTAAGGTATGATATAGGATTTATTCTCTTCGTTCATACAGAATAAAAACAACTGACGAGATGCACACAAAACAGAACAGGAAAAAATCATATGTATATCAGAAAACAAAGCAATAAGCAAAAGCAGTAGGTTACCCAGTCTAGAAGATAAACAAATTCTTCCCTTGGCCGATAATTTGTGTTGCTCTTTCCACTCACAATCTCAAGTATGACAACTCCGAAGCTGTAGACATCTGCCTTCTCCGTGAGGTAACCCCTCATTGCATATTCAGGAGCCATGTATCCTCTGAGAAACCAACACATGAACAGAATAAAGAGTGTTTACCATCAAACCAACTCTCTATGCCTCTGAGAGGGTAGATCCTAGTAAGCGTCTTTCTCTTATTTGACTAATAAGAAAACCAACTCTCTATGCAGCTCCATCCATATAACAGATAGAAATATAGGGTTATGCTTACTATATTAAGAATTGTTCATGTGCCATGTTGGAGTTACAACTTCAAGTACCCAACCAGACTTCGGGTTTGGGACTACATGCATCTCTCAACAGTTTATATTTTTCTAGAGTGAAGGATCAGATATCCATATCCGTGTCAAAGCATTGAATCTCTGACAAGAATGGTATAGGTGAAATGAGAAGACAATTCAAGTTATCTGAAGAACTGCACAAACTAATCATAACTCTCACATCATAAATCATTTGATAGAAGAAAACAGAGTCAGTAAAACAGTCAACAGAGTAAAATGGAGAAACCTTTTTCATCAGCTGGCTAAAATTTATAGGCACAGATTGAAGGAAGAAGACATCTAAACTCACATTGTTCCAGCTATTCTCGTGCTAATGTGAGAATTTTCTTCGTCATCAAGCTTAGCCAACCAAAATCTGATATTTTGGCGTTCAGGTCCTTACCAAGCAGCACATTAGTTGCTTTAATGTCCCTGTGAACAATTTTGAGCCTCGACTCCTCGTGAAGATATGCTAGTCCTCTTGCAATTCCCAAGCATATTTTCTTTCTAGTTTGCCAGTCCAGGTGCAACTTTTGATCATCTCGGCCTGAATATTTTGCATTTGAAAAGTCAATAGTAAGAGCAGAAGGGAACCAAGTTTCCTCTGCAAAGGAGAACATTGTACAAATTGATGAAATGGACTTGCCAAATAGCGCACGGGCAAGGGAATTGTTTTCCATGTATTCATAGACAAGGAGCAGCTCTTTCCCTTCAATGCAACAACCATGAAGCTTTACAAGATTTGGGTGTTGTAAAGCAGAGATCATCCCTATCTCGTTGAGAAATTCCCTATTCCCTTGCTTCGATTTGGAGGAGAGCTGCTTCACAGCAATGACTTTGCCATCTGGTAAAACACCCTAAAATCACCAGGAACCAACATGACATGGCAGCAATGCTAGTAAACAGGACATATCTATTGATTAGTTTTAAAGGGCACGCTCTAAAATGCAATTTGTTCTTTTGTGAGATTGTGATGTGACCTATCAATTAAAAATGTCCAAATTGAAGAAGAAATCACACATACCTTGTAGACAGGCCCAAAACCTCCTTCGCCTATTTTATTTTTGAAACCAAAATCATCTGTTGCAGCTTTGATCTGCCTCAAGCTGAAATAACCAGTGTCTAGCCCCCGAAATTCTGCAGCATAAGTTCAATGAGAGAAATAGTTCATAGGAAAGGATCACAGTATCTACAATTTCTTCCCTTGTTTTGCTTCAGATCAGCTAGAATTGGTGATGCACTGACAACAGAAAACTTAGGGACAAAGCAGAAAGTAAAAAAGAGAAGGAATTGTTAAAATAGGAAAGTTCTTATTTGCAGGTCTAGTTCAAGAATAAAGCCAAAATTTGGGGTCAGAGAACCTGCCTCCCCCCCCCCCCCCCTCAAACAAAAAAAGAAAGCACAAGAGTTATGAAAGGCTTATTTACGAGTATCTAATCAAACAATTAGAGATGTCCTGCTATTAACATGCTCAGAAATAGATAATAAAAAAACATCAAATTACTTATGTACAAGATGCATTTCTAGTATGGAAGAAGAAATCCATGACATGTAAAATAATCAACATGCGCAATTCTGACACATAACTCACCTTCATTACCAGGGCCTTTTCCACCTGAATAGCGATTTATCCATCAACAAGAATTGGTGATCCATTGACCAAAACAGAAAACTTAGGCATGAAGCAGAAAATAAAAAAAAAAGAGAAAGGGTTGTTAAAATAGGAAAGTTCTTATTTGAAGGTCTAGTTCAAGTAAAATGCTAAAATTTGGAGTCAGAAAACCTGCTTATTTACAAGTATCTAATCAAACAATTAGAGACGCTCTGCTTATTAACTTGATTAGAAATATATAATAGAAAAAGCATCAACCTAATATTGTACAAGCAGCATTTCTAAGCATGGAAGAAGAAATCCATATGACATAAAATAATCAACATGTGCAAGAGTTCTGACACGTAGTTCACCTTCATTATCAGGGCCTTTTCCACCTAAATAGTCATTCATCCTGAGAATTATTAAGACTGACACAACGATGGCACATGAAGCAATAACAATCGCAGCAATAGCTCCAACAGACAACCCCTTGTCAACATGGAAGTCTGAAAAGGTAGAGAAACATATTCACTAAGAGAATATAAGCTAGAAATATGAGGGGAAAAAGGCAGTTTAATGAAAAAGAAAGTTAACTAACTGGGTGTCACTGAAATCCCAGATATGAGAGGACCATAGGCGCCTCTGTCTGGAGCCCCTGTGGTTCCTTTTCCTGCCCAGTATAAGTAGATCTCAAGTGTGCTGTCATTGACATAGACATTTTTGAACTCCTTAACAATTTCCTTATTAGCACCTCCGGCTTCTGCTGCGATATTGAAATCCTTCAGAACTACGTTCCCCTGTATGGTAAGATACACAAGGGAGCAAAAGAGGGAAAAACATTATCTTTGAAGTGAGCTTTGGTGTAAAGGGCTGAATGAAAACCGGCAAACAAGTTGTTAAAGTTGGTTCAATTGTGGTTCTGCTTAGAATTGATTTATACTCGGGATGTTCTTGAATTGTTTGGAAAAGGTATCAAGAAAATACGATCAATATTGCTCACGCTAACACATTTGGGTCAGTTTGTTTAAGTGGTTCAAATTGCATTGCCTTATTTTGGGTCATGACAGGTATGGTTTTGGATCGCTCAATTCAAGTAGTTTAGAATGGGTCAGCTTTGCAAAGTCTGCTGAATTCTGCACTGTAAGACACATGAAATAGAATACCACAAAATTTTTACTAGTAACTAGACTGTTGATTCACCTGAATTGCCACATCAAAGAAGCGCCTACCATTACTGCTGAAAGTCTGGTCATCAGCAAACATAATTTCAGCAAAATGCAGCTTCACTGCGTAACTTCCTTTTCGCATGCCAAGGCCATAGTACTTGAGTGATATAGGAGCCAGACGAGCTGTTTCGTAAATGTCACTGATATTTGAATCAGATGCAGCTACAGCCAAGAAGCCAGCACCATCATTATACATAAAAGATCCTGTGCTGCTGTAAGCCCACTTCTGAAATGAAGTGAAAGTCGAAGGTCCCAAAGGGCTAGAATCTTCTTCATACTCCTTTCCTTCAAACTTCATCTTGCCTCCCCCACAATTGATAAACAAAGAATGATCTGTAAAAGGATAAAAGGAAATGACCAGGACATTAAAACTCAGTGTTCGCTTGAGCAATAATGAAGACCCTCGCAAGCAATGTTTTGGGTTCAGTTCAGATGATCAGGTCAGATGGTGAAATATATTTCCAAATTGAGTTAGTTGGGTCCTGGTCATGTTTTAGACGGGATTAGGCTTATTGAGAGAAAATGCAATCAAGGTAAGCCGACCAATTTTCTGGTTGTTTTGGTTTGAGTAGCTCATTTGAGGTTGCATTAATCTGCTCTGGGTTGTGTCTAGTTTCACATCAATTTTAGCCAACTGGATACAAGTGAATTTTACTGGAAGTAATGTTGATACTCACATTGGGCCTCACTTTCACAAGGAAGGTCTTTCATTAAGCACCAAGTAACTCTGCAAAGGAAAATTTTTTTAGTAATTAAAATTACCTGAGCCCTGATTATTTCTCTTTTGTAGTATGTCTTTATGTAAATAAGATGAGAGGAGCATACTTATCGTTTTTTGCAGGTGAATAGCTGCCTACCATGTTACTGGTGCAAAAACACAAAGAAGACAGGAGCAAATTATAGATGTTGTACGATAGAGAAAAAAGAACAAAGAGAGCTACTAATATAACAGATAATCGTACACATTTGGCTCCTGACAAGTAGCAGCAGATGAGCTTGTGAAATTGTTATAAGATACATCACTGCACCAACAAAAACAAACAAGCATTACAAGGTTTGGTATTAAGAGGATAAAAAGCTGAGGGGGGGGGGGGGGAAAGGGAGGGAGAAACAACTGACAATTTGTGCCTGTTGGAACTTATCCAGCTTGGTAATGCTCCAGAAAGTGAATTGTTCGTCAGGAACCTATATTTCCAAAATAAATGCTAGAATAAATGATGAGTTCAAGCCAGTATTTGACAAAGTTTAAAGATAGGTTATCGAAAAATAAACTTCAATATTTTAAAATTTGACTAACAGGAATTCCAGATGTTGCAGTTTTTGCATTGATTCTGGAATCGGACCACTCAGCTGATTGTAGCTCAGGTCTCTGCAAGGTAATATTTGACAGAGTTAGTCATTAAACATATCTGTTGTCTTGGTGATGGTTACCATTCATAGTTGACATCACCCCTTCTCCATTAGAATCAAGGGGCATCCTAGTTGGTGAGAACACTCTTTATCCACTATTTAGGCTGCAGATTCAATCCATTCTAGCACAATAATAACACGGTCCATCTGCCCACCCCACCCCCGGGCAGGGCCTATCTTGAACCAGTACTGGGCTGGGCGCCCCCCCCCCCCCCCCAAAAAAAAAACCACCCAAAAAAAAGTATATGAAACACAGCAGAAAGGGCCACAACTCACAAATGCTTTAGGTTGGATAAGTTTTGGATATAATCAGGGATTCTTCCAGTAATTAAGCAATTCCTCAACACCCTGAATGCAAATTGAAAGTGTTAGAAGTCAATTCACGACAATTTCACTTCAAGATCATTCCAGGGTAATTATACAGTAGATTATAACTCACAGATACTGCAAATTTATCATGCCAGTCAGGTTTGGGAAAGCATTTCTTGTATTGAGATCGGACATTCTCCTGGAAGTCACAGCAGAAACCCATCAAAATTTGTCTTCACCCTTTCCACATTTTACCTTAAGCTATTGAGAAACTGTTATATAGCAGAGTATGAACAGAAGGGACTCATATTGCTCTCACAAAATTTGCAAGTTCATCAAACGAGAATAGCTGGATGGAACAGGTCCCTGCATAGATGTGCCTTGAAAATCCCTATGCAGTACAAACAATGGCTCAGTTGAAATCTGGAATGTATACAGAAAACTGTTTGTTATGCTGTCAAATCCTGATATACTTACAATGTGGTAAGGTTGGTCAAGTTGCCAATAAAATCAGGCATTTTTCCAGATATAGAGTTCCCACTCAGCCTTCTGAAAACAGTTCATAATATTCAGGTAACAGACACAGAGAATGATTATATCTCACAACTAGCAGCGTTAACTTACAGTTCTTCAAGGTTCTTCAGATCTGCAAATGTTTCAGGTATTGTCCCATTAAAGAGGTTTCCAGCAAGCACCCTACCGGAAATAAGGCTCTTCAGATGAACAATGATTCATTATATGGATGAACATAAATGTAGCTGAATAAAAGACAGTAACAAGTTGATAGAGCTTTTTGAAAACTGACTCACATTCTTCTCAAGTTTTTCAAGTTTCCCAGACTTCGTGGCAAAGGTCCTTCGAGTTGGTTATCTTCCAGTATTCTAGAAAAGACATTGTAAGGCAACAATAAGGTTTGAAGACTAGTCATATCAAGACACAAAGGTAGCCGACTGATATGACTTACAGCTCTTGGAGGGTAATGATTTCTCCAATTTCTTCCGGGATTGGACCTGTGTGCTGGTTCCCCAAAAGTGAACTGCAATGAACGAGAAATCAGGTATAATCTTGTCAACACTACACAAAAGTAAAATGAAAACCAGTGTTGCTTGGACCTGGATACACCCTGTCGGCCCCCCCACATAGTCCTGAATCCTGATATCAGACATCATTTTTTGACGGAATTTTGTGGGATTTATCCTAAATTGAGAGTCAAGGTCTATAGCCATTTGAGTGTTCTGTGTAGATAACGAAGGCAAAATAAAGGGTCTGAATAACATGGAAAAAACCAGTTCAGCAAAAATTTGATGGCTACACTTACAAAGTGACAAGTGGGATCCCTGATAGGGTCTTGGGAATTGTTCCATTAACATGGTTTCTGGAGAGATCACTGCATTGCAAAGGTAATATCATGAATATCTTTAGTCCTGAATGTTACGAAAGTAGACATCCTGATCAGCAGTTCAAGCCAACTAGTAATAATCAGAACCAGGGAAATGCCATGACTTACATTTCCTGCAGGTGAGTGAGGTTTCCAAATTCTTCAGGCAAAACTCCTGTAAGATTGAGACCCTTCAACTGACTACAGCACCAACGAAAAATTCCAAAATAAATAAAAAAAGAGTCCCGTGACAGGAAACAGAATCAATAAGCCAAAGGAGGTGAGACTTGAATGCTGTCATGGTAAAAGAAGTTTTAGAAATCAAATTACTGACGGCTAAGTTTTAGGATAAAGGGAGGGCAAGTAAAGAACTTACATATTTGTGACATGGCAAACAGTGCCTTGGCTAAATGAACAATTACAGGTGACATTGCTGAGAATAGTGGGTGCCAAGTACTTATAGAAGGTTCGTCTTCCTTCATCAATGCAAGATGTTTGATGGACATCCGTCCAGTATTTATTCTTCAATTTGCTAGAGACTACTTGCAGTGCTCTCACTGTCAGACCACAAGCAAGATAATCAAACAGCTGAAATAGTAACCGTGAACAAATTACTTATAAGCCAACTTGTATTGATTGTACACTATAGTGTATTAACACATTTCAGAAAAAGTTGAGATGTTAGAACAAGACATGGTAGTAATCCCCCCAAGGTTGTTAGCATAGCCAAACTATAGTAGCTATTGTCTCTATGACAGTGCGGTTGTTTTAAATTTGCTTTGGTTTGTTGCATTTCAGTTTGGTTTCTATGGGATGAATCATTGAGAAGAATCACAGTGGCTCTCAAAATGGCTGATGATATTTAAATGAAATATTTCTTGCCAGAACAATATCTCATCTAAGAAAACTCCACAAATCTGCATTCATAATGAGACTGTTTATAGTTTGCAGATCCTCCCCCCCCCCCCCAAAACTTGTCGGATATTAAGAAACAGTTATTCACATGGGAAGAAGCAATTAGGAAGTTTGAATTAGCTTTTTCACTGAAATGAAGATGATCAAGATTGTGTTTGTTAGTCACATGTGCGTTGTAGATGCCAGGTGAATCAATATCTAAGAATTCGTGCTTTGTGTTTAACTTGCTCTAAGTTTCGAGATTCTTTACAAGAATCTATATGCCTCTTGCTTCAAATATATCAAGATCTTTGTCATCTTTGGAAAAAAAATGCATCCGTTCCTATTCAAAACAAAGTCTCCTTAGAACTCTAGTACATAGAAGTACCAACCTACAGAGCACCGTACTTCTTTTTCATTGCTGATGCTTCATAAATTTGAAACTGCACCTCTAGAGTTTCAATTGTTACTGAGGCTATGGCACTTCGCAAAAGATAATGGAGGGGTCAGCCAAGCATTACAGGGAATTACAATCGAACATGGGCGACAAAGATGTACTGCAATTCCTTCAACAGTGCAAGAAGTTCAGACCTTACACATTAATAGTGAAGCAATCAGGTTAGGATTAGTGAACAAATGTAGGGGCACCTGACAGGCTGACACATTAACAGCGAAGCAACCAGGCAACAGATTTATGCACACATTTGGGGGCACCCTTACACATAATAGTTGCCTATCCACCAGGCTCCCTATACAAAGTGAAGCCAATAGGCTATCGAAGGTTGGATCACTTTCTAACCAACTTATGAACCTAATTCCAGGCCTCTAATAATAGAGGACATATGAGGATTTGTAAGGATCCACCATCCCGGGATGCAATCTCCCACGAATGGTTGGGCTTGTCTACTAGGGAATTGTACATTTTCTAGAAAACAGATTTTTTTTTAAGGTTTCTTGCAAGTCAGGCAGAACTGGGCCTACAGAGACACATGGAGTTGGGCCTTAGGCCTGAACAAAGAACTCGGCCGGGTTCCCTGGACAGGACCAAGTCCAGTCCCCTGTGATTGGGCCCTAACAACTTCTTCAGCCTGACACAGAATTTGGGTGCAGGTCTGATCCAGGAACCCAAGTGGGTTCCTTAGTGATGTAGGACGCTCTAAAAGCAATTCCCATACCTAGACAAATCACACAAGAACTTTCGAAAAACTCAATAATTCAATTCATTCAAGTATATGTCCTTCCCCAAAGCACGAGGGGGGGTTATATAAGAATCAATACAACTGAAAAAAAGAATATAAAATAAATCCAAAGATTACGATTAGATTACGATAACTAAAAATAATCTAGGAAAATAAAAGGATTTTATTCTAAAAGAGGATCTCTAAATTACGAAATCTCATATTCTTCCTAGAATACACATTGCCATAGAACTCCTTAGGAGATACGACATCATTCTCCCCCACCGGAAAAGAACTCGACGCCGACGAGTGGTCTTGGAGGTACCACTCTAAAAGAGTCAGATTCATATCACGAAACTTGCTTATAGAGAATCAAACTCTTATTAAAGTAAATCGAGTTCCTGGTACCTCTTAGTGTACTTGAGTACTGGCCTAAGGCCCACTTCTTCCCCAGCAGCGACCAACTGATTTGATGCTAATGAGGTGATAGCGACGAACTGCCAGCAACACTTTGCAACAAACTCGGCACAACAGCAGCAAACCTTCACTTGGAGACGGCAGCGAAGGTGTTTTCCGGCAAAAGGCAGCCTTGGCAGTCGCAGAGTGGACGACCAAGAAATTTCAGGCCCCCTCTGTCAAAGACCGAAGGAACAAAAGCCTTCAATTGCCAGCAAGAGGATTCTTAGTTTCAGGGTTTGCGGGTTTAGGGTCAAATAATTGAAGCAAGATCTGATGCTAATTACCGCAATTTGGGGGGTTTTGGACGAAATTTAGTGGTGAATGCAGTAGTGAAATCTATTTGGGATGAATGTGAGGGATTGGGTGTAAATTTGGGGTGTTAGGTCGACAATTTGGGTCAAATCGCGCCTAGGGTTTGCGATTTTTGGATATTAGGGCTCCGGCAAGCGGTGGCCGGTCGGGTGGATGTCGTGGTGGTCGACCAGAGGTTCCGACCGAGGGGTCGGGATGGGTGGTGGTGGGCGATGGCCCTGGGTGGAGGAATCGAGCATTGGCGGTGCGCGGCTAGGGTTAGGGTTAGGGTTTGCCGAATTGGGAAATTGGGGAGGCTTCCGGCGATGGCCGGTGGCAGTGGTGGCAGTGGAGGTCTGGTGGTGGTCGGGCCGAGCTCGTGGTGGTGGTCGGGCCGAGCTCGTGGTGGTGGCCGACGGGAAGGGTGGCGTCGAAGGCTAGCAGCGAAGGTTTAGGGTTTTCTGGTTTCGTGTTTTTTTTGTTTGAACGTAAGGGAAAAAGGAAAAGGGAGATCAAAGGGAAGCCAAAACAGAAAAAAAAAAAAAAAAGTGAGAAAGGGTTTCGCAGCGACTAGCATCAAAAGCTCTTATACTAATTTGATGTAGGACGCTCTAAGAGCAATTCCCACACCTAGACAATCACACAAGAACTTTCGAAAAAGTCAATAATTCAATTCATTCAAGTGTGTCATTCCCCAAAGTACAAGGGGGGCTTTATATAGGAATCAATACAACTGAAAAAAAGAATATAAAATAAATCCAAAGATTACGATAAGACTACGATAACTAAAAATAATCTAGGAAAATAAAAGGATTTTATCCTAAAAGAGGATCCCTAGATTATGAAATCTCCTATTCTTCCTAGAATATACATTGCCATAGAACTCCTTAGGAGATACGACATCACTTAGTCAGATCCGATCCCCTGATTCCGATCTAGGTAGATTCCACTGCCTTGGTCTGAATTTGTTTTCCCAAGTCTAACAATGCAGGAACAGATACCGAATGAAACAGTAAAAAAAAAAAAACGTTAATCTTTAACTAAATAGAGTCGTTAGTGAGTTTTAGGAAAAGTTACAAATCATGACACCTTTCGAAGCAGATCATATTGATAGGGACACCGAAGGGACAAATTGAAGCTGGTTTAAAAGTGTTTTTGGAAAGACCCCCCAACAATCTCTAGTGTGGGGACCATCCTGGCTCCTTAATTTGAAACTGAAGTTCTAGATTCGGGGCTGAAGGTACGTTGATGTGATGGAGTACATCTCATTACCCCCCGTCATCAATTACGGCCTCTACTAATCAATATGGGAAACTAAAGCTCAATCATACTAACACACATCCATACAACAAATTAGAACTAATCATATAATCAAGGAACAAGGTCATCCAAAATGAGCAAAAAAGGTAAAATTGTTCAAAAGGTTACAGCGGGCACGAATGAAACTATCTCAAAAGATTACATCTTTGCCAAATCACAACCAACTAAATTTCATAAAAAAAAAAAAACACACACACACACAGTGAAGAAAGGGAGAGAAGGTTATACAATGCGCCCTCTGTATAGGCCTACCTAAATCCTTTAGGAACTAAGCAGAAGATAGTCTATGAAATTGACGATTTCCCTCTCCTAACAACATCTCCCTCTTTTAGACAGGTCATTATAACTCTCTCCTTTTTCCTAGCCCTGTGCCGCTCTCAATGGTTTTTCGACCTTCTCATCCTAAGGGTCAGCCCCCTTTTTATAGCTATTGAAGAGGCTATGTAAATCAGACTATGAGAAGGAGACCTTATCCTATTCTGGTTAAGTTTCAGACTGTCTTGGTAGACCACAACTCTAATTAATTTGTAGAAATTAATTTAATTAGGCCCCACATTCTACTTGGCATTAAATTCTGTCTGACTCAACCTAGTAGAAATAGGGTTCGGCTAAAAGGAGGGAACCCGGGCGGGCTCCTACTCTTGAGAACCCGACCGGGTTCACATGGAAACCGGCCCATTGGGCAAGTTTCTTCTACATCCTGGGCTCGTTCCAATTTCTTCTGTATTTATTTCCGGACTGTCGTCTGTTGGGCCCTTAAACATTCCAGCTAGATTATTGATTTCGTCATCCGGCTACTAAAATAGAATGCTATTTTTAGGCGTCTACAGGATCAAGTGTAATTTTGTATATATACACAATTATAAATAGATCCTGCCAGTTGGATGAGCCTATTTTCTGCTAATTGTCAGTACGTGGTATCAGAGCCACTCTACAAACCTTAACAGCCAATGCTCACCATCTGCCTCACGTCGTTGTCTTCCTTGCCCTGCAAGCCACCATAGCTGAAACTTTTAATCTTGCCTCCCATGCTTTGGCCCACCCTACACAACCTCCTTTCATGGCTTCTTTTGTGCCAACTGCTCCCTATCCGCCTCCCACAATTAGCACTAGTGTTGTTAACCAACACTTGATTAAACACAAGCATTCTTTGAAACTTGGTTTGATCCGCTCCTCCCTATCATTAGGAAAACCTATTCATAGCTCACCTCATATCTCATGGCTTACTTGGTTTTGTGAATGGCTCTATTCCACCATCGAGCCCCATGATGTGTGATGCTTCAATAACCCTTCCTTTTATTACAAGTTGAGAGTTAACCAGCGAATTCGATCTTGGCTTTTTGCAACCATATCAAATGATGGTTTAATTGGAATATGTGACCTGCTTCACTCTTATCAAATTTGGGAGAGGTTAAAACAATGATTTATTACAGCTAGCATGGCCAAGTGTCTTGAACTCAAATGTCAACTCTCGACTATTCGTAGGAAACAGAGTCAAACTATGGAAGACTATCTTCGCAACATCAGGATCCTCAATGATTATCTTGCGTCCACTAATAGCCTGTTAAGTGATTAAGAACTTATTCAAGTATACACTTTTGGCCTGGATGGTGATTATGAGGGCTTAATCACTGCTGCTAAGTAGTTTGGTGGTAATTTGACCTTTGACCATCTTCTCTCAAAACTCATCCTTTACAAATTATAAGCAACAGGTTCTTTTCCTTCATGAGCGTTCGTCCATCAGTGTCATTCATCAAGAATTCGTAACCACTAACCACCACTCCAAATCCCACCACTCACACGCCAACAACTCTAATAACTCTTACAACGCTAATAGTGACAATTCCGGTGGCTGCAATTTTTGGTAGGGTGGCCGCGGTCGTGGACATGGCAATGGCCAACTCAGGGGGTTGATGACGAGGAGCATGACCTCTGCAGCATGATTGATGTATGCTGAGTGATTCAATTAAACAAACCACGTGCCCAGCACATGCCCTTAAAAGAGGGAATCCGTTAGAAGTCGGTTATAGGGGTGGGGGCCAGTTGTTGGCTAGGCTGCGCTGTTATATGGCATCGAAAGCAATTGTAAGGGGATTATGAATGAGAACTACCCTCTTTTTCCCTCTTTTCTCCTCTTCTTCTTCCCTCCCTATCCCTTGATTTCTAATTTCGCCTTGCGAAGCTATCAATTGGTATCAGAGTTAGGCCATTCTCGGCCTGTAAGTATCAGTCAGCAAGCACCATTGTTGTTCCAGCAAAAACGCAATGCCCCGAATTGATGATGTTCAACAGCAGCTGCAGCAGTCCATCGATGATCTGCAGGGACAAATCAATTCCCAGGCAGAACAAATTCAAGGACAAATGGCAGCCCAAAGAGAAACTCAGGAGAGGGCTCACGCACAGCTTAGGGAGTTAATCACTGGATTAAGCATGCAGGTGATGCAATTGACCAACCGGGCAACGGACATCGGGACACCGGGAGGTAATAATCTGTCTAGACTCACTCGCATTGACTTCCCTAAGTTTGAGGGGGAAGATGTTCAAGGCTGGGTCTATAAATGTGAGCAGTTTTTCAAATTGGATTCAATTGTTGAGAGTAAGAAGGTAAAAGTAGCAGCCATACATTTATCTGGAAAAGCACTAGTATGGCACCAGTCGTTTATGAAGCAGTTCGCCATAGGAATTTGGCCTTCATGGGAGAACTATAAAAATGCTATTGTAGCTCGGTTTGGAATGGGCCCATTTGATGACCCTATGGCTGAATTGGTGAAACTTAAACAGTTGGGAAGTGTGGCTCAGTATCAGGAGCAATTTGATGTGTTGATTAATAGAGTCGACTTATCAGTTAATCAAGCTGTTAGCTGTTTTTTAAGTGGCTTGAATGAGGAAATACAGTGTGCTGTGAGAATGTTTAAACCCTCTAACCTGCATGAGGCCTATTGTTTAGCCAAATTGCAAGAGGCTACTCTGGCTTCTATTGCAAGGAGGACTAAACCCATCCTAGACAAACCCCCTTCTGTCATGAGAAGTTTTAATTCTTACAGAGGTACAACTGGCAGTGCTGTGCAGCCTCCCTCTCAAAGATACTCCTCAAGAAACACTATGCCTGGCACACCATTTAGTCCCAGAAGTACAGCATCCAGTACTGGATCTGTTACCTCTAAACCTAGGAGAGTTTTGACTTCTAAGGAGATAGATGAGAAAAGGGCCAATAGTCTGTGCTTCTTTTGTGATGAAAAGTATTATCCAGGGCATAAATGTGCTGGTCAGGTCTACAGGTTGGAGGTAGTAGAAGAAATGGGTAGTGATGGGGGACAAGAAGAAAGCACTGAGGGCAGTGGTGATCTCTTAATGCATGGAAATGAACAACCCCTAATATCTCTGCAAGCATTACAAGGAATGAACTCCTTTCAAACCATGAGAGTTACAGGAAAAGTGGGGTCTCAAGATCTACACATTTTGGTGGACTCAGGGAGTACACACAACTTCCTGGATGTGACTACAGCAAAGAGACTAAAATGTGAGCTAAAAAAAATTCCCCCATTGGTGGTAGCTGTAGCAGATGGAGCTCAACTACAGTGTCAGTGGATGTGTAAGGGATTTAGGTGGACCCTGGAGGGTATGGACTGTCAAACTGACGTCTACAGCGTTCCTGTAGGAAGCTGTGACATGATTTTAGGAGTACAATGGCTTTCTACATTGGGATCCATTCTGTGGAACTTTGAGAATCTGACTATGGAGTTTTCTTACAAAGGGAAGAGGCATCTACTGCAAGGCCAGAGTAAGGAGGAGGTGAAGTGGGCTGTCGGCAAGAAGCCTAGGCTTTTTAATAGTGCAGTCCAACTATTTGCAGTTCACATTATTCCTGTATCATCAGAGACCACCTACCTCCAGAGGGAAGACCGGGAGCCTAGACTAGGGCAATTGTTGCAGGAATATGCTGTAATTTTTGAGGAGCCAAGTTCCTTACCCCCCCCACAGAAGCCATGATCACAGGGTTATCCTTAAGGAAGGAACTTCCCCTATCAATGTAAGGCCCTACAGATATCCAGCTCTACAAAAAGATATAATAGAGCAGACTATCAAGGAAATGCTAGAGGCTGGAATTATTAGACCTTCAAAAAGCCCTTATTCATCACCCATTGTCTTAGTCAAGAAGAAAGACGGTACATGGAGATTATGTGTAGACTACAGGCAGCACACTGTTCTGGACAAATTTCCCATACTTGTAGTAGAAGAGTTACTAGATGAACTTTTCGGGGCTGCATACTTCTCCAAGATTGACCTACGATCTGGGTATTGGAAAGTAAGAATGCACCCTGAGGATGTGCCTAAAACAGCCTTCAGAACTCATGAGGGTCATTATGAGTTCCTTGTTATGCCTTTTGGATTGACCAACGCACCCTCAACTTTTCAGGCCCTCATGAATCATATCTTTAACCCTTATCTAAGGAAGTTTATATTGGTGTTCTTTGATGACATCTTGATATACAGCCCCAGTTATGATCAGCATTTAAACCATCTGAGAACAGCTTTTGAGGTCCTAAAACAGCATACACTTTTTGCTAAACTGAGCAAGTGTAGCTTTGGCAAAACTCAGGTGGAATATTTGGGACATATTATCACCATCCATGGGGTCTCCACTGATCCCAAGAAGGTCGCAACTATGAGGGAGTGGCCAGTGCCCAAAACTATTAAGGAGTTAAGGGGCTTTCTGGGGCTGACAGGGTACTACAGGAGATTTGTTCAACATTATGGGATGATCAGCAGGCCCTTGACAGCCCTTCTCAGGAAGGACTCATTCCAATGGAGTGATGAAGCCCAAGCAGCCTTTGAGAGTCTCAAGAAAGCTATGACTTCAGCACCTGTGTTGGCTTTACCTGATTTCACAAAGACTTTTGTAGTGGAAGCAGATGCTTCTGGTGGAGGTATTGGGGCTGTTCTTATGTAGGAATCTCATCCCATAGCATATCTAAGCAAAGCTCTATCTCCCAGACACCAAACATTATCTACTTATGAAAAGGAATTCATGGCTGTGGTATTGGCCGTGGAGAAATGGAGGCCCTACTTGCTGGGCAGGCACTTTGTCATCAAAACAGATCATTTCAGCTTGAAGTACTTAATGGAACAGAAAATTACTACTGCCTTTCAGAGTAAGTGGCTAAGCAAGCTCTTGGGGTATGATTATGAAGTCTGCTACAAGAAAGGAAAAGAGAATGTAGTAGCAGATGGGCTGTCCCGAGTACCTGCAGCACAGTTGCTAGCAATCTCTACCTCTTCAATCCATGCTACTCTATTAGAAGATGTCAAACAATCTTGGGAAAATGACAGCAAGATACAGGAGATTATCAGTAAGCTGCAGAATGGGGAACCTGTACCCAAATATTCCTACTCTCAAGGGTTGTTATACAGGAATGGGAAGTTGGTGGTAGGAGAGGGTGCTGGATTGCATACCCAAATTATCCAATTTTTTCATGCTTCAGCCTTGGGGGGGGGCATTCTGGGGTGGCTGTAACTACCAAAAGACTAGCTTGTCTATTTTGGTGGAAGGGTCTCAGCAGAGAAGTCAGGAACTTTGTCAGGGAATGTCAAATTTGCCAAAGGTACAACGCAGACCTCTCTGCCCCTGGAGGGTTGCAACCCCTGCCTATCCCGGGAGCTATCTGGGTGGATGTATCTTTGGACTTTATCGAGGGTTTACCTAAATCTAAAGGGAAGGACACTATCTTGGTGGTAGTGGACAGATTAAGCAAGTATGCCCATTTTCTTCCCTTATCCCACCCTTTCTCTGCTGTGACTGTGGCCCAGCTTTACTTTGATAATATTTTTAAGCTCCATGGGGTTCCTAAAACTATAGTCAGTGACAGAGACAGAATCTTTGTCAGCCAATTTTGGCAGGAGCTCTTTAGACTTCAACATACGGCCCTACATGTTTTCACTGCTTACCACCCTCAGAGTGATGATCAAACTGAGGTGGTTAATAGAGGGTTGGAAAGCTACTTAAGGTGCATGACAGGCGAAAGACCTCAAGATTGGTCCCTATGGATACCTTTGGCTGAGTGGTGGTACAATTCCAATTGGCATTCTGCCATTGGACTTACTCCCTATGAAGTGGTATATGGCCAACCACCATCCCTTCATATTCCATATGTGGCTGGGGACAGTTCTGTGGAAGCAATAGATAGGAGTTTGAAGGCCAGGGAAGAATGCATAGAGATGCTAAAGTATCATCTACACCGAGCTCAACAGAGGATGAAGAAGCAGGCTGACAAACATAGGAGTGACAAACAGCTGGAAGTAGGAACTTGGGTGTACGTCAAATTGCAGCCCTACAGGCAGCACTCTCTAGCTCTCAGAAAGAATCAAAAGTTGGGACCTAAGTTTTTCGGACCCTTCCCTCTGCTAGCCCGAGTAGGGGCAGTGGCTTACAAGTTGGAGCTTCCTGTGCATGCTAAAATTCATCCTGTTTTTCATGTATCTTTGTTAAAAGAACACGTGGGAGCTACTCCTACCATGTTGGGGGCAGTACCCGACATAGATGAGGCTGGCTTGTTGGCTGCTGAACCTGTGGCTGTCCTTGCTCGGAAGTTGGGAAAAAAGGGTAACAAAGCTGTGGTCTACCTATTAATTCAATGGTCAAACAAGCCAAAGGAAGAGGCTACATGGGAGTTGTATTCTGACATTGAAACCAAATTTCCAGATTTCAATCTAGATGCTTGAGGACAAGCTTTTCAAAAAGGGGAAGGCAGTGATGTATGCTGAGTGATTCAATTAAACAAACCACGTGCCCAGCACATGCCCTTAAAAGAGGGAATCCGTTAGAAGTCGGTTATAGGGGTGGGGGCCAGTTGTTGGCTAGGCTGCGCTGTTATATGGCATCGAAAGCAATTGTAAGGGGATTATGAATGAGAACTACCCTCTTTTTCCCTCTTTTCTCCTCTTCTTCTTCCCTCCCTATCCCTTGATTTCTAATTTCGCCTTGCGAAGCTATCAATGATACACAACACAACAGCTGCATCGCAATCAACAATCATGTACTCGGTCTTCGACAACGTCAGGTTTATCTACTAATCATTGGAATGATACCGTTTTCTCTGGTTGCGACTACTTGTGCTAACTCGTCTTCTCCTTATATTGCTGACAATGTATTTCCCCCCACCCCTAGTTATCTGTTATGTATGTTTTGATCCAGTGCACACGACTTCTTTTTGCCCTAGATATTTTCCTTCTTTCGGCAGTCAAAGTCTAATTTTACTGCAGCTCCCAATGCACTTGCCTCGATTCAGTCTGCTGAGGCTAACGATGTCGTGTGGTATTCTAATTTTGTTGCTTCTACCTATATGACACCCTCTGAAGGTATACTGTCCCATAAACTCCCTTATAAAGGAACTACTGTTATTGTTAGCAATGGAATCAAATTACCCATCTCTCATGTTGGACAATCTGCATTGAAAACTTCTGTCCTACTTTACTACTGAAAAATGTTTTACAGGTCAATCTATTATCTGTCCAACAACTTTGTCGAGATAATAATTGCGCTGGTATCAATCTTTTGTGCAAGTTAAGGACAAGGCAATGGAGACAACACTTTTGAAGGGCGCCGGTGACTCTGGCGTCTATACCATTAAGCCTCTCACTTCCCATTAACTTTTGCAACCTTGTGTGCTCCTAGTGATGTTTGGCACAATCGTTTAGGTCATTGTGGGTATAGAGACCCAGATTTTCTTAGTCCTGAGTGCAGGTTTAGTAATAAGTGTCTTTCTTGTAAGTTGGCTAAAGGCCATCTTCATACTTTTTTCGAAAGTGGAACATTGTTATAGCACACTGTCACATTTAATATAGTGTGAAGATGTTTGGCAATCTGTTATTCCATCTAATCTTGGTTTTAATTATGATGTTTGTTTTGAAGATGATTGCACTCGTTAAACTTGGATTCATCTAATGAAACACATATATGAGGTATATCATATTTTTTGTATTTTTCAAAATATGGTTGAAAATCTTTTGAATCGGAATATTAAAACTTTTCAAAACGACGGTAGAAAGGAATTTGATAATGATCACTTAAATTACATTTCGCCAAGTGTGCTATTCTTTTCCACAAGTCTTGTCCCCACACCCCTGAACAAAATGGAGTGGCAGAATGTAAACATATAGGCATATCACTGAAATGGCCCGCACCTTTCTGCTTCAAGCAAGTTTGCTAGGTCAGTTTTGGGTAGATGCTACTTATGCAGCTACCTAAATTATAAATCGTTTGCCCACGCCACTCCTTGATCATATTCACCGTTTGAACGTTTGTTTCATAAGAAACCGAATTATTCTTTTTTGCAAGTTTTTGGTTATTTATGTTTTCCCTCTTTACTTAATCATCCCTATTAACTTCCTTCTCGATCCATACTGTGTGTCTTTATTGGCTATGCTCCCTGATTTCAACAGTCATTAATGTCTTGATCTAACTAGTAGTCATGTATATGTCAATCGTCACGTTTTATTCATGAAGACTCCTTTTAGTATCTAACTCTCACATTACTTAGGCCCTGTTCTTTTCGTAGTTACATGGACCTAATCCACTCTTTCCCACTTTCACCCACTCCTTTCCCCATTTCCCACATCTTCCCACGCTTTAAAAAAATACCACTCATTCCCACTCTCACCCACTTTCCCTCACTCTTTCCCACTTCTACATATAACTATTATTTTTCATATTTTGAAAACTTTTATAATTTATGTAATTGTGTGTATGAATAGTTTGATAATAATTACAAAAAGTTTTATTTATTTTTCGGATGTTATGGAAATATTTGTTAGTCGTGTCAAAAATTGTAGATGATGTAATTTTTGTTATATATATTGAAGAAATAATTTTTTTCTGCTTTATGAAGCAAACGTTGTTCATTGACCTGGAAAAAGCATATGATAGAATTCCGCGTGAAGTGCTATGGAGATGCTCGGAAAAGAAAAGAGTGTCACCCTTGTATATTTGAGTAATTGAGGATATGTACGAGGGAGGTAGGACGAGTGTTATGACACCAGGAGGGGTCACTAAGGACTTATTTGTTGGTATGGGTCTCCATCAGGGTTCCGCCTTAAACCCTTTCCTTTTCACTATAGTTATGGATGAACTTACAAGAGGAATGCAATATGAGTTACCATTGTGTATGCTATTTGCAGATGACATTATTCTTATTGATGAGACTAGACAGGGCGTTAATGATAAGTTAGAGCGAGGGAGACATACTCTTGAATCGAGTGGTTTTAGAGTTAATAGATCGAAAACGGAATACCTTCATTGTTGTTTCAGTGGAAAGGTAGAAGCGGCAGGAGAAGTCACCTTGGATGGGAGGTCGATACCAAAGGTCGATAAGTTTAAGTATCTAGGCTCGATCATTCAGCAGAATGGAGATATTGACAAAGATATTAACCGGCAGATAAAAGTAGGCTGGCAAAAATGAAAATATATCTCAGGTGTGCTGTGTGATAAGAGGGTACCCCTAGGATTGAAAGGCAAAGTCTATCGAAAGGTAGTTAGACCAACTGTTCTTTATGGATCGGAATGTTGGCCTCTAAAAAAGACGCATATTCAAAACTTAATGGTAGCAGAGATGAGGACGATTAGATGGATGTGTGGTTATACGAAAATAGACAGAATTAGGAATTGAGTAATCAGGGACATAGTTAAAGTGGCTCCCATCGAAGATAAGACGAGAGAAACGAGACTACGATGGTTTGGCCATATGAAAAGGAGTGTGGTCGCTCCAGTGAGGAGATAGGAGACGATTAATATCCCCGAAGACAAAAGAGGGAGGGGACGACCAAAGAAGAGTTTGGACGAGGTGATTAGAGAGGATTTGAAAGTTGTAGATTTGACGATTTGACGGAGGACCCGGCTCAGGATAGAAAGCTCTCGCAGGATAGGATTAGGATCCTAGATCGCAGAGAGTTGATCCTGTAGTTGTCTTTTGGAGGCAGTGGCATAGCACTGGTAGTGGGTTTTTTCGTTTGTCGCGTTTTGTTTGCAGGTAGTACTTGCATCTTTGCATATCTGGAAGAGACTTCGTTTGTTTACCTCGGGTTGTTAAGGTATATGACCTTCCTTTGATTTATTTTTCTTATGTTACATAGATACAACAACATATCTTTATTACATCTTAGCTATTCCTTGTTATGTGTTAGTTTTTCCATTAAAAGTTTTCGCAAAATGTTTCTTCTATAAATTATTTTCACAGAATCCTTGTTTTGTGGGTCTCTTGGAATTAGTCTCTCTACGGGTAGGAATGCCGGTAGAGGTAAGGTTGCTTATAACAGGATCTCCCCAGATCCTGCGAAAGCAGGACCTACACTGGAAGTTGTTGTTTGTTGTTAGTTTTTTGTGACTGGTAGATATTTTGACTTTGATTTTGTGTATGGAAGAGATGCTTAAATTTTTTTTTTGGTGATGGTTACGAAATATTTGTTATATAGACCATCAAAGAGTGGATGATTGTTATTGTATATGTAACAGATTTATTTTTCGTTCATCGTAATTTGGGGCCAAATTTGTTGATGTTTTTCCATCATAATAAATGAATGTGTAATTTTTTTTTGTGTTATTTGTAATTCGTGACAAGAAGTGCAAGTGTATTGTATATGTATTTTGAGCAGATATTTTTTCCGTGTGCATTAGTAACAAAATATTGGAAGTTCTTCACACAAATTGCAAATGATTGTTTTCCGTGTACTAAGGGCTTGTTCTTTTCATTGAAAGATATGGGTTAATAAATGGGTGAAATTAGTTGAGATTGGTATAAGTGGGTTAAAGTAGGTTGAAGTGAGTTAAAGTAAGTTGAAGTGGCCTAAAGTAGATTGAAGTGAGTATTTTTTTGTTGAAGTGAGTTGAAGTGGGTTGAAGTTGATTGAATTTTTTTTTTGTATGATGGGTAGAAGTTGGTTAAAATAGTGAAAAATGGGTTGAAATTGGTTGAAGTTGATTGAAGTGGGTTGAACTGGGTTGAAATTAGTTAAAGTTGGTAATTTTTTAATTAAAGTTCGTGAAATTGGTTGATGTGAGTTGAAATAGGTTAGATGTGGGTAAATTGGTATTTACCAACGAAACGAACAAGGCTTGAACATATGTGTGTTTTTTTCATTGTCCGTATTTGGTTAATATATAAAAAAAATATATCTATAATTTGTTTTACGAATAATGAAAATTAAAATTTTTTGGAGATAACAACGGTCATGAACCAATATTTCGTACCTAAGTCAACACAGAAAAATATTTTTTTCAGTCGAAATTTTTTTTTATCATTGATAATTACTATCACAAATAAAAGATTACATTAAAAAAATAAAATACATAACTCACATCAACTTTCCTACTTCATTCAACTCCTTCACATTTCTTCCCACTCCTTGTCCCCCTTTCCCACACTTAAAAAAAAAAATACCATTCCTACCCACTTCCACCCATTTCTTCCCTCCTTTCCCATTCTCACTCATCCCATATCTACAATTTTTCAACAAAAAGAATAGAGCCTTAGTCTCATGCTAGTCACATTTCCCCTACTGAACTCATTGTCACTTCTAGCCCAATTGTGAAGCCCATCACCATCCGTGTTGTACCTTTTTGGTAGTCTCCTGCGGGTCAAAAGTGCATTTTTGCATAGTGATCTCACCAAAGACGTTTACAGGACTCAAACGCTAAGTTTTGTTCATCCTGACTGTCCTTATATATTTAAGCTTATCAAGTCCCTTTATGGTCTCGAACAAACACTCATGCTTGATTTCACAAGTTCAGTAGCTATCTGTTATCCCTAGGCTTCACCTATAGCCAGACTAATCCCTCCACATTTATTTACCGCTCATTCACTTATTTGCTTATTTTTCTTCTTTATGTGTTTTTGACATTATTTTTATGGGGAGCCCCGCCTCTTTGCTTTATCACATTATCTCTCTCCTTCCCACTAAGTTTCCTATAAACGGTCTAGGTGATTTGCACCATTTTATGGGGTACCGGTTATGTGAACTCCTGATAGTCCATTTCTTTCTCGGCATAAGTAAATTTTATCAAGTTTGGCATCACAAATTTGAGCTTGTTCGCACACCTTTTCCTTCTAGGACCGCATTGTCTCTTGTGGATGGCGATCTCTTGTTTGATACTACTGAGTATCACAGTATGGTAGGAGCATTACAGTTTTCGATAATAACTAGGGCAGATATATCCTATGTTGTCAATCTAGTTTTTCCAATTCATGCATACTCCATATACCACTCATCTTCTGGTTGTCAATATTTTTCAGATATTTGTAAGGCACAGGACCAATGACTTGTTCTCAAACAGCTAAAGAAGCTCTCTTTGATAGTGACTTATTCAGATGAAAACTGCTTGCCTTAACAATTCCTATTCTACAATGGCTAAGCTTTTTCTTGGCGTCTTAATCTCAAATCCGAGCGCTCTAAGAAACAACCTAATGTGTCCACCCAAGGGCGGAGCTACATTGGGGCAAGGGGGGTCAATTGACCCCCCAGCTTTTTGGAAAAAAAATAAATAAATCTGGGTTATTTTTGTGGCTGAAAAAAAATATATATACCAATTCAGTTAGTAACATTTCGCAAATTTGTGCTGGCCCGTGTGGTTGGTTGCCGCGTCCTTGTTTCAAGTTCGACTCTGGGTATTTGCTTGCTCTATGTTCTATTTTTTTTTTTTTGAGTTTTGTAATTTCATTTCCCACTTCCCAGACACGGCACGCCCGCCCCAGAACTTGCTCACAGGCCCAGCGACGCAACCCTTACCCCTGCCCACTCTCTCTCTCATTCTGACTCAGCAGCCGCCCGCTAGCCGCCGGCCCACTGTTCACTGACCGGCCGCCGCCGTCAGCCCGTCACCCGCCGGCCGCCAGGTCCGCCTCCACTCCTCCTCATCTCTCCTCCTAACCCCTAAATCTCAACTCCTAATTTGAGGTAATTATCAAAAATACTCATGTTTTATTTTTAATTTTGTTATTTTGTAAGTAATTATGTTTATTTTACTGATTTTACTTAGATTTGGGTTAAATAATTGATTAACTTAGTGAATTATTCATGATTCATGGATTGAAAAATGAAAAATGAAGATTTTAATTTAATTGTCTTCTTATTTGAAGATTTAAAATTGGGCTAATTTTATTTGTAATTACTTCATTGTTTATGGTTAGTTTGCTAATTTTTATTGAATTTGTGTTGAACAAGTGGTTAATTTAGAGATTTATTCATCAATTAAAAAATTAGGTTTTGCTTTTCTTGATTGAGAATTTTAGAAATTAGAATTGGGGTAATTTGTTGGTTGTTGTTTGTTTATTTGTGTTAAATTTATTGACTTTAGACAAATTTGTGTTTGTTTATGATAAACACAAATTATCTCAATTCTAATTTCTAGATTCTTAATCAAGAAAGGCAAAACCTAATTTTGTAAGTAATTATATAAATTATTTTGTAAATAATTATGTTTATGATTTACTAAAAATCATGAACCTAAGTAAGAACTTCATTGTATTTTTCAGTTTGATATGGACAAGTTTCTCAACAAGATAGCTAGATGATCTGTTGGTTCAAACTCTGCGTCAGAAAACTCACCACTGATCCAAGAAAGTGCCAAACAAAGTACTCAACTACCGTCTAGCAATGAACAACCAACAAGTACTAATCCATCTTTTTCCAGGAGAACTCCAATCGATATTAATGCTCTTCAATCAGATCCAGCCGATAGAAAACCAATTTCAAGCTATCATCCAAATGATCGTGATGAGGTAAGAAGAGCATATTTACAAAAAGGTCCTTACCAACCCCGAAATCATGCATTCCCTCAAACTAAAATGTCCAATTCTATGCGGCGTTTTAATGAATCATGGTTTGCGGCATATCCTAATTGGTTAGAATATAGCATAAAAGAAGACGCGGCATTTTGTTTGTGTTGTTATTTGTTCAAGAATGACAAGTTGGGTCATGGTGGAGGGGATGCATTTACAAGTAAAGGCTTTAGAAATTGGAAGAAAAGGAAATCATTTGATGCACATGTTGGTGAAGTGAATAGTGTGCATAATCAATGTGTTAAAATGTGTGAAGATCTTATGATGCAAAAGCAATCCATACAAACTGCCTTAGACAAACAATCTGATGAGGTTAAATCTGAATATCGAGTCCGCTTAAATGCTTCAATTGAAGTGGCGAGGCAACTTTTGAGTGGAGCATTGCCTTTTCGAGGTCATGATGAAAGTGAATCTTCAATAAGGAGAGGTCATTTTTTGGATTTGTTAGAATGGCATGCCCAAAGTAATGAAAATTTTGGAAGTATTTTTCAGAAGGCTCCATTAAATCATAAATTGACTTCTCCTGATATCCAAAAGGACATTGCTCATTCTTGTGCAAAAGAAACCATTGGAAAGATTCTTGAAGAACTTGGAGATGGATATTTTGCTATATTAGTTGATGAATCCCGTGATGTGTCTTGTAAACAACAAATGGCTATTGTCTTGCGATATGTTGATAGAAAGGGATTTGTTATGGAGCGGCTACTTGGTCTTGTTCATGTCACCGATACTTCCTCTTCGTCACTAAAGGAAAATATTTATTCTTTGTTATCTCAATATTCCTTGAGTCCATCTCGCATAAGAGGACAAGGGTACGATGGGGCTAGTAATATGCGTGGGCATATCAATGGGCTTAGAACTTTGATTATGCAAGATTGTCCATCGGCACATTACATTCATTATTTTGCTCATCAGCTTCAATTAACTCTTGTTGCGGTTGCAAATCATCATGATGATATTGAATGGTTCCTTGGGTGGGTTGGTGTTACATTGAATGTGATTGGTGGTTCTTATAAACGTAGAGATGAGTTTCGTGAAAAACAAACAGAAGCAGTTGAAGAAGCATTACGTTTAGGTGAACTACAAACTGGACGGGGTTTAAACCAAGAACTTGGACTTGGAAGACCTGGGGACACTCATTGGGGCTCTCATTATAAAACATTTACAAATATGATTATCATGTTCGCTCCTATCATTGATGTGCTTGATGTTATAGCAACTCATGGAAATCATTCACCTGATAGAGTCACGGCGCAAGGTGCTTTAGATGCCTTACAAACGTTTGAGTTTGCTTTCTTACTACATTTGATGAAATTGGTGTTGGGTATTACAAATGCATTGAGTCAGGCTTTACAAAGAAGAGACCAAGATATTGTTAATGCTATATCTCTCCTTACTACTGCCAAGAGACAGCTACAAATAACAAGGGATCAAGGATGGGATGATTTGCTTGATAAAGTTTCTTCATTTTGTGTGAAACATGATGTTGAGATTCCTAACATGGATGACTTTCATATTATTCGAGGAAAATCCAAGCGTAGAGTTTCCAAGATCACAAATGAGCATTACTATCGCATTGATGTGTTCTACACAATTGTTTTTTTTTTTTTATCAGGAAAAAAGAAATTATATTAACAAAAGAATGGATGCAAAGATAGCATCGTACAATTAGCTATGTACAGCCCAAGTGCATCAAATCCACAAAATCCAAGAGATCTAGAGGAGAGTTGCAAACGTTCCCTTTGTCCCAAAAATAGAGTGCCTTGATAAAATAATCTTTAAAACATTGAAGTGGCATCTCCTCATCCTCAAAGACTCTTCTATTCCTCTCACGCCAAATGCTCCAAAAAATTGCATGAGGAAATAATCTTGCAATCTTCACCTTCACTTTTCTACCAAAAGAGCCCTCCCATGCATCGAGATGTTCCAAAATAGATTTGGACATGACCCAAGAAACTCCCAGGCAACTGAAAGCTAGATCCCAAAGAGCTCTTGCAAACGGACAATGAAGCAATAAGTGTGCCACCGATTCTGCAGTAGCCTTGCATAATGGGCACCCATTCACCAAGATCTTACCCCTCTTTTGCAAATTATCAAACGTCAAAATACTGTCATGGGTAGCCTCCCAAACAAAAAAGGACACTCTAAAAGGAGCCAGAGAACTCCAAATGAGCTTCCAAGGAAAAGGCCTTCCCCGTAAATGCCAAGAAGCAGAAGGCACTGAGGCAAGTCTCAAATAGTAGGACTTCACCGTGAAGCTCCCTTTGGAATTGAGATCCCATTTGACTAAATCAAGAGGGGATTGCCTGATGAGCATCTCATTCAGCTTCCTTAGCAAGCTTAAAAGGGAGGCGACATCCACTAAGGCATCTCGAGTAAAAATAGGTGACCAAATGCACGAACCTGACACATTATCGCAATACTCAGCTACAGTCGCGTCTTTATTCTCCGCTAGCGCAAAAAGAGAAGGGAAAAGGTCCCTCAACGGGGCACCTTCACACCATCGGTCATGCCAAAACAAAATGGTAGAGCCACTACCCACTTCAAAAGATAGATGAGAGACAAATGTATCCCATCCTTTACAAATAAATCTCCACAGGCTAACCCCATAGGGGCCGTTTGGTCTAGGCGGAAACCACCCACGTCTCTCCTCCCCATACTTTGAACATATCACCCTCCTCCAAAGGTTGGACTTCTCATTCATGAATCTCCATAGCCACTTGCCCACCAATGCCTCATTAAAGAGTTTTAGGTCTCTGACTCCCAACCCTCCTTCTGATACGGAAAGCTTAACAATGTCCCATCTCACTAGATGATACTTGAAATTGCCACCAAAAGATCCCCAAAGAAACTTCCTTTGAATGGCTTCCAACTTGGCCGCCACAGAAGCCGGAATAGGAAAACGAGACAGGTAGTAAGTAGGGATGCTATAGAGGACACTACGGGTGAGAGTGAGTCTCCCACCTTTGGAAAGATAGTTGGCTCTCCATCCAGAGAGCTTTTTCTCAAATCTTTTCACTACTGGCTCCCAAATAGATTTATCTTTGAATTTTGCTCCTAGAGGAAGACCAAGATAGTAGGTAGGAAAAGAATCCACACTACACCCTAACACACCTGCTAGCAAATGGATATTGTCCACCTGACCCACCGGCAAGATAGAGCTCTTAGCCAAGTTGACCCGAAGCCCCGACACTACCTCAAACCATATGAGGATACAACGCAAATTTACCATCTGTTCACAATCATTGTCACAAAAAATGATTGTATCATCGGCAAAGAGAAGATGGGATACATTAATGATAGTTCCGTTCCTTTGTCCCACTGAAAACCAAGAAAGGAGGCCAGTTGAAGTGGTTGCATGCAACATTCTCGTGAAAACCTCCATGACCAACAAAAAAAGGAGAGGAGAGATAGGATCCCCTTGTCTAAGTCCTCTGGACGCTGAAAAAAACTCTGTAGGGGAGCCATTGACAAGAACTGCAAAGGAGGCCGAAGGTATACAATGACGAATCCAAGAGATCCACCTCTCCCCGAACCCCGTTCTTCTCAAGACATACAACAAAAATTCCCAGTTAACATGGTCGTAGGATTGTTGATATGCAAATGCAAGAACTTCATAGTCGTTTTTCTGAGGCAACCACTGATTTGCTTCTTGGGGTGGCTTGTTTGAATCCTAGTGACTCATTCTCTAACTTTGACAAGAACAAGATACTAAAAATGGGGCAGCTATATCCAGATGATTTTGATGACTTGGCTATTGAGACACTTGCTTGTGAACTGGATACTTTCATTGCTAATGCAGTTGATGATGTGAGGTTGTCCAACATTTCGGGACTTCCTGAGCTTTGCAGGAAGTTGGTTCAAACAAAGAAGCATTTGAGGTTTCCCCAACTACATCAACTTTTGAAGCTTGCATTGATTTCACCGGTTTCCACGGCAACTGTTGAAAGAGTGTTCTCTGCGATGAAGTTCATCAAGACCAAATTGCGGAATAAAATATCAGATGAATTTTTAAATGATACTGTTGTTACTTATTTTGAGATTGATATTTTTAAAAGTCTCTCGAACGATGATATCATGCTATACTTTCAAAACATGAGATCTCGTCGAGGACAACTTTCTTGAATGTAGTAGCTATGCATTTCATTTTTAGAACTATTAAATTTTATATTATGTATATTATTAATCTCGCCCCCCCTTGGTTTAAATCCTGGCTCCGCCCCTGTGTCCACCGTTATAGATTGTGGGGTTGTAATAGAAGAAAGAGTTCAAATGTATCTTGATTACATACACACTTATATAAAAATAGACCTACAGGCTCCTAGTTGGATGAGCTTGCTTTTTGCAAATTGTTGCTACATTAAAACTTGGAATTCTTACGAATTATTGCTACGAATGAAGAAATAAATTAATATAACTATTTCAAGTTTCTCATAATTAACCATTGTTTAGCAAATATTTTTACTCAATAATACTAATACATTCCAAAATAATTAAGACTAAGTCAATTGTTAAGTCTTTACAATTGAGAACAAGCATATACCCCCTTTGTCAATCAATTCTAGGGAACACTAGCCTTTAAACCCATGCTATGCACGGTTTATTTTGAAGTTTTAGCTAAAATATTTTCAGAAATATTATAATTAATCTTCTAATTTAAATTTTTAGAAATAACAATATTAACATATCAACAATTTATTTTCTTTTTAAATAAAATCTTAACAAATACATAACATGATACGTGTAAAAATCGCAACATTCGAACTCACTCATGTATATATATATATATATACACACACACACACACACATATATACACACATATATATGTACATATACATATATATATATATATATGTACATACATATATACATATATGTACATACACACATATATATATATGTACATACACATATATATGTATATGTATATGTACATATATATATAT
>JACYFF010010365.1:50529696-50541613 GCA_017589665.1 Selenicereus undatus | reverse complement strand
CTCTTCCTTTTTTCGTTTTCTTTTTTTTTTTCGAAATCAGAAGGGGCTTCGGCCCCTTAAAACTTCTCTTATTTTTCCTTTTTTTTTGTTGTGTGTTTTGTTAAACATATATTGATATATATATATGTGCAACTGAATTGAAAAGCGAAAGTTACTGAATTGATATACATATAGTTACTAAATTCAAAATTTTATTGAATTGAAACGCGAGGCCTTGTAATTGAGATACTTTAACGTAATTAGAAAGAAGATTAGGTTCGGGCCGTTACACTTTTGAAGCTTGACAAGGATTGTTTCCCCAAATCAAGCTGTGAAACTTTTAAAACTCTAATGTTAGATAGTTGCTTAAGTCAACGTGCTTTTGAATCTTGAAATAATGTTGCCTTTTAGCTTAAGTTTCTATTTGCTTGTATAAATTCAACCGATATTGCAAGATATAATTCCAATTCATATTTATAGCTCAAACATTTTGGCTATTTTGTTATAAGAAAATATTAAATATGATATATTTTAATAAATACATTAAGTTCTTCAATCTTTGTCCCTTAAACGTCTTTGTTTTTTTTGGTGAGGTAAATATAAGGAACATTAAGCAATTGTTCTCCCAACAGTTCTACCTATATGTTACCATCAACTAATAAGAAGAAAATTTCTACAAATATGTAGGTGAAGTTAAAAATAAAAGAAAAACATTCTCGATTGAGAATGACATGCATATTTAACTATTTAATCAACAACCATGTTACCTTCTTAAAAAAGTCAATAAATCTTATCCTTGTTTGAATTTGTTGTGGTACTTTGGCTTCTCGTCAGATCAACTGAATAATTAACTTATTGTCACCTTCAACTACAGTATACTTAAATCTCATTTCAATTGCTGCCTTAATTCCATATTGTATATATGTGGCTTCACAATTAATATTCATGCATCTTCCATAAATTAAAGCTCACTGCTATGAAGTTTGCTATACACCTTTTAATAACAAACCTTGTCCATACTACTAATGAAGGTTGTGATATGTCAAGATTGATTTTAACAAATCCTCCTTGTGGTTTAGACCATACAATCCCATCTAATTAGGGATGACAATGGATCGACTCCACCAAGATCCAGATCCAGATCCATTTTTTAGACTTCGATCCAGATCCAATCCAAATTTGCAGGGTCTACAAAATTTGGATCCAAACCCGGATCCTCTAGATCTAAAGGGTCTAGCGGGTCCTTAACGGGTCTTGCTACTTTGAGTCGCTTTTTTTTTCACTTTCTTATTTTTCACAACAAAATAAAAGTACATACATAAAATTTTACCATATAATTAACTTCACCGCCATAACACATAGCAAAATACTGAATTAAAAGTAGAAATTAGTGATAGTGGCCCACTATCTTGCATTAAGTCAATAAATATAAGCCAAACAAGTTGTCTAATATCCATACATAACCCTATCAATTACCAAACCTCGGTCTACAAGCGGAAAACAAATTACAAAGTCCATAATACCAAAGGCTCAAAATGTGACAAAACTGCAGCACCGGCTGTGAAGGTGTATGACGATGACCGGTGCCGGAGGACGACGACTAGTGGAGCCGTGGAGGGAGATGGCAGATGTGATTTGTGGGTTGAGTGGTTGACCGGCTAAGAATTATGAGAGAGATAGTGGAGAGGGAGAGTAAGGGTCTAGGGGATTCAAAAGTCTCAAAATGTAGAAGGCTAAAAAACCCAATGCAAAATGCCAACACACGGTAAAAAAATAAATAAATTGGTCTGTATACAGGTCTAGGGTGGGGGCTGGGTTTCAAAGTCTCAGATCCAAATCCAGATCCGACCCACATCCAATACTACTCGAATCTTCTAAAAATCCAATGGGTCCATATTTTTAGAATCCAGATCCTTAAAAATGGAGCAGATCTGATGGATTTGAATCGGGTCTAGGATCCGCTGCCATCTCTACATCTAATAGATGTTTTGCTGTTTCATAGGGGATTTAGATGGTGAATGAAACTGTGATGAAGTATCTTTAGTGTTCCAGTATGTGTAGTTGCAATTGACTCTAAACAATTTAGCCCATTGGAGAAAAGATCTCATGCTAAAGATCACTACAGTTTTGCTTATCTATACAATCCAAAGGAGAGTAACAAAATGAAAAAAAGTGTATTAAATCTTTGTTATATCATGTTATGTATGTCATCCTCAACAGATATAATGCCATCAACATAAGGCCTTTCAATAAGTCACTAGTGTGCAATTGCTCTTTCATTAAGATATGTAAAAGTGATAAAGTCACTAACATATTTTAGAAAAATATAAAAAATTATTTGAAAAAGATTTTTAGAAAACAATTCACATGATCACGGAAGGAGATTGACTTGACTCTGAGGCACTAGCTAGGAATAGGTGTCCGGGGGTGAAGTTACGATCAATGGTTAGGAAATAAGTTCGCCCACTAGTATCGTCCATTAAAGATGGCATCTACGAAGGATTTAAAGGAACACCAAGTCTCTAAATTCCATGCAAGTGTCAAGTTTAACATAATTTTTAGTCTTGTGGTGATCTAGCAAATTAAAGACATGATCACTTACATTAATATATGGTTTTACAGTTATACACAAAAGAGACAAGAGTCATAAGTTAGGAATCATATGATGAATTAAAGGTGAAGCAAACAATGGAAATAAAATTGATGGTTATCTTGCCTGTTGAATGTTTGGGACTTACCTCAAACCGAGTTTAGCAAGAACAACTGCCAAAGGTCCTTTCTTTCATTAGGGTATGTTGTAGGCTAGTCAAAGAAACACTTTTATTTGTGAAAAAAGATGACGCCTAGAGGAGAAACCAATGAAAAGAGAGAGAGAGGGGATAGGAATGCTAGAAGAAATACCATCATTCTCAGCAAAAGAAGAATACTTAGAGGAAAAATAGTCTCTCTAACGAGAAAGGGAGAGAAGAAGAATGTTAGAGAGTGAGGAAAAAGAGAAGAGAATCGTCTACGTATACCCTCTCTAGGAGTAGGGGTGCTCTTCTTATATAGTGGTTAGGATGATGAGCAAACCCCCTAAAGATTTGCGGAAACAATAGATTAGATTGGCTAAGTCTGGCAAAGGAGATGCTCGAGCAAAAAAAAAACAAGGAGTCATAATAAGCCTCAGTGACCAAGCTGAAGTGAAGTTCGGATAAGAAGAACACATGCAAATGCATAAGCTAGTGGTGGACATGAGATGATACATAACTCTTCTAAAAGTCATATCGCCAGGTCTGTTGTCACAGAACAGTTTTAGCACCCTCTAAGGTTAGGGATAAAATAGTCCCTTGAACCATTAAGACTTTAATGGCCTTAATAAGCATGATGCCATCTACAACTTCATCTTGCAAAATAAATGCAGTATCATAGGGATCTTTGAAATAAAAACTGTTGTTAGTAGAAGAATGAAGCTACGGGAACACTGTTTACATAGTGGAGTGTAGCCACAAATACTACATTGAATGAAAGAGTTAGAATATGATTGATATGAGATAGTAGACAAATCCAAGCATTTATACTGAAAGTACACAAGCAGATTATTCATGCCAAAGCTTTGGCCTGTAATGATCAGCAAATTGTAGTTACTTTTGTGTATGGAGCCAATAATACTCAAGAAAGGTTATTATTATGGGAGTAGTTAAAGGATTGGTGTTGTACTGTTGAGAGACCTTGGATCGTGGGAGGTGATTTTAGTAACCTCCTTAGATTGGATGAAACAATGGGAGGCTACCAAGTACTTACAAGAGAAATACATGATTTTGCTAATTGCATTTCCCACTCTGCTTTGTAAGAAATGAGACATAGAGGACATACTTATACATGGGGTAATAATTAAGGTCCTAAAAGAATCTTTTTGAGGCTTGATAGAGTGTTCATCAGTGGGGACACTATTTAAGCTTTTACTAGTATTAAAGATGAGGTACTCTCTAAGGGTATATCAGCTTATTCCCTTTTGCTGGTCACATTAGAGCAAGGAACACAACACAGGAAACATTACTTAAAATTTTTAAATTATGGATCAAGTACCTGGGGTTCTTAGAGGTTGTTAAAATAGTATGACAATAACACTTAGAAAGTCTGATTATGTTTAGCCTGGTCACAATGCTTAAGTTGCTTAAACAACCTTTGAGGACACTTAATACATAGCAAGTTAGAGATGTCCTACCTAAGAGGGCAGAGATATGGTAGTAGATATATCAAATCCAAAGAAACATCCAAATGGACCCTTTCAACCCTGACTTATATGCTCAAAAGCAAGAGGCTGTATAACACAATAATTTTGTTGTTGAGGCCGAAAGGGATTTCCTAAAACAGAAAACAAAAGAAGACTGACTAAGGAAATAAGACCAAATTACATGCTTCTTCTATTTAAGTCTCAGACAAAGGGCTTACCAGATGTCAATCACAACACTACAAGATAAAAATGGTGTTAATGTATAGTTAGCAAGACATTGGGCAGATCATAGTGGACCATTTTAATGAGCTTCTTGGGTGTAGGGGTCTTCTGCCATCTTTTAAGGTGATCCTTCGAGGTCCTAGCTTAACTGATGGACATAAGAGGGGCTTGCTGCAACCATTCATTTCTTAGAAAATCAACCAAGCTATATTTCAAATTGGTAACAATAAGAGTCTAGGCTCGGATGGTTATGGAAGTCTCTTTTACAAAGCCACTTGGGACATAATAGGACTTTATGTTTGTAGGGTAATCCAAATTTTTTTCTCTACTAGTAAACTTCTAGGTCAGGTAAATGCCATAACATTAGCAATGGTTCTAAAAGTTTTAAACCATGTTAATGTTGTTTGATGGATACATGTATGAACTCAACTAACACTCAAAGGAATGCAAAGTTTAGCTAAGTACAAACTGAACGTAGCTTGAGTTTCAAGGTGAATCCGTGGACAGTGTAAATGAAATGGAATAAATCTAAGCTTGTTTCTTAGATACAAAAACACCACCAAGAACAAGATTAGGGCCCTTAACCTCAATTAGGATACAGAAACACCACATAATTAAGAGTTAAGACTCACTTGAACACCACCTAACTTGGCCTAAGCTAGGATAAGCAAGTTAAGCATTTCGGTTTTAGCAAAGGAGCAAAGCTCAACTAATCATTCAATTCTAAAACATTCTAATTACAAATAAGCTTTTTTCCCTACATTATATACGCCCCCTTTGCTACTTGAGAAAAAAATATAGGCTTTTTCATGCTTAGGAAGCCTCTAACTATGCTTAAAATCTGCTTACATATGGTTTAAGTACAAAGCAAGATTACCTAAACTAATTATAATCAATGAGTCTAGCTAAGCAAAAGATTAAAGACTAAACTCATATCAAAGCCCCTCAATTAGCTGTAAGAAGTCTGCTTGCACATGGAGGAGAGAGAAAAAGGCTACTGGGAATATGTACTTTACGGCCAAGCAATCAGAATGGTCTTGCCTTTCCATCCTTGTTTGCTAGTGGTTGTACACCTTACTAGGCCAAAAAGCACTCATGATGGTATTTCTAACCACCCTTAACTTCCAACAATACAACAAGAGGTGATTGGAAGGCTGAAAAGTGGGAGTAACCACCTAAACAGCCAGCCAGGTGCAAGGAGTTGTTTTTGCTCGGTTTTTGTGCAGCTGATTTCTCTTGCTTGGAATTGATTTAGGCTTGCTCACTGTTTTGAACCCGAGAGTTGTTGTTTGTATCCCTAGCAAAATGATGGGCATTTCTTTGACTTTGATTGATGAATGTAGACTTCCTTGATTGATTTGGTATCCACATTAGGTTGGCTAAATGGACCTCTATCATGCTCCGTTTATTAAGAAGATTTTGACCTCAAATCTTCTACATAGTCATCTTACAAATAGGGGCTCAAATCCTCCATATTGAATGTAGATGATACACCATAGCCTCTTGGTAAATCAACCTTGTAAGCATTATCATTTACCTTTCTAATACATCAAATGGACCTTCAGCTCTTGGCATTAACTTGTTCTTGCGTTTTAAAGGGAAACGTTTCTTCCTTAAGTGAATCTAAACGAGGTCTCCTTGCTAAAATACCTTTCTTTTCCTATGCTTGTTTGCTTGGGCTTGATATGATGCATTGCTTTTCTCAATACTGCCCTTGACAAACTCATGTAACCTTTGGATTTCTTCTACCCTTGTGGTAGTATTCGCACTTGGCTTTTGGTCTAATGGCCATGAAGTGAGATCAAGTGGGCTAAGGGGATCAATTCCAAGACTGATTTGAATGGGGAAAGGCCAGTAGCCTTGCTAGGAGCCTTAGTATAAGTAAACTCAGCATGTGGTAGTAGCAAATCCCAGGCTTTGGCGAGAGGTTTAATCAAAGCTCTTAGGAATGTTGCTAAGGTTCGATTTGTAACCTCAGTTTGCCTATTTATTTGTGGATGACATGTCGTACTATGCTTCGGTTTAGTACCCATTTTCTTCCACAAAGTGATCCAAAAGTGACTAAGAAACTTGTTATCCCAACCAAAAATAATGGATCTAGGAATTCCATGTAACCTCCTCACCTCTTTGAAGTACAATCCTACAGTGTGTGTAGCATCATGTTGGTTTTGTTCCAGGGAATGAATTCGCCATCTTAGAAAGCCTATCCATGCTTACCGGATAGTAGTAATGCTCCCTTAGCATGGTAATAGTCTTGTTCTGACCATAATGGCCAGCTAATGAAGCTCCATGTACTTCTCTAATTAAAAGTTCACGGGCACTACACTTCGGAATACACAAGCAAGTACCCTTGAACAAGAACCTTTCTTGTAACAAGAAATCTCCTTTGGGGTTCTTTTCACAAGCAACCTACAACTCCCCAAAGTCTTCATCCTCAGAGTATAAACATTTTAGATGCTTAAAACCCACAATGCAAGCATCTAACTGAAATAGGAGTACATACCTCCTTAATAATGCATCGGCTCCTTGATTGAGTTTTCCCGATTTGTATTTGATTGTAAAGTGAAAGGACTGGAGATACTCAACCCATTTTACACGACGTGAGTTTAACTTGTGTTGGACTTGAATATACTTCAAAGCTTCATAATCAAAATGCAAAATAAACTCACTTGCCACTAGATGATGACTCTAGTATTCTAAGCAATGCACAATTGCATAAAACTCCTTATCATAGGTGGAATACTTTTGTCTTGAATCACATAATTTCTCACTAAAGAAGCCTAATGGCTTTCTTTCTTGAGTAATAACACCATTATCCCAACTCCAGATGCATCACATTCAACTTCAAAAACCTTTTCAAAGCATGGCAAAGCTAACATGAGCGCTTGAGTTAGCTTCTTCTTGACTTCTTCGAAGGCAGATTGGGCTTCAGGGGTCCATTTGAATGATGCACGCTTAATAACCTCTGTGATTGGAGCCATAAAGTTCCTTATGAACATCTTGTAAAAGGAAGCACGTCCATGGAAACTACGTACATCATGAATGCTTTGCGGAATAGGCCATGTCCGAATGGCTTCTAGCTTGCTCTCATCTGCCTTAATTCTATGACCAGTAACAATATAACCCAAGAAACGTGACCTCATGAGTAAAAAAGGAGCACTTGTTAAGGTTTCCAAACAACTTCTCATGTTTAAGAACTAGCATGAACTTGATGTTGTTGCTCATTCTTGCTATAAATCATAATATCATCCAAGTAAACAACCACAATCTGAATACTTGATTGATTAACCTCATAAAGGCACTTGGGGCATTGGAAAGACCAAACGGTATGGCAAGCCACTCAAACAACTCTTCTTTAGTCTTGAAAGTGGTCTTCCATTCATTTGCTTCTCCAATTCTGATTTAGTAGTAACCACTTCGTAGATCAATCTTTGAAAACACTTGAGAGCTATGCTATTCATCTAGCATATCCTCAAGTCTAGGTATAGGATACCTATACTTCATAGTGATTTTGTTAATGGCTCGACGATCCGCATATGCATGCTTTCATCATTCTTTGGAGCTAATAAGGGAGGTACAACAAAAGGGCTTAAAGACTCGTGAACTAGCCCTTTGGACATTAGTTCCTCAACTTGACACTGAATCTCTATGGTTTCTTTAGCATTCATCCTATAAGCAGGCTTGTTCGGAAGGATAGATCCTGGAATGAGATCAACATGGTGTTGGATGTCTCTCTTAGGGGGCAAACCTAAGGGTATCTCTTCAGGAAAAACGTGGTTGAAATGGTGGATTAGGGAAATGGGTATGGGGTGGCTTGGTAAGGAGGTTTCAGAATCCTCTTGAGCATTCAAAATCCTCTCTTTAAAAGCTCTAAACTCATGGTAAGAAGCCTTTAAAAGAGGTTCACTAAAGGTAAGTAGCAAATCAGAATGTTCAAGCCATCTTTGAGGCTTGTTTTTGTGGAGTTCAAATGGGGATAATGGAACCAAGGTGATCTTCTTCCTTCCCTTGAAAAATGAGTATGTGTTTAAGAACCCATTGTGCATCACTTTTTTGTCATATAACCACGACCTGCCTAGCAAGATATGGCATGCATCTATGGGGATAACATCACATCATAACTCATCTTGGCAGTTCTTTCCAATTGAGAACGAAATGAGGCATCGGGAGTTAACTTGTAACCCCTTGCTTTGATTTAGCCATTGGATATTAGAAGGGGATGAGCCGTAGCTTGCAAGCCTAGTTTCTCAATCATGCTGAGAGAAACAACATTTGCACAAAACCCTCCATCTATAATCATGGAACAAATCTTCCCTTGAACCGTGCTCCTAGAATGAAAAATGTTTTCCTTTTGCTCATCTTTGCACCCTTTTGGCCACTTAAAACTCTTCTCAAAACTAGCACTTCACCCTCATCTGTTTCCTCCTTAACCTCCTCTTAAGTTTCCTCTTGATCACCCTCTACATCCTCCTTCTTTTTCTCCTCAATTTCATGGTCTTTCACGGCTTGCCATTCAGCCAAGGTGATAAACTTTCGGTTTGGGCAGTCCGCGGCAATGTGTCCAAGCCCTTGGCACTTAAAGCATCTTCTAGTACTTAAGGGACTGGATTAGGCCTATTTTGAGGTGGTTGGCTCTTTTGTAGAGTTTGGGTTCTTTGTGGGGTGAATTGAGGTGGAACTGTGGGTTTTGGAAGTGAAATGGGGCTCCCCTCGTTAAAGGGTTGGTTCCGGGGTGGAGGCTTTGTAAACTCACATTCAAAGGGCCTTACTTTAGTTTGTTGCCCAACCTTGTGAGCAAGGACACAAACGTCATCAATAGTAGTGTATTATTGCAATTCCACCACATTAGCATGCTTAGGTTAAACACCTCCTAAGTACCTAACTATGGTTTGCTCTTCTGGTTCCTGAATATCACACTTAATCAAAAGTTTTTCAAATTCTCTTGTGTATTCTTCAACATTGAGGCTGCCATGGGTTAGGTTGTGGAGTTAGGAATGGCTATCTCGGACGTAAGTTGGAGGCAAAAACCGTGACTTGAGTTTAGCCTTCATATTTTTTACCAAGTTTTGATTGTGTTTTTCCTACTCCTTACTCTTTTGGCATATAAGTTTGTCCATCAAAGTGAGGTGTACATCCTGAGCTTAAGAGCAACCCGCTTGAATTTCTTGTCTTCAGGAGCATCCTTATACTTAAAGATGCGTTCAACTGTATGCATCTATTCTAGGAACTCATATGGATCAAGCTTGCTTTCAAATTCAGGAATTTCAACTCTAAAGTCATTAGAGTTAGCTGGGGGTCTTCATTCTCTTCTTGCACTTGTCAAAGGTTCCTCATCACTGGAAGAACTTAGAGCATTGCTTGCTGCCTCATCTTGCTTACTGTGACAGAACCCGTGGGACTTGCTTGTATTTTCTGTTTTTACTTCATTAAGTCACCAAGCTGCCTTCTCAAATACTCATTTTGAGCTTTGAGTTCTTGATTAGAATCCTTGAGTTCTTGGTTTGAGGCCGAAATGGCTTGGTTGTTCTTCAAAATAGCTTCAAGTTTCTCTTCCAAACTCATAATCACACTCATGGTGAAATCAGGTGAGCTTGAATCTGATTTGGGGTTTGTGTTTGGAAATGTGTTTGGGAATGAATATGGAAATATGGGGTGGTTTTAAGGCCAAGGAGAAACTCAACTCTGATACCAAAGTTGATGGATGCATGTATGAACTCAACTAATACTCAAAGGAATGCAGTGTTTAGCTAAGTATAAGCTGAACTTAGCTTGAGTTTCAAGGTGAATTCATGAACAATGTAAATGAAATGGAATGAATCTAAGCTTATTTCTTGGATATAGAAACACCATTAGGAACAAGATTAGGGTCCTTCACCTCAATTAGGATGTAGAAACACCACCTAATTAAGAGTTAAGACTCACTTGAACACCATCTAACTCGGCCTAAGCTAGGATAAGCAAGTTAAGTATTTCGGTTTTAGTAAAGGAGCAAAGCTCAACTTCTTATTCAATTCTAAAACATTCTGATTACAAATGAGCTTTTTTCCCTACCTTATACACATTCCCTTTGCTACTTAGGAAAACATTAGAGGTTTCTTCATGCTTAGGTAGCCTCTAACTATGCTTAAAATTAGCTTACGTATAGTTTAAGTACAAAGCAAGATTAGCTAAGCTAATTACAATCAACGAGTCTAGCTAAGAAAAAGATTAAAGACTAGAATCATCCCTAAGCTCCTCAATTTGCTCTAAGAGGGATGCTTGCACATGGAGGAGAGAGAAAGAGGCTACTGGGAACAAGCACTTTATGGCTAGCCAACCGAAATGCTCTTGCCTTTCCCTCCTTGCTTGCTAGTGGCTATTCACCTTACTAGGCCAAAAAGAACCCATGATAGTGTTTCTAACCACCCTTAACTTGTAATAATGCAGCAAGATGTCATTGGAGGACTGAAAAGTAGGAGTAACCACCTAAATAGCCAATTGGGTGCAAGGAGCCGTTTTTGCTCAATTTTTATGCAGCTGATTTCTCTTGCTTGGAATTGATTTAGGCTTGATTTCATTTCTCGAGGGAAAACCTCAGGATGTGTAAAAATCCCCCCATTAAGAAATTAGGGTTAAGTTAATTTTTGGTGGCTTAAAATCACCAAGTAAACAGAACCGGGTAGAACCAGGCTCAATTCAGCACGGTTTATAAAATGGCCTTGGTCCTTCACTTTGCACTTGATTTAACTTGAACTTCTTGGATGGACCTGATAGTTAACATCTTGGGGAACCAAAATATGTGAAAATAATGGACTTAAAATTAAAGAAGGCCTGAGTAATCTTGAACACAAGGCTAGCTCACTATTTTGAACCCGTGAGCTGTTGTTTGTGTCCCTAGCAAAATGCGGGACAGTTTTTGGACTTTGGCTGATGCATTTAGACTTCCTTGACTAATTTGGGTATCCACATTAGGCTGGCTACATGGACCTCCATCACTGTTGACATGAGACTATAGCTTGTTACAGTGCTGTCTACAAATGCATTACTAAATTGCTTTGTAGTAGAATGACTAGGGTGTATGACTTCCTTGTGAATGAGTCCCAAGGTTCTTTTGTTAAAGCCAAATGTATACTCCATAACATTATTACATGTCAAGATCTAATTGGGATATATCATAGGAAAGGAATCTCCCTAAGGGTAATTATGAAAGTTGATTTGAGGAAGGCTTATGACACCCTTAGATGGGAATTCATAGAGCACGTACTGCTGGGCTATGATTTTCCTCTTATGTTTGTCCTAAAAAGTAATGTATTGCATCTTTGATGTAAAGTTTTCTGTTAAAGTTAATGGTGGTTTGTTTGGTTACTTTGCAAGCAAAAGAGGGTTGAGCCAGGGTGACCACATATCCTGTCTAATTTTTGTAATGGTTATAGAATACCTTAATAGAACACTCAGGGAACCTACGTAGTAAAAGAGATGCCATCACCATCCATGTTGCAAGCCACTAAACCTGTGTATGTT
>JACYFF010010365.1:50450802-50526901 GCA_017589665.1 Selenicereus undatus | reverse complement strand
TACTACTACTACTACTACTACTACTACTACTACTACTACTACTACTAAAACAAAACAACAAGCCTACTATGAGGGGGTGATGACAGTGCTGAAGACCGATGATGATGCGTGTGACGATGATGATGCTGAGGACGGTGTTGACTGTTGATGGTGGTGACGATGGATGAAGAAGGTGACGGTGATGCTGATGAAGACGATGAAGATGATCGGTGATGGTGATTAGGCGTGGTGGGGATGAAGATGATGATGATGGGTACGGTGATGATGATGGTCACGAAGTATGATGAAGGTGGAAGATGCGTGGGGTGATGTGGTTGAAGATGGAGATGACGATGCTGAGGACGGTGATGTATGGTGATGAAGCTGATGATGATGGGTATGATGATGCTGATGATGTGGCGTGAGGAAGAGAATAAGGTGATGCTTGAAGATGAAGATGATGGGTGATCGTTGGGGATGGGTTTTTTTTTTTTTTTGAGGTTAGGCGTGGTTAATGGTTGAAGAAGGAGGGTTAGGCGTGGAGGTGTATTAATAGGGTGAGGGTTGGCTTCTAGGGTTTTCTTCTCCTTCTACCTTAGGTTTCTTCTTTCTCAAGACTTCTAACTCTTCTTCAATTCTTGAAACCCTAGCCCAATTTAATAATTATGAAAATAATATTTTTCATAAATTATTAAATTTGGACCGTCTTTATAGCCAAGCTTGTAAAACTCGAACTTCGACGTCATCCCTTCTCCTCTTTATTAAATTAACACTAACCCTAAAAAATATATAAAACAAAACAAATTAAACGAAATAATATATATAATATACTCAAATTAATTATAAAAATAATGCATGATTTTTGACTTAACAGCATGGCCTACTGAAAGGCTGAGTTATGTTGGCAAACTGCAGTTAGTGAACTCAGTCCTCCTGAGCATGTTTACATATTGCTGTCAGATCTTTATGCTTCCTAAGGCTATCTTGGACAAGGTCAATCAGTTATGTAGGCAATTCCTATAGGGATCATACTATATGGCTAGGAAAACATCATTTACTACATGGGATACTTTATGCTTATCAAAAAAAGAGGGAGGAATAGGAATTCGAGATAGTATTATATGGAATACTGTCCATGTCATTAAATTACTCTGGCATATAGCTAAAAAAGCATTTGGTTTACGAATAAAGCATGCCCATCATTATTATCTTAAGAGTGCATCAATCTGGATTGCACATAGCATACTAAGGATTCATGGTATTGGAAGTAGAATACCCAAACTGAAGACCTCATGGCGGAGGTCTTGGACGCTGACTACAATAATTGGAAGCAGGAACCTACCAGTATTTATAAAGTACAATCAAGCTGTAGCTGCTCGTCCACTCTTGCTTCACTTATTGAAACTATGATGAGCCAGCAGCCCAGCACCTAAATGTCTATTGGTTCTGGTAGCATATAGTTTTGAATTTAAAGTCTTAATGATGTTTAACTTGTAACGTAGTGATTTTCTAGAAACTACTTAAGTGGAATAATCCCCACAAGTGTATCAAAGATCCCCCTCGTCAAATTCTAAGTATTAGTACCTCATTCTTAACTGTATTATGTGTTTTTCCTGTTCTCCCAGAATCTTTAAATTGCTCGTTTTACATATAAATTATTTCATGCTTCAAAGGTAACTTTTGGGGAACCAGAACACTGGTCCTATTCCAGATGAAATCGGACAAATTATAATGCTTGAGCAGTTGTGAGTCTTAATCGTTGATTATGCCCAATATATGTAGTGATTGCAAGGTATAATCTTTCAAAATAATTAATGTTTTAAAATGTTATAGGATTTTAGAAGATAATCAACTAGTAGGACCTTTACCATGGAGCCTTGGGGGTTTGAAAATTTTGATGAGATTGTAAGTCCTTTACTAGAAGTTATATAAACTCTATCAACTAGTGCTGCTAATTGTTAATAATGTTCATGGGTTAACTTGCACATATAATATGTACATATATTCATATGTTTGATGTGATGATTCTTTTTTGGTTTTCATTAGACCATTTTCAGATTGTTGTTTATGGTATGTTTAGAACATGCTCGAAAACAAAGTGGTGCTCTGAATTTTCTTCTATGCTTTCTTCTATGCTTGTTGGCTTGAGTATGGTAGTTAGCATTGCACTTCTCAATCTTCTCCATTACTTTATCAAGTAATGCCTGAATTTTCTTTACTCTCTGCTCAACGTCAACACTTGGTTTCCCTTTAATGGCTCTTGGAAACAAGTCTCTTGGAGTTAGTGGGTCTGCACCATAAACTGTCTTGAAAGGGGAAAGGCCAGTATATTTATGAGGGGATTGGTTGTATGCAAACTCCACATAAGGCAACAATAAATCCCAAGCTTTACCTTGAGTCTTTATCAAGGCCCTTAAAAGGACTCCGATAGTCCTATTGGCGACTTTAGTCTGACCATAAGTTTGAGGATGGCAAGTGGTACTGAATTTGAGCTTTGTTCCTAGCTTCTTCTAAAAGGTAAGCCAGAAGTGGCTAAGGAACTTAGCATCCCTGTAGAGCTTGTCATAAAGTTACAGATTTACCACTACTCTAGATATAAATAAGGATATAGCATAGGGGAGTAGGGATCGAATCCATGAGGAAAGATATAATTTATGCTAGTCTAAACCTATTTAATCCAACTTTTTATTATTTTATTATTAAATCAACTTTATTAAAATAAATAATTATGAATCTGAAAATTACTATCTAATTTCCTAGAATTATGAAAATAAGAAATGAAAATTAAAACCTAATTTATTCTGAAGTTATTAAAACAGAAAATTGATTACTACTTGAGATTTTTAATAGAAACAGAAAAAAATACAAACCAGAAAAGTAATAACTAAATTAATAAAAAATTATTTAAAATATTATCTAGTTAATTTGGACAGAATTTTAAATACCTAATCATCTAGAAAACATTCCTAATTATTTTCCAAAAAATTAAACAGAAAATAAACTGCAGAAATTAAACAACAGAAATCAAAACAGAAAATTAATAATCTAATTAACTGCTTCAAATGAATTACAAAAATAATTATTAAAATTAACTATGAAATAATAACTAATTTTATTTACCTATAATAAATTTTATAACACAAAAATAAAATTTTAAAATAATTATTACGAATTTAACAAACAAAAAAAATTTGCACGATAAAACTATGACTATAATTAGAAATTAATTATGAAAAATTAGCAAATCAATTCTAAAAATTACAAAATTAAATTATAACAGATTTAAACACTTAATTAACCTAAAAAAACTCTAACTTTCAGAAATAACCTAAAAGAGCTAATATTAACCTAATTTCTAATTAACCAATTAAAACTAACAAATCAAAAACAGAAATCAAACTTGAAATTTTAAAGAAACAAAAAATCAAAAGCTAAAAACACTAATTATACTAAAATACCACCAAAAGACTAATATTGGGGGGGGGGGGGAGTAAATGAAATTTATATTAAAGCTTCCAAATTGAAGAATTAAAATTGACAAACTAGAGAAATTAACTAAAAAGGAACAAATAATTATCAAAGTTACCAAATTTATGAAAAATACTTCACATAATCTATATCCACCATGCAAATTAATATTTATCATCAACACAGAAATCGATTTTATTCATGAGTTAGACTGTAGAAGGCACCCACCAGGGTCTTCCTCGTTTTTCCTTATATTATAGTTTATTTAGGTCCAGCCCTAATATAAACCCTACTAGTTTTGATAACCCTCACACCAGCGCAAGAATTTAATCGAACTAGAGCATTACGTATTAGAAAAACATCATCTAACGCCTTGTAACCAATTTACCAGCAAACTGATTTAACAAGGATCTATAACGATTATCTAATTCTGAATTAGGGTGATACTAATGGTTAAAAGACTATAACTTTTACGTATTAAAGCCTTTTAACCTATCAGATGAATTCGTATTAAACTAACTAGTGTGCATTCTAATTAATATAATATGAATATCATGAACGATAAATACTAATCACTATAGAATCATGAATAAAAATCAATCAAACAATAAAGCATAAAACTTGTTTCAAAATAATTAATTTAGCATGGTTTCAAATAGATTATACTAAGCACATAAAAATTACTCACACATATTGTAATTTAAATTACAATAATTAACCAAAGATTTCATGTTTAATAATATGCTAAACACAAAAGAAATAAAAAAAAAAGAAATCCTACTTTGGGTGATGATGATGATAGTGAGGATGGCGATGATCCTGAGGAAGGGGTATGAAGTTACGGTGAAGATGATGATGGTTACGGTGATGAGGTGTGAAAGTGGCTACCGTGCTGGTTTGAAGATGGTGATGAGGATGATTTATGGTGAGGAACGAGATTGATGGTGAGGAGAAGAAGAAGGCGTGTGGTTTGTGTGTAAAGGGGAGATAGTGATTGAGGATGATGGTGGCGGATGATCACGATGTGAGTTGAGGGGTGAAAACTACTGTGGGTTCGAAGGAGGCAGCTGTGGTTTCTAAGGTTAGGCGTGGGTGTATGGTGAGATGAGATGGGATTTGATAGTTGATATATGATGAGGAGGAGAAGAGGGTGGGATAGGGTTTTAGCTACTAGGGTTTTTTCTTTCCTTAGACTCCTTCTCTCCCAAGTCTTCCAGGTTCTCTTCAACTATGAGTAATACTCTTGCCACCTTAGCCCAAATAAATCATTATGGAAATAATATTTTTCATAAATCATTATTTTTGAACTGACTTGATAGTCTAGCGTGTAAAATCTGAACTTCAACGTCTTATCTTCTCCTCTTTATTTTATTAATGCTTAACTTGAAAAATATATAAAATAAAGTAAATTACACGAAATAATGTATATAATATAATCAAAATAATTATTAAAACAATGCATGATTTTTGACTTAACAATCCCTATTTGATACAATGGTCCTTGGGACTCCATGCAACCTCATCACTTCCTTGAAATATAGCTGATCCGCCTAAACGGCATCATTGGTCTTTGTACAAGCTATAAAATTGGCTATTTTAGAGAGTCTGTCTACAACCACAAAGATAGAATCTTTTCCCCTTTGGGTCCTTGGCCAACATAAGACGAAATCCATGCTCACATCAATAAAAGGGCCAAGGGGTACAGGCAGTGCAGTACATAATCCTTGTGGCAATGAATGACTCTCTATTGCCTAGCATGTCACACACCTCTTGAGGATGTCCTGGACATCTTTGGTCATACTTGGCTAGTAGTAATGCTCATTGAGCATAGATGTCGTCTTGTTCTCCCTATGGCCAGTGAAAGCTCTTCCATGAACCTCCCCAATTATTAGTTCCTTTATCCCACACCTTGGAACACACAGTCTAGTTCCTTTGAACAAATACCCATTCTGTATTAGATAATCTCCCTTTGGCCTTTGTTTGCAGCTTTCATACAGCTCCTGAAAGTCCGCATCATGTTCATACAAGGAGTTGAGGTGCTCAAATTCCATAACACAAGCCTCAAGCTGAAACAATAGCAGGTGTCTTGTGAAATAGTGCATCTGCCCCTTGATTCAAGTTTGTAGATTTGTGTTTGATAGTAAAATGGAAGGATTAAAGGTCCTCCACCTACTTGACACATCTAGCATTGAGCTTGTGCTGGCCTTGAATGTATTTAAGAGCCTCATGGTCATAATGGAGTATAAACTTAGTAACCATGAGATAATGACTCCAGTGTTCTAAGCACCTGATGATGGCATAGAACTCTTTGTCATATATCGACTATCTCCTCTTTGAGTCAAAAATTTTCTCACTAAAAAAGGCCAATGGTTTGCCTTCTTGAGTTAAAACTCCTCCAATGCCTACTCCAGAGGCATCATACTCAACTTTAAACACTTTCTCAAAGTGAGGTAGGGCTAGCATAGGTGCTTGAGTCAGTCTCCTATTGATCTCTTCAAATGCTTGTTGAGCTTTGGAATTCCACTACAACGAGGTCCCCTTGATCACTTCAGTCATGGGTGCCATGATAATGCTGAAATCTTTGATGAACCTTCCATAAAAAGATACTAGGCCATGGAAACTCCTCACATTATGGATGCTTTTAGGAACACGCCAGTTCCTAATTGCCTCCACCCTGCTCTCATCCACTTGAAAGCTATTGCAGTGCCTATGTACCCCAAGAAAATGACCTGATGGGTGAGAAAGGTACACTTCTTAAGGTTACAATAGAGCTTCTCTCTTTCCAGAACCGGGATGATCTCCTTGAGGTGCTCTAAGTGCTCTTCCTCTGTCTTGCTATAAATCTGGATGTCATCAAAATAAACTACCACAAATCTCCCAATAAAGGTCCTAAAGACATGGTTCATCAGCCTCATAAAGGTGCTACGTGTATTGGACAGGCCAAAAGGCATGGCCAACCACTCATACAAACCTCCTTTTGTCTTGAAGGCAATCTTCCACTCATCACCCTCCCTGATTTTTATCTGATAATGGTCACTCCTCAAATCCACCTTTGAAAACACCTTTGAGCCATATAAGCACATCAAGCATGTCTTCTAACTTGAGAATAGGATGCATGTACTTAATGGTGATCTTGTTAATGGCTCTGCTATCTACACACATCCTCATACTCCTATCGTTTTTAGGAGCAAGCAAGGCTGGCACAACACATGGACTAAGACTCTCCCTATCCATTCATTTGGCCAACAACTCTTCAACCTGCCTTTGGATCTCCTAATTACCCTTAGGGTTCATTCTATAGACTGGTTTGTTGGGTAGGATAGCTCTTGGAATTAGGTCAATGTGGTGCTGAATAAACCTTGTTGGTGATGGGCCAGGTGGGATTTCTTCTGGGAATACAGGAGGAAACTGGTCAAAAATTAATTCGGCTTGTGGTGGAATACTTAGGGGTCAACTTGGTTTGTGTTAGCTTGGAGAACCTAGTTCTTAAAGGGTCTAAACTCATACTGTGAAGCCTTAAGGTCAGATTCCACTAGGGTCAATAGCTTTTCTGTAGGTTCAGCTAGCGTGGAGAGTTTGTGTTTGGGCATTTGATGTGGGGATAAAGGGGGAAGGGTTATCGTTTTGCCATCCTTAACAAAGGAATAAGTGTTTAGATAACCATCATGGGTTACCCTTCTGTCATGCAGTTATGGTCTCCCCAACAACACATGACATACATCCATGGGGGTTATGTCACACCAGGCTTCATCAAAATAACTTCTCCCAATTGAAAAAGCAACTAAACATATGGAATTAACTTGTAAGCCTTTACCTTGGTTAAGCCACTATATGCAGTAAGGATGAGGATGGACTAACATCTGTAATCCAAGGTTCTCAATAAGAGTAGTGGAGGCTACATTAGAGCAGCTTCCCCTATCTATTATCAAGGAACAAACCTTGCCTTAGATGGTGATCTGCTGTGGAAAAAGTTTTCCCTCTGCTCATCCTTGGTACTTCTTTGAACATTGATAGCTCTCCTAATCACCAACAATTCTCCATCATTAGGTTCAGCGAGGACCTCCTCATCTTTTTACTCCTCCATCAAGAAGATCTCCCTCTCATCTTGTACTTCTTAATGCTGGGCAGCCTGGTATGGGAATACCTTGGATCAAGTTCACTAAGGTACCTCACTATGGTTTGGTCCTCAGGTTCTTGTAAATCACATTTAATCAAGACTTTCTCAAATTCTCGAGTGTATTCCTCAACATACATGCTACCTTGAGTCAAACTATGTAATTGAGAGTAGTTATCCTAAAGGTAGCAAAGGGGTAAGAACCTCTTTTTGAGCTGAGACTTCTTCTTGGCCCAAGTTTTGATCTCGCTATTTCTCTTCTTGGTTCTCTTGGCACAAAGATTGGTCCACCAGAGAGAGGCGTATTTTCTTATCCTTAAGGCCACCAATTTGACCTTCTAGTCTTCAGGAATATGTTTGTAGTAAAAAATTCTCTCTATTGTGTGTAGCCAATCAAGGAAGTCATTTGGGTCAAGGCTCCCTTCAAACTCTGGAATTTCTATTTTGATATCAAAGTTAGGCTACTTGTGTTGGTGTGCTCTACTTCTCATTGGCCTTGGTTTAGAATCACTCTCACTAGAGGTGTCAAAAGGATTACCTTTGCTATCAGGCCTTTCATGTGAATGGCCAGAAGAGTTAGCTCTTTTAGAATGCAATGCTCTTCTCTTGTTCTTAAGAGATTATCTAAGTTGCTTCTTGAAGTATTCATTCTGCTTCCCAAGATACTTATAATTTTTCATCAAAGCCTCAAACTTTTCTTCTAATGTCATACTACTGCTCATCTTGCATAAACAGTTGGCTGGTTCTTTGTGGACTATGTGTTTGGGTCAAAGGATTATGTTTGGCTATGGTTCAGGCCTAGGAGAGTAGCTGAGGCTCTGATACTGAATATGATGTATATCAAGGCAAGATCATAAGGGAAACAAACTGGTAGACGCATTAACCCCAAACAAACTAGACTGAACCAGAGTGGTCTATTGGATTAAAGGGTATTTCCTTTGACTTTGTGATGGTTAATAGCTAATGCTAGCTTATCTAACTTTGCCACTTTAGGGCCATCCTTGATAATATTTTAGATACCTTTTCAAGCCCTTAAACGTGCCGAAGCTTGCTGTAAACAAGGGTAAAAATCAACTCTCTAAAACACTACCTAACTGACCTGAAACTAGACAGCCTGTTCTAGATGAATTAGCTAATTGAGCCAATGCTATGCTAGCAAAATATAGGGCAACTTGTATCACTTATTAGCTAATACGTGGGCTAGAAAATGAGCTAAGTTACTCCCCAAAAGGACCTGCTGATTACTGGACCAAATAGCAGAGTTTGGACTAGCTGGGCATACTGGGCAGAACACTGAAATTTGGACTTTGCTTCATGATCTTGAGAACTAAGACTTGAACATTCTGACTTGGATTGGCTTTAGTGGAGGGATCTTCACCAAAATTTCAACCAAGCTGTATTCATTCTTTACATGGAATTACTGGGCATATATATAGAAGGACCTTTCTCGTTTAACAAACTGGACAATTTTGTAAGCACAACATCTTTATCTGTTGATCTATTCTACAATCTCATTGAGTCAAATAGCTTATGGCTAAATTATACTGTTCTCTCCAAGAGGATATCTGATCTCAATACCACGAGCATGGCTTTCCCAAACTTGATGGATATGAATAATTTACAAAAATTATGAGTCTCGTTAATATGGTGTCACAGAATAAACATTTGACATCTCCAATAGCAGAGTTTTCTCATATTGTTTGTTACAAATGCTTAGGGTGTTGAGGAATTGCTTAATTATGGGTCATATCCCATGTTATATCCAAAACTTATCAAAACTGAAGCACCTGTAGGTTGTTTTTTTTTTTAGGTTGCTGTATATGGTGCTTAAAATTTCGTTGATGTTACATTGTTACTGTAATGCAAGATTCACGATTGTGAGACACTTAATGAAATGGCTAACTCTATTAAACATATCTACTGCAGGGACTAAGCTTCAATCAGTTGAGTGGTCAAGTTTTAGACCCTATGCGGAGCCTGAAACGTCTTTAATATCTGTAAGTGAAAATGCATCTGTACAAGTATTTCTCCACATGGATGCAAGTTACCTAATTTTTTTTGAGATGGGTTCAAACCTTACCTACATTGGTTTTTTGAGCCTCCCTTCAACCCCTCTCCCAGAAAAACAAAAGAAGCTGGATAATACCAATTCCCAAACAACTTCATCTCACATTGTTGACTGCTTGGTTGCTCTTATCCTCTAGTTTAATAATCAGTGGCATTGCTGATATAGGTTCTTGACAGACAACTCTTGTTCCGGTACATTACTGAGTTGGATTTTAAATAGCAAGCAGAAATTGTGAGCTATTTTCTCTTTCTTTCTATTCTTCTGCAACTATAGTTCTCTCTTCTGAATGGAACCCTTTAATGCTTTTCTCTTCTCTGGTTTTTACTTATTATTATTTTTGGTTGTAGTGATGTATCTTATAACAACTTTATTGGTTTGACCCCAGCTAGTTGCCAAGTGTCAAATGTGTAAGATTAGTACAAGGCACTAGGCCTATTTTATTTCAGTTTTCTTTCAACAAAGCCCCTAAAGTTGATCTCTTCTGACTGTTTTCTGTATGCACTAGGAACTTCGTTGCTAGTTATTCATCTACAAAGGGCAATTCGTAAGCTTCCCTGTTGATTCTTCTACTTTATTTTGATCAAGGATGGAAAAACGGTCTCTACTCAACTAGTTTACCAATCACAACATAATTTTTGTTTTGCAGAGTCAACTGGTGTTTGATGAAAGACCATCCTTGTACGAATTGTCAGTGTAAGTATTACAGTTTGGACATGTGAACATTTTATTGGGCTGAGTTAGCTTTAGGTGGTTTTGCTTTGTATTGATGGGATATTCAGCTTTGGTGGGTTCAGGGTCAAATGTTTGGGTTTAGGTTGATAAGAAAACGTAACAAATTGGACGGGTGTTCCTGTGTGGTTTAAGTAAGGTCAAACTGATTCTCTTTATTTTGTATTTTGCTATTGGATTTTCAAGATGTATAATTGTTAAGGATTGCTTTCGCAAGATTGAGTCTATGTTGGACTTGGCCACATTTAGAGATACCCGAGGTGATATGAGTCCAAATGTTAGGGAGAACATTTTCAAAGAAAAGCTGTTGGATTTAAGTGTATGACATAGATATGTGTTCAAGTGTTGGACTTAGATATTTCAAAGCAATTTGCTAGATTTAAAGCCTAATTTAAAGCATCTAGGTTAGCACACATTTGATGCGTGACCAATATTTGCATAGTAGAGTAGAATGTTGCATGTAACATAGGGGTGATTGACCTGATTGTTCAACTAAGTCAAATCATAACATTTTCTTGCACACTCCATTGTCTTGCAGATGATTCTTTGTTTATCAATAGTGGCTGACACTAGATGAGCTTTGAAGGCCATGAGTATGAAGAGGATTCTAGCCCTGGGGGACCTTCAACTTTTTTACGTTAGGACAAAAGTGGGCTTACAGTAACACTGGATCTGTTTTTAACAACAACTTCATCAAGTTTGTAGCACTAGAGACTTCTAATCCAAATGTCATTGGGATCTATCAAACAACGCGTTTAGTACCTATATAACTCAAGTATTATGGCCTTTGCCTACGAGAAGGCCATTACACAATGAAGCTGCACTTTTATGAGATTATGTTTTCTGATGATGAACCCTTTAGCGGTGATGACGGGCGGATCCTTGATGTGGCAACCCAGGTGAATCAACAATCCTTTTGTGACAAATTTTGACTGAGCGAAAAACCCATGTCGAATAATCTCATGTGGAAGATTTGAAAGTATACTGTGAATCAAGGCTGAAGTGTGGCAATTGAATTTCATGTAAATCTGAATGGACTTGATGCATAGTAAACTCTCTGTTACCATTGACAGATTGAGCTGGTGAGATCAGAATTATCCTTTAGGATTACTAACGGCTCTTTTTCCTTGATCCCTTGTCTTTGGGGTCTTGTAAAATAGGGGAATGTAGTTCTGAAGGATTTCAACATTGCAGTAGTAGCTGGCGGAGCTGGAAAAGAAATCGTTAAGGAGTTTAGTAAAATCTACGTTAAAGGTAGCACACTTGAGGTCTACTTATAATGGGCAGAAAAAGGAACGCCATCTATCCCTACCAGAAGCACATATGGACCTCTTATATCTGGGATCTCAGTGACACCGAGTTAGTCAACATTATGTTCTACAACTCTATTTGTTTCTCCTCATTTTTCATTACTTACATTGCATCTGGCATTAATTCAAAGAATTCAAAATTGCGATGAGCTTATCTCATCGAGCCATTTTTGGGATTGTGGTTGCTGTTGGAGTAATGACACCCAAAAGGGTGTTCACTCACTCTGTTTATCTTTTCCTTTTGTATATCCCACTCTCATTGTGCCTGTTTTGAAGGGTTTTGAAGGTCCATATGTGCCTGTTGAATAACTTTTCGGGAGTGTTTTGAAGGGTTTATATATCCCTCTCTCATTGTGCCTGTTGAATAACTTGAAGCCATGTTTAAAGAGGGTTGAGGGTGCCTTGGGCTGCCACATGCGCTCGCACCATCGCCGTTCGCTTGTCTGGGCTGGGCTGGGTGCGGCGCGGGCCGCAGGCTGTGGGCCTCATTACTTATTTTTTGGAGGAATTTTCTTTGTACTGTTTGCTTATAAGTTGTTGTAAGTCTAGCAACTAATTACCAAGCTTGACTAAGTCTTCTTAGACTAAAGCTTCAGTTACCATGATCCTCTCCCATTCCTAAATTTTTCACCCCCATTTTACTCCCTTTTTAATGCTGGTTAATAGCTCTTTACTTCCCTCTGGCTATTATAAAAGGAGCCTTTCTGCAGCTCTGAAAAGACAAACAGAAATCACAAGCCTTCTCTCCTCTTTCCTTCTTTCTTCCTGGGCAAAAGATGGTTATACTCCATAGTCTCTCCCTCGAGTGCACAAGTGAGAGGCTTGTTGTGTTAAACCTTGGGGAGCTTTGTCACCCATACGATTTGCACCAAAGTTGGGTGAATTTAGCTTTTAGGTCAGTGGTTTGATCCATGACACAGTTCATCTCTCTGTATTCTAAGTAGGCATTTCATTCGTTATTCATACAATCTGAAAGTTAAAATTAATGGCTATACCTTCAAAAAAACTTCCTGAACTCTACAAAATTGAATCCCTTGGTGGAACCAATTACAAGTGTTGACCCAAAAAACTGCTCCTCTATTTTTCAACGTGAGATCGATTATGTTCTCACTACTGACCTTCTTAACGACACTAGTACAACTACTGATGTTGAACCTTCTACTCATGCTGTCCCTAAAACACCTTCCATCCCCCTTGATGATGCCACTAAGAAAAAACTTGAATATGACAGCAAAAATGTACAAAGTTATTTACTGAACAATATGTCCAACCCAATATTTGATTTATTTGTGAACTTCAAATATGCAAAGATTATATGGACCAAACTAGATGCAAAATATGGTTCAGACGATGCTGAAAAGAAAAAGTATGTCGTCGGCAAGTGGCTGCAGTTCCAGATTGTGGATGACAAATCGATCATAGAACAAGTTCACACATACGAGAATATGTGTGCTGAGGTTCTTGCAGAAGGCATGAAGATGTGTGAAATCCTTTAAGCCAAGGTGCTGATCGAACAGTTTCCACCATCTTAGAACGATTACAGAAACCATCTAAAGCTTAAGAAAAAGGATCTCATAGTGCAGGAACTAATCAGCCACATGTGGACTGAAGAAGCAAACTGACTGAAAGATAGGATGTCCTCTTTTTCGTTAAATTTTGTTAATTGTAACTTGGTTGAATCTGCTGTGCCAATGAACAGAGACAGGTTCAAAGGCAAAGGTAAGAAATTCCAGTAGCCAAATCACAATCTCAGAAAACAGAATGCTGTCAACAAGAAAAATTCAGAAGCCCATGGTAGTGTGTTATGTGCGCGGTAGACTTGGACACAAGGCCTATCAATGCAATATGACAGAATGGATTCTGGATTCAGGAGCTTCAAGACATTTTTGTGCCAGCAAAGAACTCATGATTGATTATGAAGACATTGTTGATGGACAATGCGTCTACATAGGCAACTCATCTACAGTTACTGCCAAGGGCAAGGGGTTGATTTTACTTAAGTTTACTTCTGAAAAAATGTTGTCTTTAAGTAACGTTTTATTTGTCCATTCCCTTCGTAGAAATTTAGTTTCTAGTACCCTTCTTGATATTGCTGGTGTGAAAATTGTGCAAGAAGCTTGCAAAATTGTTGTCATGCGAAATGGAGACTTTGTTGTGAAGGGGTATCATAATGGGGGATTACTTATTCTAAATTCTACTGCACAAGTTAATAATGAAATTGCTGCTAATTCTGTTTATATTGCTGAGTCTATTGATTTGTGGCATGGTAGGCTTGGACATGTTAATTTTGCTTCATTGAAAAGGCTTAAAAACATGTGATTAATTCTAAATGTAAATACTGAAAACTATTCTAAGTGCCCTGTCTGTGTTGAAGATAAATTTGCCAAGAAACCGTTTAAATCGATAACCACTAGAAAAATAGTTTTGTTGGAACTTATGAATTTAGATTTAGCAGCCTCTAAGAACACAATGAGTAAGGGTGGAAAGAAATGGTATATCACCTTTGTAGATAACTGCTCTAGGTATACCAAGGTTTACCTTCCCAAGTCTAAAGATGAGGCTGAGGAAATGTTCTTAAAGTACAAAGCTAAAGTTAAAAACCTGTTAGACCAAAAAATTGAGAGAGATAGGTCGAATAGAGGTAGGGAATATGATACCAATTCCTTGACTACTTTTTGTGAGAAAAATGGCATAATACATGAGACCAGTGCCCCTTACACGCCTTAACAAGATGGTGTTATTGAACGGAAAAACCGTACCCTTAAAGATATGATAAATGTCAGGCTTATAAGTTCTGGTTTGTCTGATAACATGTGGGGGGAGGCTGTGTTGATTGCTTGTTTTATACTCAATAGAGTTCCCCATAATAAGTAAGATCAGACCGCATATGAGTTATGGAAAGGATATGCTCCTAACCTGAATTATCTGAAAGTGTGGGAGTGCTTGGCCAAAGCTGCACTGCCTAGTAATAAACGTTTGAACATTGGCCCCAAGACTTTTGACGTTGTTTCATTGGTTATGCTCTTAATAGTGCCGCAAATAAATATATGTCATTATCTGATTTTTCTGTTTCTGAATATAGAGATGCTGAATTTTTTGAGCATGTTTTCCCTTTGAAAAAGGATATGCCTCAGGTTATGTCTAATGTCGTTGCTGAACTTGAGAACATGCTTGCTTCTAGCACTAGTGGTAGAGACTTCGTAACTAAACCTAGAAGAAGCAAGAGACAGAGGACTGAAACTAGTTTTGGGCTTGACTTTATCACTTCCTCTTTAGTAGAAGTCCTTGAGAGGTTTGATGTTGATGCATTGACCGATGAGGTTGTGTCTCTTTTCTTACTTGAGGACGATCCTAGATGCTATCAAGAGGCTATGAGGTTAATAGATGCTACTTTTTGGAAAGAAGTTGTTAAGAGTGAAATAGATTCCCTTCAGTCAAACAAAACTTGGGAGTTGACCGACTTGCCTAAGGGGTGTAGACCTATTATTAGTAAATGGATCTTCATGAAGAAACTTAAGACAGATGACACTATTGAAAGGTACAAAGCTGGATTAGTTATTAGAGGCTTTGACCAAAAGAAGGGAGTATATTTCTTTGGTATGTATTCCCCTGTGACAAAAATTGCAACAATTAGAACTTTAGTTGCCTTAGTTGCCATTCATGATCTTGTGGTGCATCAAATGGATGTTAAAACAACTTTCCTCAATGGGGACTTAGAGGAGGAGATTTATATGTCACAACCTGAGGGGTGTGAGGTTCCCGCTCAGGAGAACAAAGTATGCAAACTGAGAAAATCCCTGTATGGTCTAAAGCAAGCCCCCAAACAGTGGTATGAAAAATTTGCTAGGTGTTTAGAGAAAAATGGCTTTGTTTTTAACAACTTAGATTCTTGTGTTTATTCTAAGATGATTGGATCAGATTATGTGATCATATGCTTATATGTAGATGACATGCTGATCTTTGGTACCAACTTGTCTGTTATTAATGAGGCTAAAAGACTTTTGTCTTCTCTCTTTGAAATGAATGATTTAGGAGAAGCGGATGTGATCTTGGGGATTAAACTTGGAAAAACCAAGAGTGGCTTTTCCATGTGTCAGTGTCTCATTACATTGAGAAAATGTTGAAAAGATTTAATCCTTTTGATGTGGTAGCTGTGAGAGCTCCCTATGACTCTAGCACACATCTTAAGAAGAATAGAGGACCTAGTGTGTCTCAAATTGAATATGCAAAAATAATAGGCAGTTTGATGTTTATGATGAAATACACTCATCTTGATATTGCATATACTATTAGTAGACTAAGTAGGTACACTCATAACCCTGCTAAAGAACATTGGGATGCAATTCATCGTTTGTTGAGGTACCTTAGAGGTACAATGGATTGCTGTTTACATTTTTGTAAATTTCCTGCTATACTAGAAGGTTTTTGTCATCTAAATTGGGTTGCTGATAATGATGAAGTAAGTTCCACTAGTGGCTATGTTTTTACATTGGGAGGAGGAGCTTTTTCGTGGAAGTCTGTAAAACAGACGAGTATAGCTTGCTCAACCGTGGAATATGAGTTTATTGCTATTGAGTTGGCAGGTAAAGAAGCAGAATGGCTTAAGGGTCTCTTGATAGACATACCCTTGTGGGGAAAACTATCAACACTTATCTCCCTGCACTGTGATTCGCAAGCAGCAATGAGAGTTGCACACAACTGTGTTTATAACGGAAAAAAAAGACATATTCGTATTAGACATGGTGCGGTAAAGCAATTGCTGCAGCATGGTGTTATCTCCTTGGAGTATGTGAGATCCGAGAAAAACTTAGCAGACCCTCTCACAAAGGGCTTTCCAAGAAGAGTAGTTCTCGAATCGTCGAGGGGGATAGGGCTGAAGCCCATGGAATGAGGAGGTATGGTGGATACCCTTTTGTGGTCAAACATAGTCATACTAATCTTCTAATTGCATTACTTCCCATCCCTATGGCGTGTGGTAGTGATTGTGCTATACGAAGCACATAAGTGAATCCATAGCCTATTACGGTGGTGCCATAGAGAAGCACTTGACGTTTTCATCATCATTCTATAAGAGGTCGAGCTAACTTATGCTCTTAATAATTCCAAGCCATGATATGGTGGTCTAAGTGTAGATAGACTGATGGAATTACCTAAGTAAGTGTGAAGGTCTGGCTACCTTCTATAAGAGACTAGGTTTGTCTCTTTAGAGCACTTATGAGACCCGACGTTTACGCACGGGCCTTAAAAGTGCAAGTGGTTTTCGCATAGTGTATATCTTTTAGTGTTGATATGTGTTGAGAGGGTCTCATCTAAAGTTTAACTAGTTCAAGACTAAGTTCATTTGTTAGACTTAGCTATTGCCTGTCCTCACTACATATCAATTCAATCGAAAGACGTTGATATCCAAGTATCCGACCCTTATTGCCCAGGAAATCTTTCTCATTCTTCCATTTCATTTGTGTGTCATTAGTGGGGGATTGTTGGAGTAATGGAACCAAAAAGGGTGTTTACTCACTCTCTTTATGTTTTTCGCCCCCCATTTTACTCCCCTTTTTAATGATGGTTAACAGCTCTTTGCTTCCCTCTGGCTATTATAAAAGGAGCTTCTCTGTAGCTCTGAAAAGATACATAGAAATCACAAGCCTTCTATGCTCCTCCTATTTCTTCATGGGCAAAAGATAGTTATACTCCATAGTCTCTCCCTCGAGTGCATGAGTGAGAGGCTCGCTGTGTTAAACCTTGGGGAGCTTCTTCGCCTTTATGAGTTGCACCGAAGTTGGGCGAATTTAACTTTCAGGTCAGCGGTTTCACACACGACATAGTTCATCTCTCTGTATTTTAAGAAGCCATTCATTCGTTATTCTGGCAATCTCAAAAATAAAATTAATGGTTGCACGTCCAAAAACTCTTCCTGAACTCTGCAAAATTGAATCCCTTGATGGAACCAATTACAAACGTTGGTCCCAAAAATTGCTCATATGTTTTGAACAAATTGAGATCGATTATGCTCTCACTGCGGACCTTCTTGACGACACCATTACAACTACTAATGCTGAACCTTCTACTCATGTTGTCCCTAAAACACCTTCCATCCCGTTTGATGACGACACCAAGAAAAAACTTGAAAAGGGCAACAAATTGGCTCGGAGCTATTTACTGAACAATATGTCGAACCCACTATTTGATTTATTTATGAACTTCAAATTTGCAAAGATTATACAGACACAACTGGACGCGAAATATGGTTCAGACGACGCTGGAAAGAAGAAGTATGTCGTCGGTAAATGGCGGCAGTTCTAAATTGTGGACGACAAACCGATTATGGAACAAGTTCACACCTACGAGAATTTGTGTGTTGAGGTTCTGGCAGAAGGCATGAAGATATGTGAAAATTTTCAAGCCAACGTGCTGATTGAAAAGTTTCCACCCTCTTGGAAAGATTACAGAAACTATCTCAAGCACAAGAAAAAGGATCTCCCACTGCAAGAACTAATAAGCCACATATGGACTGAAGAAGCACACCGACTGAAAGATAAGATGTCCTCTTTTTTATTAAATTTTGTTAATTATAAATTGGTTGAATCTGCTGTGCCAACGAACAGAGATAGGTTCAAAGGCAAAGGTAAGAAATTCCAGACGCCAAATCATAATCTTAGAGACTAGAATGCTATCAACAAGAGCATTCAGAAGCCCATGGCAGTGTGTTATGTGTGCGGCAAGCTTGGACATAGGGCCTATCAATGCAATCAGCGAAAGGGGTTAGTTCAAGCCAGACAAAAGTCCACAACACCCACTGCCAACAATACTGGAACCGTAGACAATGAGATAATATGTGCAGTTACCATCTTGGAGGCAAATCTGGTGCACAATCTGACAGAATGGATTTTGGATTCAGGAGCTTCAAGAGATGTCTGTGCGAATAAAGAATTCATGATTGATTATGAAGACGTTGCTGATGGACAATGCGCCTACATGGGCAACTCATTTATAACTGTTGTCAAGGTTAAAGGGAAGGTTTTACTTAAGTTTACTTCTGGAAAAATGTTGTCTTTAACTAATGTTTTATTTTTCCCTTCCATTCGTAGCAATTTAGTGTCTACTACCCTTCTTGATATTACTGGCCTGAAAATTGTGCAAGAAGCTGGTAAAGTTGTTATCATGCGAAATGGGGACTTTGTTAGGAAGGGGTATTGTAGTGGGGGCTTACTTGTTCTAAATACCGTTGCATAAGTTAATAATGAAACTGTTGGCAATTCTTTTTATATTGCTGACTCTGTTGACTTGTGGTATGGTAGGCTTGGACATGTTAGTTTAGCTTCATTGAAAAGGCTTTGAAACATACAATGAATTCCAAATGTGAATGCTGAAAACTGTTTTAAGTGTCATGTTTGTGTTGAAGCAAAATTTGCCAAGAAACCGTTTAAATCGGTAACTACTAGAAAAACAAATTTGTATGAACTTGTGTATTCAGATTTAGCAGACTTTAAGAACACAACGAGCAAGGGTGGAAAGAAATGGTTTATCACCTTTGTAGATGACTACTCTAAGCATACCAAGGTTAACCTTCTCAAGTCTAAAGATGAGGCTGAGGAAATGTTCTTAAAGTACAAAGCTAAAGTTGAAAACCAGTTAAACCGAAAAATCAAGAGACTTAGGTATGACAAAGGTGGGGATTATGATGCCAATTCCTTAACTGCTTTTTGTGAGAAAAATGGCATAACACATGAGACCAGTGCCCTTTACACGCCTTAACAAAATGGTGTTGCTCAACGGAAAAACTGTACCCTGAAAGATATGATGAATGCCATGCTTGTAAGTTCTGGCGTGTCTATAGAGTTTAAAAATAGCTGTAGATGAGTTCCCCAAAAGAAGTTAGATCTGACCCGATATGAGTTTTGGAAAGGACATGCTCCTAGCCTGAAATGTCTAAAAGTGCGGGGGTGCTTGGCCAAAGTTGCACTTCCTAGTCACAATCGTTCAAACATTACCCCCAAGACTTTTAGCGCTGTCTCATTGGTTATGCTCAAAACAGTGTCGGATATAGATTTATGTCATTATCTGATTTTTCTATTTCTAAATATAGAGATGCTGAATTTTTTGAGTATGTTTTCCCTTGGAAAAAGAATTTGGCTCATGTTGTGTCTAATGTCGTGCCTGAACATGTGAAGTTGCTTGCTTCTAGCTCTAGTGTTAGAGATCTGGTAACTGAACCTAGAAGAAGCAAAAGACAGAAGACTGAAACTAGTTTTGGGCCTGACTTTATCACTTCCTTTTTAGTAGAAGTCCTTAAGAGCTTTGATGTTGATGCATTAACCGATGAGGTTGTGTCTCTTTTCTTGCTTGAGGAAGATCCTATAACCTACCAAGGGGCTATGAGGTCTATAGTTGCTACTTTTTGGAAATAAGATATTAAGAGTGAAATAGATTCCCCTGAGTCAAACCAAACAAGGGAGCTAGCCGACTTCCCCATGTGGTGTAGACCTATTAGTAGTGAATGGATTTTGAAGAAGAAACTTAGGATGGATGGTACTATTGAAAGGTACAAAGCTAGATTAGTTATTAGAGGCTTTGAGCAAAAGAAGGGAATAGATTTCTTTGATACATATTCTCATGTGACAAAAATTAAAACAATTGGAACTTTAGTTGCTTTAGCCGCCATTTGTGAGCCTGTGGCGGATCAAATGGATCTTAGAACAACTTTCTTCAATGGTGACAAAGAGGAAGAGATTTATGTGTCACAACCTAAGGAGTGTGAGGTTCCCACTCAGGAGAACAAAGTATACAAACTTAGAAAATCCCTGTATGGTCTAAAGCAAGGCCCCAAACAGGGGTACGAAAAATTTGCTAGCTCTTTAGAGAAAAATGGCTTTGTTGTTAACAACTCAGATTCTTGTGTTTATTCAAGGATGATTGGATTTGATTATGTGATTATGTGATCATATGGATGATATGCTGATCTTCGGTACCAACTCATCCATTATTAATGAGGCAAAAAGACTTTTGTCTTCTCTGTTGGAAATGAAAGATTTAGGAGAAGCGGATGTGATCTTGGGGATTAAACATACAAAAACCAAGAGTGGCTTTTCCTTGTGAAAGCCTCATTACATTGAGAAAATTTTGAAAAGATTTAATTCTTTCGGTGTGGTACCGGTGAGAATTCCCTATGACTCATATATCTTAAGAAGAACAGAGGTCCTAGTGTGTCACAAATTAAATATGCAAAAATAATAGGCAGTCCGATGTTTCTCATAAACTACACTCGTCCTGATATTGCATATGCCCTTAGTAGACTGAGTAGGTACACGCATAACCCTGCTAAAGAACATTGGGATGCACTTCATCGTTTGTTGAGATACCTTAGAGGTACTATGGATTGGTGTTTACATTTTTGTAAATTTCCTTCTGTACTAGAAGGTTTTTGTGATGCAAATTGGGTTGCTCATAACGAGGAAGTAAGTTCTACTAGTGGCTATATTTTTACATTGGGAGGAGGAGCTATTTCGTGGAAGTCTACAAAATAGACATGTATTGCTCGCTCAACCATAGAATTTGTGTTTGTTGCTCTTGAGTTGGCACGTCAAAAGGCAGAATGGCCTAAGGGTCTCCTTATAGACATACCATTGTGGGGGAAACAATCACCACATTTCTCCTTGTATTGTGATTCACAAGTAGCAATCGGAGTTTCGCACAACAGTGTCTATAACGGAAAAAAGAGACAAATCCATATTAGACATGGTGCGGTAAAGCAGTTGCTGAAGCATGGTGTTATCTCCTTGGAGTATGTGAGATCTGGGAATAACTTGACAGAACCTCTCACAAAGGGATTGCCAAGAAGAGTAGTTCTCGAATCGTCGAGGGGGATGGGGCTGAAGCCCATGGAATGAAGAGGTATGATGGATACCCATTTGTGGTCAGACAAAGCCATACTAAACTTCTAATTGCACTACTTCCCATCCCTATGGCATGTGGTAGTGCTTGTGCTATAGAGAAGCAAAATAATGAGTCTATAGCGTATTATGGTGGTGCTATGGAGAAGCACTTGATGGATTCATCATCATTCTATAAGAGGTTGACCTAAGTTATGCTGTTAATAATTCCAAGCCATGATAGGGTGGTCTAAGTGTAGATGGATTGATGGAATTACCTTTGTAAGTGTGAAGGTTCGCTCGCCTTCTATGAGACACTAGGGTTGACTCTCAAGAGCACTTATGAGACCCGAGGTATGCTCATGGCCCTTTGAAGTGCATGTTGTTATTGCGGACTATATATCCTTTAGGGTTGACATGTGTCGAGAGGGCCTCATCTAAAGTTTGACTAGTTTAAGACTAAGTTCACTTGTCAAACTTAGCGGTTGCCTCTCCTTATTGCGTATCAATTCAATAAAAAGACATTGATATCTAAGTATCTGACCCTCCTTGCCCAGGAAATCTTTCTCATTCTTCCGTCTCTTTTGTGTGTCATTAGTGGGAGATTGTTAGAGTAATGGCACCCAAAAGGGTGTTCACTCACTCTCTTTATCTTTTCCTTTTGTTATCTCGCAGGGAACTTTTGGGGGTTGTTTTGAAGGGTTTATATATCCCACTCTCATTATGACTGTTGAATAACTTGAAGCCATATCTGAAGAGGTTGAGGGTGCCTTGGGTTGCCACACAATCACGCGCGCTGCCGTCGCTTGTCCATCCAGGCTAGGTGCAGCGTGGGCCGCGGGTTGTGGGCCTCATTGATTATTTTTTGAAGGAGTTTTTTTGAACTGTTTGCGTATAAGCTATCGTAAGCCTAACGACTAATTAGAAAGCTTGACTAAGTCTTCCTCCATCAAAGCTTCAATTACCATGATCCTCTCCCATTCCTAGATTTTTCTCCCCTTTTTTACTCCCTTTCTTAATACTGGTTAAGAGCTTTTTGCTTCCCTCTGGCTATTATAAAAAGAGCCTCTCTGCAGCTTTGAAAAGACACACAGAGATCACAAGCCTTCTCTCCTCTTCTCTTCTTTCTTCGTGGGTAAAAGATAGTTATACTCCATAGTCTCTCCCTCGAGTCGACGAGTGAGAGGCTCGCTGTGTTAAACCTTGGGGAGCTTCTTTGCCTTTACGACTTGCACCGAAGTCGTGCGAATTTAGCTTTCAGGACAGTGGTTTCATCCATGCCACAGTTCATCTCTCTATGTTCTAAGCAACCATTTTATTCGTGATTCTTAATATCTGAAAGTTAAAATTAATAGTTGCACCTCCAAAACTCTACCTGAACTCTACAAAATCGAACCCCTTGATGGAACTAATTATAAATGTTGGTTCCAAAAACTGCTCCTCTGTTTTGAGCAACTTAAGATCGATTATGTACTCACTACTAACCTTCTGGACGACACCAATACAACTGCTGATGCTGAACCTTCTACTCCTGCTATCCCTAAAACACCTTCCATCCCGCTTGATGACGACACCAAGAAAAAAATTGAAAAGGACAACAAATTGGCTGAGAGTTATTTACTTAACAATATGTCGACCTACTAATTGATTTATTTGGGAACTTGAAATCTGCAAAGATTATATGGACCAAACTGGACGTGAAATATGGTTTAGATGATGCTGGAAAGAAAAAATATATAGTCGGTAAGTGGCGGCAGTTCCAGATTGTGGACGACAGACTGATCATGGAACAAGTTCATACCTACGAGAATCTGTGTGCTGAGGTTTTGGCAGAAGGCATGGAGATGTATGAAATCCTTTAAGCCAATGTGCTGATCGAAAAGTTTCCACCATATTAGAATGTTTACAGAAACCATCTCAAGCATAAGAAAAAGGATCTCACACTGCAGGAACTAATCAGCCACATGCGGACTGAAGAAGCACACCGACTAAAAGATAAGATGTCCTCTTTTTAGTTAAATTTTGTTAATTGTAACTTGGTTGAATCTGTTGTGCCAATGAACAGAGACAGGTTCAAAGGCAAAGGTAAGAAATTCAAGAAGCCAAATCATAATCTCAGAAACCAGAATGCTATCAACAAGAAAATTTAGAAGCCCAAGGTAGTGTGTTATGTGTGCAGCAAGCCTGGATAGAAGGCCTATAAGTGCAATCAGCGAAAATGGTCAGTTCAAGGCAGAAAGAAGTCCACAACGCCCATTGCCAACATTGCTAAAACTGAGGATTATAAGATAATATATGCAGTTACTACCTTGGAGGCAAATCTAGTGCACAATTTGACAGAATGGATTCTGGATTCAGGAGCTTCAAGACATTTTTGTGCCAACAAAGAACTCATGATTGATTATGAAGATGCTGCTGATGGACAATGTGTCTACATTCGCAACTCATCTACAGCTGCTGTCAAGGATAAAGGGTAAGTTTTATTTAAGTTTACTTCCGAAAAAATGTTGTCTTTAGCTAATGTTTTGTTTGTCCCTTCCTTTCGTAGAAATTTAGTTTCTAGTACTCTTCTTGATATTGCTGGCCTGAAAATTGTGCAAGAAGCTGGTAAAGTTGTTATCATGCAAAATGGGGACTTTGTTGGGAAGGGGTATCGTAGTGGGGGATAGCCTGTTCTAAATGCTGCTACATAAGTTAATATTGAAACTGCTGCCAATTCTGGTTATATTGCTGAGTCTGTTGACTTCTGGCAAGGTAGGCTTGGATATGTTAATTTTACTTCATTGAAAAGGCTTAGAAGCATGCAATTAATTCCAAATGCGAATACTGAAAACTTTTCTCAGTGTCTTGTCTGTGTTGAAGCAAAATTTGCCAAGAAACAGTTTAAATCGATAACCACTAGAAATACAAATTTGTTGGAACTTGCGTATTCAGATTTAGCAGACTTTAAGAGCAGAATGAGTGAGGGTGGAAAGAAATGGTACACCACCTTTGTAGACGACTACTGTAGGCATACCAAGGTTTACCTTCTCAACTCTAAAGATGAGGTGGAGGAAATGTTCCTGAAGTATAAAGTCGAAGTTGAAAACCATTTAGACTAAAAAATCAAGAGACTTAGGTCTGACAGAGGTAGGGAACATGATACCAATTCCTTGACTGCTTTTTGTGAGAAAAATGCATAACACATAAGACTAGTGCCCCTTACATGCCTCAACAAAATGGTGTTGTTGAACGGAGAAACCGTACCCTTATAGATATGATGAATGCCATGCTTGTAAGTTCTGGCTTGTCTGATAATATGTGGGGGGAGGTTGTCTTGACTGCTTGTTTTATACTCAATAGAGTTCCCCATAAGAAGTTAGATCTCGCCCCATATGAGTCACGGAAAGGATATGCTCCTAACTTGAATTTTCTGAAAGTGTGGCAGAGCTTGGCCAAAGTTACACTGTCTAGTCATAAATGTTCGATCATTGGCCCCAAGGCTTTTGACGCTGTCTCATTGGTCTTGCTCAAAAGAGTGCCGCATATAGATTTATGTCATTATCTGATTTTTCTATATTTGAAAACAGAGATGCTGAAGTTTTCGAGCATGTTTTTCCTTTGAAAAAAGATGTGCCTCATGTTATGTCTAATGTCATGCTTGAGCATGTGAACTTGCTTGCTTCTAGCTCTAGTGTTAGAGAGCTGGTAACTGAACCTAGAAGAAGTAAGAGACAGAAGACTGAAACTAGTTTTGGGCCTGACTTTATCACTTCCTTTTTAGTAAAAGTCCTCGACAACTTCAATGTTGATGCATTAACCGATGAGGTTGTGGCTCTTTTCTTGCTTAACGAAGATCCTAAAACCTACCAAGAGGCTATGAGGTCTATAGTTGCTACTTTTTGGAAAGAAGATATTAAGAGTGAAATAGATTCCCTTGAGTCAAATAAAACATGGGAGCTGACCGACTTCCCCATGGGGTGTAGACCTATTATTAGTAAATGGATTTTCAAGAAGAAACTTAGGACGGATGGCACTATTGAAAGGTACAACGTAGATTAGTTATTAGAGGCTTTGACCAAAAGAAGGGAATAGATTTGTTTGATACGTATTCCCCTGTGACAAAAATTGGAACAATTAGAACTTTAGTTGCTTTAGCTGCCATTCGTGATCCTAAGGCACTTCAAATGGATGTTAAAACAACTTTCTTCAATGGTGACATAGAGGAAGAGATTTATATGTCACAACCTGAGGGGTGTGAGGTTCCTGCTTAGGAGAACGAAGAATGCAAACTGAGAAAATCCCGATATGGTCTAAAGCAAGCCCCTAAACAGTGGTACGAAAAATTTGCTAGGTCTTTAGAGAAAAATGGCTTTGTTTTTAACAACTCAGATTCTTGTGTTTATTCTAAGATGATTGGATCAGATTATGTGATCATATGCTTATATGTAGACGACATGCTAATCTTTGGTACCAACTTGTCTGTTATTAATGAGGCTAAAAGACTTTTGTCTTCTCTCTTTGAAATGAATGATTTAGGAGAAGCGGATGTGATCTTGGGGATTAAACTTGCAAAAACCAAGAGTGGCTTTTCCTTGTGTCAATGTCTCATTACATTGAGAAAATGTTGAAAAGATTTAATTCTTTTGATACGGTAGTTGTGAGAACTCCCTATGACTCTAGCACACATCTTAAGAAGAACAAAGGACCTACTGTGCCTCAAATTGAATATGTAAAAATTATAGGTAGTCTGATGTTTCTTATGAACTACACTCATCGTGATATTGCATATACTGTTAGTAGACTGAGTAGGTACACTCATAACCCTGCTAAAGAACATTGAGATGCACTTCATCGTTTGTTGAGATACCTTAGAGGTACTATGGATTGGTGTTTACATTTTTGTAAATTTCCTACTGTACTAGAAGGTTTTTGTGATGCGAATTGGGTTGCTAATAACAATGAAGTAAGTTCTACTAGTGGCTCTGTTTCTACATTGGGAGGAGGAGCTATTTTCGGGAAGTCTGTAAATAGATTTGTATAGCTCGCTCAACCATAGAATTTGAGTTTGTTGCTCTTAAGTTTGCAGGTCAAGAAGCAGAATGGCTTAAGGGTCTCTTGACAGAGATACCATTGTGGGGGAAACAATCAACACCTATCTCCCTGCACTGTGATTTGCAAGCAGTAATCGGAGTTGCACACAACAGTGTCTATAACTGAAAAAAGAGATGTATCCGTGTTAGACAAGGTGCGATAAAGTAATGGCCGAAGCATGGTGTTATCCTCTTAGAGTATGTGAGATCTGAGAAAAACTTAGCAGACCCTCTCACAAAGGGCTTGCCAAGAAGAGCAGTTCTCGAACCGTCGAGAGGGATGGGGCTGAAGCCCATGGAATGAAGAGGTACGGTGGATACCCATTTGTGGTCAAACGAAGCCATTTTAATCTTCTAATTGCACTACTTCCCATCCCTATGGCATGTTGGCAGTGCTTGTGCTATAGAGAAGCACATCAATGAATCCATAGCCTATTATGGTGGTGCTATAGAGCAAAACTTGATGGATTCATCATCATTCTATAAGAGGTTGAGCTAACTTATGCTCTTAATAATTCCAAGCCATGATATGGTGGTCCAAGTGTAGATAGAATGATGGAATTATCTAAGTGTGAAGGTCAGGCTGCTTGCTACAAGAGACTAGGGCTGTCTCTCTAGAGCACTTATGACACTGGAGGTGTGTGCATGGGCCTTAAAAGTGCAAGTGGTTATCATGCAGTGTATATCATTTACGGTTGACGTGTGGTGAGAGGGCTTCATATAAAGTTTGGCTAGTTCAAGACTAAGTTCACATGTCAGGCTTAGCGGTTGCCTCTCCTCACTACGTATCAATTCAATTGGAAGACATTGATATCTAAGTACCCGCCCCTCCTTGCCCAGGAAATCTTTCTCATTCTTCCTTTTCTTTTTTGTGTCATTAGTGGAGGATTGTTAGAGTAATGACACCCAAAAGGATGTTCACTCACTCTCTCTATCTTTTCCTATTGTTATGCCACATGGAACTTTTAGGGGTTGTTCTGACGGGTTTATATGTCCCACTCTTATTGTGCCTATTGAATAACTTGAAGCTGTGTTTTAAGAGCATTGAGGGTGCCTCGGGCTGCCACATGCGCGCGTTGCCACCGCCCGCCTGTTTGGGCTAGCCGTGGCACGGCCCGCAGTCCGCAGGTTGTGGCCTGTAGGCCTCATTGCTTATTTTTTGGTGAAGTTTTCTTTGAACTGTTTGCGTATAAGCTGTCGTAAGCCTAATGACTGATTACCAAGCTTGACTAGGTCTTCCTTTATTAAAGCTTCAGTTACCATGATCCCCTCCCAATCCTAGATTTTCTGCCCCTTCTTTACTCCCCTTTTTAACGCTGGTTAACAACTCATTGCTTCCCTCTGACTATTATAAAAGGAGCCTATCTGCAGCTCTGAAAAGACACATAGAAATCACAAGCCTTCTTGCCTCTTCTCTTCTTACTTCCTGGGCAAAGGATAGTTACATTCCATAGTCTCTCCCTCGAGTGCATGAGTGAGAGGCTCGCTGTGTTAAACCTTGGGGAGCTTCTTCGCCTTTACGATTTGCAGCGAAGTCAGGTGAATTTAGCTTTTAGGTAAGTGGTTTCATCCACGACACAATTCATGTCTCAATATTCGACGCAACCGTTTCGTTCGTTATTCTTACAAACTGAAAGTTAAAATTAATGGTCGCACCTCCAAAAACTCTTCCTAAACTCTAACAAATTGAACCCCTTGATGGAGCCAATTACAAAAGTCGGTCCCAAAAACTGCTCCTCTATTTTAAGCAACTTGAGATCAATTATGTTCTCACTACTGACCTTCTGGACGACACCAATACAACTAATGATGCTGAACCTTCTACTCCTATTGTCCCTAAAATACCTTCTATCCTGCTTGATGACGCCACCAAGAATTTTTTTTGAAAAGGACAACAAATGGGCTCGAAGTTATTTGCTTAACAATATGTCCAACCCACTATTTGATTTATTTGTGTACTTCAAATCTGCAAAGATTATATGGACCAAAATGGACACGAAATATGGTTCAGATGACGCTCGAAAGAAAAAGTATATCATCAGGAAGTGGCTGTAGTTCCAGATTGTGGACGATAAACCGATCATGGAACAAGTTCACACCTATGAGAATCTATGTGCTGAGGTTTTGGCAGAAGGCATGAAGATGTGCGAAATCCTTCAAACCAATGTGCTGATCGAAAAGTTTTCACCATCTTGGAATGATTACAGAAACCATCTCAAGCATAAGAAAAAGGATCTCACACTGCATGAACTAATCAGCCACAGGCGGACTAAAGAAGCGCACCGATTGAAAGATAAGATGTCCTCTCTTTCGTTAAATTCTGTTAGCTTTAACTTGGTTGAATCTACTATGCCAACGAACAGAGACATGCTCAAAGGCAAAGGTAAGAAATTGCAGAAGCCAAATCACAATGTCAGAAACTAGAATGCTGTCAATAAGAAAATTCACAAGCCCAAGGTAGTGTGTTATGTGTGCGGCAAACCTGGACACAAGACCTATCAATGCAATCAGCAAAAGGGGTCAGTTCAAGCCAGATCGAAGTTCACACCGCCCACTAGCAACATTACTGAAACCGAGGACAATGAGATAATATGTGCAGTTACCACCTTGGAGGTAAATCTGGTGCACAATATGACAGAATGGATTATGGATTCAGGAGCTTCAAGACATTTTTGTGCTAACAAAGGACTCATGACTGATTATAAAGACACTGCTGATGGACAATGCGTCTCCATGGGCAAGTCATCTGCATCTGCTATCAAGGATAAAGGGAAGGTTTTACTTAAGTTTACTTCTAGAAAAGTGTTGTCTTTAAGTAATGTTTTATTTGTCCCTTCCCTTTGTAGAAATTTAGTATCTACTACCCTTCTTGATATTGCTGACCTAAAAATTGTATAAGAAGCTGGAAAAGTTGTTGTCATGAGAAATGGGGACTTTGTTTGGAAGGGGTATCGTATTGGGGTATTGCTTGTTCTAAATGTTGAACCACAAGTTAATAATGAATCTGCTGCCAAGGCTGTTTATGTTGCTGAGTCTGTTGACTTCTGGCATGGTAGGCTTGGACATGTTAATTGTTCTTCATTGAAAAGGCTTAGAAACATGCGATTAATTCCGAACGTGAATATTGAAAACTGTTCTTAGTGTCCCGTCTGTGTTGAAGCAAAATTTGCCAAGAAACCGTTTAAATCGGTAACTACTAGAAAAATAGATTTGTTGCAACTTGTGCATTCAGATTTAACAAACTTTAAGAACACAATGAGTAAGGGTTGGAAGAAATGGTATATCACCTTTGTAGACGACTACTCTAGGTATACCAAGGTTTACCTTCTAAAGTCTAAAGATGAGGCTCAGGAAATGTTCTTAAAGTGCAAAGCTGAAGTCAAAAACCAGTTAGACCGAAAAATCAAGAGACTTAGGTCTAACAGAGGTGGGGAATATGATACCAATTCTTTGACTGCTTTTTGTGAAAAAATGGGCATAATACATGAGACCAGTGCCCCTTACACGCCTTAACAAAATGGTGTTGCTTAATGGTAAAACCGCACCCTTAAAGATATGATGAATGCCATGCTTGTAAGTTCTGGCTTGCTGATGAAATGTGTGGGGAGGCTGTCTTGATTGCTTGTTTTATACTCAATGGAGTTCCCTATAAGAAGTTAGATCTCACCCCATATGAGTCACGGAAAGGACATGCTCCTAACTTGAATTTTCTGAAAGCGTGGTGGTGCTTGGCCAAAGTTACACTGTCTAGTCATAAATGTTCGAACATTGGCCCCAAGGCTTTTGACGCTGTGTCTTTAGTGATGCTCAAAAGAGTGCTGCATATAGATTTATGTCATTATCTGATTTTTCTACATTTGAAAACAGAGATGCTGAAGATTTCGAGCATATTTTTCCTTTGAAAAAGGATGTGCCTCATGTTGTATCTAATGTCGTGCTTGAGCATGTGAACTTGCTTGCGTCTAGCTCTAGTGTTAGAGACCTGGTAACTGAACCTAGAAGAAGTAAGAGACAGAAGACTGAAACTAGTTTTGGGCCTGACTTTATCACTTTCGTTTTAGTAAAAGTCCTTGACAACTTTGATGTTGATGCATTAACTGATGTGGTTGTGGCTCTTTTCTTACTTAACGAAGATTCTAAAACCTACCAAGAGGCTATGAGGTCTATAGTTGCTACTTTTTGGAAAGAAGATATTAAGAGTGAAATAGATTCCCTTGAGTCAAATAAAACATGGGAGCTGACCGACTTCCCCATGGGGTGTAGACCTATTAGTAGTAAATGGACTTTCAAGAAGAAACTTAAGACGGATGGCACTGTTAAAAGGTACAACGCTAGATTAGTTATTAGAGGCTTTGACCAAAAGAAGGGAATAGATTTGTTTGATATGTATTCCCCTGTGACAAAAATTGCAATAATTAGAACTTTAGTTGCTTTAGCAGCCATTCGTGATCCATCAAATGGATGTTAAAACAACTTTCTTCAATGGTGACATAGAGGAAAAGATTTATATGTCACAACCTGAGGGGTCTGACATTCCCGCTCAAGAGAACAAAGTATGCAAACTGAGAAAATCCCTGTATGGTCTAAAGCAAGCCCCCAAACAGTAGTACAAAAAATTTGCTAGGTCTTTAGAGAAAAATGGCTTTGTTTTTAACAACTCATATTCTTGCGTTTATTCTAAGATTATTGGATCAGATTATGTGATCATATGCTTATATATGGATGATATGCTGATCCTTGGTACCAGCTTGTTTGTTATTAATGAGGCTAAAAGACTTTAGTCTTCTCTCTTTGAACTGAAAGATTTAGGAGAAGCGAATCCAATCTTGGGGATTAAACTTAGAAAAACCAAGAGTGGCTTTTCCTTGTGTCTTCCTCATTACATTGAGAAAATGTTGAAAAGATTTAATTCTTTTGATGTGGTACCTATGAGAACTCCCTATGACTGTGGTATTTATCTTAAGAAGAACAGAGGAGCTAGTGTGGCTCAACTTGAATATGCAAAAATAATAGGCAGTCTAATGTTTCTCATGAACTACACTCATCCTGATGTTGCATATGCCGTTAGTAGACTGAGTAGGTACACTCATAACCTTGCTAAAGAACATTTGGATGCAAATTGGGTTGCTGATAATGGTGAAGTGAGTTCTACTAGTGGCTATGTTTTTACATTAGGAGGAGGAGCTATTTCGTGGAAGTCTGCAAAACAGACATGTATAGCTTGCTCAACCATGGAATCTGAGTTTATTGCTCTTGAGTTAGCAGGTCAAGAAGCAGAATGGCTTAAGGGTCTCTTAACAGACATACCATTGTGGGGGGAAACAATCAACACCTATTTCCTTGCACTGTGATTCGCAAGCATCAATTGGCGTCGTGCACAATAGTGCCTACAGCGAAAAAAAGAGACATATCTAAATTAGATATGGTGTGATAAAGAAATTGCTGAAGCATATTGTTATCTCCTTGGAGTATGCGAGATCTGAGAAAAACATGGCAGACCCTCTCACAAAGGGCCTGCCAAGAAGAGTAGTTCTCGAATCGTCGAGGGGGATGGGGTTGAAGCCCATGCAATGAAGAGGTATCTTAGATACCTATTTGTGGTCTAACGAAGCCATATTAATCTTCTAATTGCACTACTTCCCATCCCCATGGCGTGTGGTAGTGCTTGTGCTATAGAGAAGCACATCAATGAATCAATAGCCTATTATGCTGGTGCTATAGAGAAACACTTGTTGGATTTATCATCATTCTATAAGTGGTTGAGCGAACTTATGCTCTTCATAATTCCAAGCCGTGATGTAGTGGTCTAAGTGTAGATAGCATGATGGAATTACCTAATTAAGTGTGAAGGTCAGGCCACCTTCTATGAGCAACTAGGGTTGTCTCCCTAGAGCACTTATGAGAGCCGAGGTATGTGCATGGGCATTAAAAGCATAAGTGGTTATCGCAGAGTATATATCTTTTAGGGTTAATATGTGTTGAGAGGGTGTCATCTAAAGTTTGACAAGTTCATGACTATGTTCACTTGTCAGACTTAGCTGTTGCCTTTCCTCACTCCGTATCAATTCAATAGAAAGACATTGACATATAAGTATCCCAACCTCCTTGCCTAGGAAATGTTTCTCGTTCTTCGTTCTCTTTTTTGTGTCATTAGTGGAGGGTTGTTTGAGTAATGGCACCCAAAAGGGTATTCACTCACTCTCTCTATCTTTTCGTGTTGTTGTCCCACATGGAACATTTTGGGGGTCTTTTGAAGGGTTTATATATTGCACTCCCAATGTTACTGTTGAATAACCTGAAGGCATGTTTTAAGAGGGTTGAGGGTGCCTTGGGTTGGCTAACGCATGTGTACGCTGCTGCCGCCCGCCCGTCCGGTCTGGGCTTGGCGTTGGGCGGGCTGCAGGTTGTGGGCTGTGGGCCTCATTGCTTATTTTTTGGCGGAATTTTCTTTGAACTGTTTGCATATAAGCAATCGTAATCCTAACGACTAATTACGAAGCTTGACTAAGTCTTCCTCCATTAAAGCTTCAGTTACCATGATCCTATACCCTTCCCGGATTTACCACCCCCATTTTTATCTCCTTTTTAATGTTGGTTAACAGCTCTTTGCTTTCCTCTGGCGATTATAAAAGGAGCCTCTTTGCAGCTCTGAAAAAACACACAGAAATCACAAGCCTTCTCTCCTCTTCTCTTCTTTCTTCCTGGGCAAAGGATAGTTCTACTCTATAGTCTCTCCCGCAAGTGCACGAGTGAGAGGCTCACTGTGTTAAACCTTGGGAGCTTCTTCGCGTTTACGATTTGCACCAAAGTTGGGCGAATTTAGCTTTCAGGTCAGTGGTTTTATCCATGGCACGGTTCATCTCTCTGTACTCTAAACAACCATTTCATTCGTTATTCTTACAATCTGAATGCTAAAATTAATGGTCGTACTTCCAAAAACCCTTCCTGAACTCAAAAAAATTGAACCCCTTAATGTAACCAATTACAAATGTTGGTTCCAAAATCTGCTCCTCTGTTTTGGGCAACTTGAGATTGATTATGTTCTCACTACTGACATCCTTGATGACACCAATAAAACTACTGATGCTGTATCTTCTACTTCTGCTATCCCTAAAACACCTTCCATCCCGCTTGATGACACTGCTAAGAAAAAACTTAAAAACGACACGAAATTAACTTGGAATTATTAATTGAACAATATGCTCAACCCACTGTTTGATTTATTTGTGAACTTCAAATGTGTAAAGATTATATGTTCCAAACTAGATGCGAAACATGGTTCAGACGACGCTGGAAAGAAAAAGTATGTCATCAGCAAGTGGCTGCAAGTCCAGATTGTGGATGACAAATCGATCATGGAACAAGTTCACACATACGAGAATCTGTGTGCTGAGGTTCTAGCAGAAGGCATGAAGATGTGTGAAATTGTTCAAGCTAACTTGCTGATCGAAAAGTTTCCACCATCATGGAATGATTACACAAAGCATCTCATGCATAGAAAAAAGGACCTCACACTGTAGGAACTAATCAGCCACATCCGGACTGAAGAAGCAAACCGACTGAGAGATAAGATGTCATCTCTTTCATTAAATTCTGTTAATTCTAACTTGATTAAAAATGCGGTCCCAATGAACGGCGAAAGGTTCAAAGGCAAAGGTAAGAAAATCCAAAAGCCAAATCATAATCTCAGAAACTAGAATGCCGTCAACAACAAAATTCACAAGCCCAAGGCAGTGTGTTATGTGTGCGGTAAACCTAGACATAAGGCCTATTAATACAATTAGCGAAAGGGGTCAGTTCAAGCCAGACGGAACTCCACAACACCTACTGCCAACATTGCTTAAACCGGGGACAATGAGATAATATCTGCAGTTACCACCTTCGAGTGAAATCTGCTGCACAATCTGATAGAATGGATTCTGGATTCAAGAGCTTCAAGACATTTCTGTGCCAACAAAGAACTCATGGTTAATTATGAAGACGTTGCTGATGGACAATGCGTCTACATGGGCAACTCATCTACAGCTGCCATCAAGGGTAAATGGAGGGTTTTATTTGAGTTTACTTCTGGAAAAATATTATCTTCAAGTAACATTTTATTTGTCCCTTCCCTTCGTAGAAATTTCGTTTCTAGTACTCTTCTTGATATTGCTGGTTTGAAAATTTGTGCAAGACGCTGGCAAAGTTGTTATCATGCGAAATGGGGACTTTGTTCGGAAGGGGTATTATAGTGGGGGATTACTTCTTCTAAATGCTGCTCCACAAGTTAATAATAAAACTGCTACCGATCGTGTTTATATTGCGGAGTTTGTTGACTTGTGGCATGGTGGGCTTGGTCATATTATATGGCTTAATTGAAAACAGATAGATATAGCTCACTCAACCATGGAATCTGAGTTTATTGCTCTTGAGTTAGTAGGTCAAGAAGCAGAATGGCTTAAGGGTCTCTTGACAGATATACCATTGTAGGGGAAACAATCAACACTAGCTCCATGCATTGTGATTTGCAAGCACCAATCGGAGTTGTGCACAACAGTGTCTATAGAGGAAAAAAGAGATATGTCAGTATTAGACATGGCGCGGTAAAGCAATTGCTGAAGCATGGTGTTATCTCCTTAGAGCATGTGAGATCCGAGAAAAATTGGCAGACCTTCTCACAAAGGGATCGCAAAGAAGAGTTGTTCTCGAATCATCGAGGGGGATAGGGCTGAAGCCCATGGAATGAAGACGTATGGTGGATACCCATTTACGGTCAAACGAAGCGATACTAATATTCTGATTGTAGTACTTCCCATCCCTATGGCATGTGGTAGTGCTTGTGCTATAGAGAAGCACATTAATGAATCCATAGCCCATTATGGTGGTGTTATAGAGAAGCACTTGATGGATTCATCATCATTCTATAAGAGGTTGAGCTAACTTATGCTCTTAATAATCCTAAGCCATGATATGGTGGTCTAAGTGTAGCTAGACTGATGGAATTACCTAAGTAAGTGTAAAGGGCTGACCGTCCTCTGTCAGAGACAAGGGGTGTCTATCTAGAGCAATTATGAGACACGAGGTATGCACATGGGCCTTAAAAGGGCTTGTGGTTATCGCAGAGTCTATATCTTTGAGGGTTGATATGTGTGGAGAAGGCCTCATCTGAAGTTTGACTAGTTCAAGACTAAGTTCACTTGTCAGTCATAGTTGTTACCTCTCCTCACTACATGTAAATTCAATCGGAAGACATTGATATCTAAGTATCCGACGCACATTACATAAGAAATCTTTCTCATTCTTCCTTTTTTTTTATGTGATTAGTGGGGGACCGTTGGAGTAATGACACCAAAAAGAGTGTTCACTCACTCTCTCTATCTTTTCCTTTGATTGTCCAACTTGGAGCTTTTGGGGGTTGTTTTGAAGGGTTTATATATCCCACCCTCATTGTGCCAGTTGAATAAGTTGAAGCCATGTTTTAAGGGAGGAGAGGGTGCCTTGAGCTGCAGGCTGTGGGCCTCATTGCTTTTTTTTTGGAGGAATTTTCTTTGAACTATTTGCATCTAAGCTATCGTAAGCCTAACGGCTAATTACCAAGCTTGACTAAGTCTTCATACATTGAAGATTCAGTTACCATGATCCTCTCCCATTCCTAGATTTTCCGCCCCTATTTTACTCCACCTTTTAATCCTGGTTAATAGGTATTTGCTTCTTTCTGGCTATTATAAAAGGAGCCACTCTGCAGCTCTGAAAAGACATACAGAAATCACAAGCCTTCTCTCTTCTTCTCCTCTTTATTCTTAGGCAAGGGATAGTTATACTTCGTACTCTCTCCCACGAGTGCACGACTGAGAGGCTCGTTGTGTTAAACCTTGGGGAGCTTCTTCGCCTCTATGATTTGCATCGAAGTCGGGCGAATTTAGCTTTCAGCTCAATCGTTTCACCCACGGTACAATTGATCTCTCTGTATTCTAAGTAGTCATTTCATTCATTATTCTTACAATCTGAAAGCTAAAATTAATGGATGCACTTTCAAAAACTCTTCCTGAACTCCACAAAATTTGAACCCCTTGATGGAACCAGTTACAAATGTTGGTCCCGAAAACTGCTCCTTTGTTTTGAGCAACTAGAGATCGATTATGTTTTCACTACTGACCTTCTTGAGGACACCAATACAACTATTGATGCTGAACCTTCTACTCCTGCTGTCCCTAAAACACCTTCCATCCTGCTTGATGACGCCACCAAGAAAAAACTTGAAAAGGACAACAAATTGGCTCGGAGTTATTATATTGAATAATATACCCAACCCCTTGTTTGATTTATTTGTGAACTTTAAATCTGCAAAGATTATATGGGCCAAAATGGATGCCAAAAATGGTTCAGATGACGTTGGAAAGAAAATGTTTGTCATCGGCAAGTGGCCACAAGTCCAGATTGTGGGCGAAAAATCGATCATGGAACAAGTTCCCACCATCTTGGAACGATTACACAAACCATCTCAAGCATAAGAAAAAGGATTTCACACTGTAGGAATGAATCAGCCACATGCAGACTGAAGAAGAAAACTGACTGAAAGATATGATATCCTCCATTCTGTTAAATTCTGTTAATTCTAACTTGGTTGAATCTGTTGTGCCAACGAAGAGAGACAGGTTTAAAGGCAAAGGTAAGAAATTCCAGAAGCCAAACCATAATCTCAGAAACCAGAATGCTGTCAACAAGAAAATTCAGAAGCCCAAGGTAGTGTGTTATGTGTGCGACAAACCTGGACAAAGGGCCTATCAATGCAATCCGTGAAAGGGGTCAGTTCAAGCTAGACAGAAGTCCATAACACCCACTGCCAACATTACTGAAACCGAGGACAATGAGATAATATGTGCACTTACCACCTTGGAGCCATATCTACCGCACAATCTGACAAAATGGATTCTGGATTCAGGAGCTTCAAGACATTTTTGTACCAATGAGGAATGTATGGTTGATTATGAAGACGTTGCTGATGGACAATGCGTCTACGTGGGTAAATCATCTACAGCTGCTGTTAAGGGTAAAGGGAAGGTTTTACTTAAGTGTACTTTTGGGAAAATATTATCCTTAAGTAATGTTTTATTTGTCCCTTCCCTTCGTGGAAATTTTGTTTCTAGTATCCTTCTTGATATTGCTGGCCTGAAAATTGTAGAAGAAGCTGGCAAAGTTGTTATCGTGCGAAATGGGGACTTTGTTGGGAAGAGGTATTGTAGTGGGGGATTACTTGTTCTAAATGATGCTGCACAAGTTAATAATGAAACTGCTGCCAATTCTTTTTGTATTGCTAAGTTTCTTGGTGTGTGGCATAGTAGGCTTGGACATGTTAATTTGGCTTCATTAAAAACAGAAATGTATAGCTCGCTCAACCATGGAATATCAGTTTATTGCTCTTGAGTTGACAGGTCAAGAAGCAGAATGGCTTAATGGTCTCTTTACAGACATACAATTGTGGGGGAAAAAATCAACACTTATCTCCTTGCATTGTGATTCGTAAGCAGCCATCGGAGTTTCGCACAACAGTGAGTATAAAGGCAAAAAGAGACATATCCGTATTAGACATGGTGCAGTAAAACAATTGTTGAAGCATGGTGTTATCTCCTTGGAGTATATGAGATCCAAGAAAAACTTGGCAGACCCTCTCACAAAGGGGTTGCCAAGAAGAGTAGTTCTCGAATCATCGAGGGGGAAGGGGCTGAAGCCCAGGGAATGAAGAGGTATGGTGGATACCCATTTGTGGTCAAACAAAGCCATACTAATCTTCTAATTGCCCTACTACCCATCCATATGGCATGTGGTATTGCTTGTGCTATAGAGAAGCACATCAATGAATCCATAGCCTATTATGGTGGTGTTATAGAGATGCACTTGATGGATTCATCATCATTCTATTAGAGGTTGAGCTAACATAGGCTCTTAATAATTCCAAGGCATGATATGGTGGTCTAAGTGTAGATAGACTAATGGAATTGCCTAGGTAAGCGTGAAGGTCTGGCCGCCTTCTATGAAAGACTAGGGCTCTCTCTAGAGCACTTATGCGACCCGAGGTATGCGTATGGGCCTTAAAAGCACAAGTGGTTAGCATATAGTATACTTCTTTTAGGGTTGATACGTGCCGAGAGGGCCTTATCTAAAGTTTGACTAGTTCAGGACTATGTTCACTTGTCTGACTTAGTTGTCACCTCTCCTCACAACGTATCAATTTAATCGCAAGCCATTGATATCTAAGTATCCGACGCTCCTTGCCCAGGAAATCTTTCACATTCTTCTTTTTCTTTTTTTTTTTCATTAGTGGGGTATTGTTGGAGAAATGGCACCCAAGAGGGTGTTCACTCACTTTCTCTATCTGTTCCTTTGGTTGTCCCACATGGAACTTTTGGGAGGTGTTTTGAAGGGTTTATATATCCCGCTCTCATAGTGCCTATCGAATAACTTAAACCCATGTTTTAAGAGGGTTGAGGGCGCCTTGGGCTGCCATACGCTCGCGCGTCGCCGCCGCCCGCACTTCCGATCCGGGCTGAGCGTGGTGTGAGCTACGAGCTGTGGGGTATGGGTCTTATTGGCTATTTCTTGGAGGAATTTTCTTTGAACTGTTTGCGTATAAGCTATCGTGAGCCTAATGGCTATTTACCAAGCTTGATTAACTCTTCCTCCATTAAAGCTTCAATTACCATGATCCTCTCCCATTCCCAGATTTATGCTCTCCATTTTACTCCCCCTTTTAATGCTGGTTAATAGCTCTTTGCTTCCCTCTGGCTATTATCAAAGGGGCCTCTCTACAGCTCTGAAAAGGCACACAGAAATCACAAGCCTTCTCTCCTGTTCTCTTTTTTCTTTTCCTGGGAAAAAGATAGTTATACTCCATAGTGTCTCCCTCGAGTGCATGAGTGAGAGGCTCGCTGTGTTAAACTTTGGGGAGCTTGTTCACCTTCACGATTTGCACCGAAGTTGGGCGAATTTAGCTTTTAGGTCAGTGGCTTCATCCACGGTGCAGTTTATCTCTCTGCATTCTAAGCAGCCATTTCATTCGTTTTTCTTACAATCTAAAGCCTAAAATTAATGGTTGCACTTCTAAAAACTCTTCCTGAACTCTACAAAATTGAACCCTTGATGGAACCAATTACAAACGTTGGTCCCAAAAGCTACTCCGCTGTTTTGAGCAACTTGGGATCTATTATGTTCTCACTACTGACCTTCTTGACGACATCAATACAACTATCGGTGCTGAACCCTACTGCTGTTGTCCCTAAAATACCTTCCATCCCGCTTGATGATGCCACTAGGAAAAATTTTGAAAAGCACAACAAAGTGGCTCGGAGTTATTTACTTAAAAATATGCCCAAGCCACTGTTTGATTTATTTGTGAACTTCAAATCTGCAAAGGTTATATGGGCCAAACTGGATGCAAAAAATGGTTCAGAAGACGTTGGAAAAAAATGTTTGTCATCGGCAAGTGGCCGGAAGTCCAGATTGTGGACGACAAATCGATCATGGAACAAGTTCACACATACGAGAATATGTGTGCTGAGGTTCTAGCAGAAGGCATGAAGGTGTACGAAATCCTTCAAGCCAACATGCTGATCGAAAAGTTTCCACCATGTTGGAATGATTACACACACCATCTCAAGCATAAGAAAAAGGATCTCACACTATAAGAACTAATCAGCCACATGCGGACTGAAGAAGCAAACTATCTGAAGGATAAGATGTTCTCTCTTTCGTGAAATTCTGTTAATTCTAACATGGTTGAATCTACTGTGCCAACGAATAGAGAAAGGTTCAAAGGCAAAGGTAAGAAATTTCAAAAGCCAAATCATAATATGAGAAACCAGAATGCTGTCAACAAGAAAATTCAAAAGCCCAAGGTAGTGTGTTACGTGTGCGACAATCCTGGACACAAGGCCTATCAATGCATTCGGCAAAAGTGGTCAGTTTAAGCAAGACAGAAGTGCGTAACAACCACTGCCAACATGTTTGAAACCGAGGACAACGAGATAATATGTGTAGTAACCACCTTGGAGCCAAATCTGGTGAACAATATGACAGAATGGATTATGTATTCGGGAGCTTCAAGACATTTCTGCACCAACAAAGAACTCATGATTGATTATAAAGACGATGCTGATGGACAATGCATCTATATGGGCAACTGATCTACAGCTGCCATCAAGGGTAACGGGAAGGTTTTACTTAGGTTTACTTTTGGAAAAATATTGTCTTTAAGTAACATTTTATTTGCCCATTCCCTTCGTAGAAATTTAGTTTCTAGTGCCCTTCTTGATATTGCTGGCCTGAAAATTGCACAAGAAGCTGGCAAAGTTGTTATTGTGCGAAATGGGGACTTTGTTACGAAGGGTTATCGCAGTGGGGGATTACTTATTCTAAATGCTGTTTATATTGCTGAGTCTGTTGAACTATTGCCAATTCTATTTATATTGCTAAGTATGTTGACGTGTGCCATGGTAGGCTTGGACATGTTAATTTGGCTACATTGAAAAGGCTTAGAAACATGCAATTGATTCCAATGTGAATACTGAAAACTGTTCTAAGGGTCCTGTAAAAATTTGTCAAGAAATCGTTTAAATCGGGAACTACTACATAAACAGATTTATTGGAACTTATGCATTTATTTTTAGCAGGCTTTAAGAACGCAATTAATATGCCTGGAAACAAATGGTATATCACCTTTGCAGACAATTGCTCTAGGTATACCAAGGTTTACCTTCTCAAGTCTGAAGATGAGGCTGAGGAAATGTTCTTAAAGTACAAAGCTGAAGTTGAAAACGAGTTAGACCGAAAATCCAAGAGACTTAGGTCTGACAAAGGTGGGGAATGTGATACAAATTCCTTCATAGCTTTTTGTGAGAAAAATGGCATAATACATGAGACCAATGCCCTTTACACACCTCAACAAAAGGGTGTTGCTAAATAGAAAAACCGTACCCTTAAAGATATGATGAATGCCATGCTTGTAAGTTCTGGTTTGTCTGATACATGTGGGGGGAGGCTTTCTTGACTGCTTGTTTTATACTTAATTGTGTTCCCAATAAGAAGTTAGATCTGACCCCATATGAGTTATGGAAAGGATATGCTCCCAACTTGAATTATCAAAAAGTGTGGGGGTGCTTGGCTAAAGTTGCACTGCCTAGTCATAAACGTTTGAACATTGGCCCCGAGAGTTTTGATGTTGTCTTCATTGGTTATGCTCAAAATAGTGCTTCATATAGATTTGTGTTATTATCTAAGTTTTCTATTTCTGAATATAAAGATGCTGAATTTTTCGAGCATGTTTTCCCTTTGAAAAAGGATGTGCCCCATGCTGTTTCTAATGTTGTGCCAGAATATGTGAACATGATTGCCTCTAGCTCTAGTGTTAGAGACCTGGTAACTAAACCTAGAAGAAGCAAGAGACAGAGGACTGAAAAAAGTTTTGGGCCTAACTTTATCAATTTCTTTTTAGTAGAAGTCCTTGAGAGCTTTGATGTTGATGCATTGACCGATGAGGTTGTGTCTCTTTTCCTACTTGAGAAAGATCCTAAAACCTACCAAGAGGCTATGAGGTCTACAGATGCTACTTTTTAGAAAGAAGCTATTAAGAGTGAAATAGATTCCCTTGAGTCAAACAAAACTTAGGAGTTGACCGACTTGCCTAAGGGCTGTAGACCTATTAGTAGTAAATGGATCTTAAAGAAGAAACTTCGGCCAGATGAAACTATTGAAAGGGAGAAAGGTAGATTAGTTATTAGAGTCTTTGACCAAGAGAAGGGAATAGATTTCTTTGATACGTATTCCCGTGTGATAAAAATTACAAAAATTAGAACTTTAGTTGCTTTGGCTGCCATTCACGATCTTGTGGTGCATCAAATGGTTGTTAAAACAGCTTTCCTCAATGGTGACTTAGAGGAAGAGATTTATATGTCAACACCTAAGGGGTGTGAGGTTCCCGATTAGGAGATTATAGTGTTTATTGCAAGATGATTTGATCTGATTATGTGATCATATGCTTATATGTGGATGATACGCTGATCTTTGGTACGAACTTGTCTGTTATTGATGAGGCTAAAAGACTTTTGTCTTCTCTCTTTGAAATGAAAGATTTAGAAGAAGCAGATGTGATCTTGTGGATTAAACTTAGAAGAACCAAGAGTGGCTTTTCCTTGTGTCAGTCTCGTCATATTGAGAAAATGTTGAGAAGATTTAATTCTTTCGATATGGTACCTGTGAGAACTCCCAATGACTCTAGCATACATCTTAAGAGGAACAGAGGACCTAGTGCGTCTCAAATTGAAAATGCAAGAATAGTAGGTAGTCTGATGTTTCTCATGGACTACACTCGTCCAGATACTGCATATGTTGTTCTTAGACTGAGTAGGTACACTCATAACCTTGCTATAAAACATTGGGATGCACTTCATCGTTTGTTGAGATACCTTAGAGGTACTATGGATTGGTGTTTACATTTTTCTAAATTTCCCACTGTACTAGAAGGTTTTTGTGATGCAAATTGGGTTGTTGATAATGATGACGTAAGTTCTACTAGCGGCTATATTTTTGCATTAGAAGGAGGAGTATTTCATGGAAGTCTACAAAACAGACATGTGTAGCTCGCTCAACCACGGAATATGAGTTTATTGCTCTTCACTTGGAAGGTCAGGAAGCAGAATGGCTTAAGGGCCTCTTGAAAGACATACCATTTTGGGAAATAATCAACACCTATCTCATTGCATTGTGATTTTCAAGCAGCAAGCGGAGTTGCACACAATTGTGTCTATAATGGAAAAAAGAGACTTATCCATATTAGACATAGTGCGGTAAAGCAATTGTTGAAGCTTGGTGTTATCTCCTTGGAGTAAGTGAGATTCGAGAAAAACATGGAAGACCCTCTCACAAAGGGATTACAAAGAAGAGTAGTCCTGGAATCATCAAGGGAGATAAGGCTGATACCCATGGAATGAAGAGGCATGGTGGATACCCATTTGTGGTTAAACGAAGCCATTCTAATCTTCTAATTGCAGTACTCCCATCCGTATGCCGTATGGTAGTGCTTGTGCTATAGAGAAACACATTAATGAATCCATAGCCTATTATGGTGATGCTATAGAGAAGCACTTAATGGATTCATCATCATTTTATAAGAGGTTGGGCTAACTTAAGCTCTTAATAATTCCAAGCTATGATATGGTGTTCTAAGTGTAGATAGACTGATGGACTTACCTAAGTAACTTTGAAGGTCTAGCCGCTGTCTATGAGAGACTAGGGATGTCTCTCTGATGCACTTATGAGACCCGAGGTATACGCGTGGGCCTTCAAAGCGCAAGTGGTTATCACGGAGTGCATGTCTTTTAGGGTTGATATGTGTTGAGAAGGCCTCATCTAAAGTTTTACTAGTTCAAGACTAAGTTCACTTGTCAGCCTTAGCTATTGCTTCTCCTCACTACGTATCAATTCAATCGAAAGACGTTGATATTTAAGTATCTGACCCTCCTTGCCAGGGAAATCTTTCTCATTCTTCCTTTTCTTTTGTGTGTCATTAGTGGGGGATTTTTGTAGGAATGGCAGCCAAAGGGGTGTTCAGTCACTCTTTTTGTCTTTTCCTTTTGTTGTCCCACATAGAACTTTTGGGGGGTGTTTTGAAGGGTTTATATATCCCACTCCCATTGTGCCTGTTGAATAACTTAAAGCCATGTTTTAAGAGGGTTGAGGGTGCCCTGGGTTGCCACATGCGCGTGCACGCCCCCGCCTGTCCAGGACGGGCCGGGCCAAGCTGGGTGCGGCGCGGGCTGTGGGCCTCATTTCTTACTTTCTTTGAACTGTTTGCATATAAACTGTCGTAAGCCTAACGGCCCATTACCAAGCTTGACTAAGTGTTCCTTCGTTAAAGCTTCAGTTACGATAATCCTCCCTCATTCCTAGATTTTTCGCCCCGTTTTACCTCCCTTTTTAATGAGCGTTAATAGCTCTTTGCTTCCCTGTGGCTATTATAAAAGGAGCTTATCTGCAGCTCTGAAAAGACACACAGAAATTACAAGCTTGCTCTCCTCCTCTTCTTTGTTACTGGGCAAAAGATAGTTATATTCCATAGTCTCTCCCTCGAGTGCACGAGTAAGAGGCTTGATATGTTGAACTTTGGGGAGCTTCTTCACTTTTACGATTTGCACCGAAGTCGGGCGAATTTAGCTTTCAGGTCAGTGGTTTTATCCATCACCCAGTTCATCTCTCTGTATTCTAAGCGGCCATTTCATTCGTTATTCTTACAATCTGAAAGCTAAAAATAATTACTGCACCTCTAAAAACTCTTCCTGAACTCTACAAAATTGAACCCCTTGGTGGAACCAATTACTAACGTTGGTCCTTAAAACTGTTCCTCTTTTTTGAGCAACTTTAGATCGATTATGTTCTCACTACTGACCTTCTTGATGACACCAATACAACTACTGATGCTGAACCTTATACTCATGCTATCCCTAAAACACCATCCATTCTGCTTAATGACGCAACTAAGAAAAAACTTTCAAAGGACAACAAATTGGCTCAGAGTTGTTTACAGAACAATTTGTCCAACCCACTGTTTGATTTATTTGTGAACTTCCAATCTGCAAGGATTATGTGGACCAAACTGGATGCGAAATATGGTTTAAATGATGCAGGAAAGAAAAAGTATGTCGTCAGCAAGTGGCTGCAGTTCCAGATTGTGGACAACAAACCGATCATAGAACAAGTTCACACTTATGAGAATCTATGTGTGCTGAGGTTCTAGAAGAAGGCATGAAGGTGTGCGAAATCCTTCAAGCCAACGTGTTGATAGAAAAGTTTCCAGCATCTTGGAACGATTACAGAAACCATCTCAAGCATAAGAAAAAGTATCTCACATTGCAGGAACTAATCAGCCACATGCGGATTGAAGAAGCAAACCGAATGAAAGATAAGATGTCCTTTCTTTCATTAAATTCTGTTAATTGTAACTTATGATTGATTATGAAGATGCTGCTGATGGACAATGCGTCTACATGGGCAACTCATCTACAACTGCTGTCAAGGGTAAAGGGTAGGTTTTATTTAAGTTTACTTCCGGAAAAAATGTTATCTTTAGGTAATGTTTTTCTTGTCCCTTCCTATCGTAGAAATTTAGTTTCTAGTACCCTTCCTGATATTACTGGCCTAAAAATTGTGCATGAAATTGGTAAAGTTATTATCATGCGAAATGGGGACTTTGTTGGCAAGGGGTATTGTAGTGGGGAATAACTTGCTTTAAATGCTGCTGCAAAAGTTAACAATGAAACTGCTGCCAATTCAGGTTATATTGTTGACTCTGTTGACTTATGGCATGGTAGGCTTGGACATGTTAATTTTACTTCATTGAAAAGGCTTAGAAACATGCGATTAATTCCAAATGTGAATACTATGTTGAAGTAAAATTTGCCAAGTGTCTTGTATGTGTTGGAGAAAAATTTACCAAGAAACCGTTTAAAACAGTAACCATAAGTAAATCAGATTTGTTGGAACTTGTGCATTCAGATTTAACAGAATTTTTAACAACACAATGGGTAAGGGTGGAAAGAAATGGTATATCACCTTTCTAGACGACTACTCTAGGCATACCAAGGTTTACCTTCTCAAGTCTAAAGATGAGGCTGAGGAAGTGTTCTTAAAGTATAAGGCTGAAGTTGAAAACCAGTTAGACCGGAAAATCAAGAGACTTAGGTCTAACAGAGGTAGGGAGTACGATATCAATTCCCTGACTAATTTTTGTGAGAAAAATGCATAACACATGAGCCAGTGCCCCTTACACGCCTCAACAAAATGGTGTTGCTGAACGGGGAAACCGTACCCTTATAGATATGATGAATGCCATGCTTGTAAGTTCTGGCTTGTGTGATAACATGTTCGCGGAGGCTGTCTTGGCTGCTTGTTTTATACTTAATGGAGTTCCCCATAAGAAGTTAGATCTGACCCCATATGAGTTATGGAAAGTATATTCTCCTAAGCTGAATTATCTGAAAGTGTGGGGTTGCTTGGACAAAGTTGCACTGCCTAGTCACCAACGTTTGAACATTGGCCCCAAGACTTTTGACGCTGTCTCATTGGTTATGCTCAAGACAGTGTTGGATGCAGATTTATCTCATTATCTGATTTTTCTATTTCTGAATACAAAGATGTTTAATTTTTCGAGTATGTTTTCCCTTTGAAAAAGGATATGCCCCATGCTGTTTATAATGTCGTGCCTGAACATGTGAACATGATTGCTTCTAGCTCTAGTGTTAGAGATCTGGTAACTGAACCAAAAAGAAGCAAGTGACAGAGGACTGAAACAAGTTTTGGGCCTAACTTTATCACTTCCTTTTTAGTGGAAGTCCTTGAGAGCTTTGATGTTGATGCATTGACCGATGAGGTTGTGTCTCTTTTCTTACTTGAGGAAGATCCTAAAACCTACCAAGAGGCTATGAGGTCTATAGTTGCTACTTTTTGGAAAGAAGATATAAAGAGTGAAATAGATTCCCCTAAGTCAAACAAAACATGGGAGCTGACCAACTTCCCCATGGGGTGTAGACCTATTAGTAGTAAATGGATTTTCAAGAAGAAAACTAGGACAGTTGGCACTATTGAAAGGTAGAAAGCCAAATTAGTTATTAGAGGCTTTGACTAAAAGAAGGGAATAGATTTGTTTGATACGTGTTCCCCTGTGACAAAAATTGCAACAAATAGAACTTTAGTTGCCATTCGTGATCCTGTGGCACATCAAATGGATGATAAAGCAGCTTTCTTCAATGGTGACATAGAGAAAGAGAGTTATATGTCACAACCTAAGGAGTGTGAGGTTCCCACTCAGGAGAACAAAGTATGCAAACTTAGGAAATCCTTATATGGTCTAAAGCAAGCCCCTAAACAGTGGTACGAAAAATTTGATAGCTCTTTAGAGAAAAATGGCTTTGTTGTTAACAACTCAGATTCTTGTGTTTATTCTAAGATGATTGGATCTGATTATGTGATCATATGCTTATATGTGGATGATATACTGATCTTTGGTACCAAGTTGTCTGTTATTAATGAGGCTAAAAGACTTTTGTCTTCTCTCTTATAAATGAAAGATTTAGGAGAAGAGGATGTGATCTTAGGGATAAGACTTGGAAAAACCAAGAGTGGCTTTTCCTTGTGTCAGCCTCATTACATTGAGAAAATGTCGAAGAGATCTAATTCTTTTGATGTGGTAGCTGTGAGAACTCATTATGACTCTAGTACACATCTTAAGAAGAATAGAGGACCTAGTGTGTCTCAAATTGAATATGCGATAATACTTGGTAGTCTGATGTTTCTCATGAACTACACTCATCGTTATATTATATATGTCGTTAGTAGACTGAGTAGGTACACTCATAACCCTGCTAAAGAACATTGAGATGCACTTCATCGTTTGTTGAGATACCTTAGAGGCACTATGGATTGGGATTTACATTTTTGTAGATTTCTTGCTGTACTAGAAGGTTTTTGTGATGCAAATTGGGTTGCTGGTAACGATGAAGTAAGTTCTACTAGTGGCTATGTTTTCACGTTGGGATGAGGGCTATTTCGTGGAGGTCTGCAAAACAGACATGTATTGCTCGCTCAACCATAGAATCTAAGTTTATTACTCTTGAGTTGGCAGGTCAAGAAGCAGAATGGCTTACGGGTCTCTTGACAGACATACCATTGTGGAGGAAACAATCAACACCTATCTCCCTGCATAGTGATTCACAAGCAGCAATCCGAGTTGCGCACAACAGTGTCTATAATGGAAAAAAGAGACATATTCGTGTTAGACATGGTACGGTAAAACAATTGCCGAAGCATGGTGTTATCTCCTCAGAGTATGTGGGATCCACAAAAAACTTGGTAGACCCTCTCGCAATGGGCTTGCCAAGAAGAGTAGTTCTCGAATTGTCGAGGGGGATGGGGCTTAAGCCCATGGAATGAAGAGGTGTGGTGGATACCTATTTGTGGTCAAATGAAACCATACTAATCTTCTAATTGTACTACTTCCCGTCCCTATGGCGTGTTGGTAGTGCTTGTGCTGTAGAGAGGCACATCAGTGAATCCATAGCCTATTATAGTGGTGCTATATAGAAGCACTTGATGGATTCATCATCATTCTATAAGAGGTTGGGCGAACTTATGCTCTTAATAATTCCAAGACATGATATGGTGGTCTAAGTGCAGATAGATTGATGGAATTACCTAAGTAAGTGTGAATGTCTGGCTGCCTTCCGTGAGAGACTAGGGCTGTCTCTCTATAACACTTATGAGACTCGAGGTGTGTGCATAGGCCTTGAAAGTGCAAGTGGTTATCACTGTGTAGATATCATTTAGGGTTGATATGTGTCGAGAGGGCCTCATCCAAAGTTTGGCTAGTTCAAGACTAAGTTCACTTGTCAGACTTAGCTGTTGCCTCTCCTCATTACATATCAATTCAATAGAAAGACATTGATATCTAAGTACCCGACCCTCCTTGCCTAGGAAATCTTTCTCATTCTTCCTTTTCTTTTGTATGTCATTAGTGGGGGATTGTTAGAGTAATGACACCTAAAAGGATCTTCACTCACTCTTTCTATCTTTTCCTTTTGGTATGCCATAAGGAACTTTTGAGGGTTGTTCTAGCGGGTTTATGTGTCCCGCTCTCATTGTTCTTGTTGAATAATTTGAAGCTATGTATAAGAGGGTTGAGGGTGCCTTGGGCTGCTACACGCGGGCGCTGCCGCCGCCCGCCCGCCTGTTCGGGCTAGGTGTGGCACGAGCCGCGGGTCGCAAACTGTGGGTTGTGGGCGTAATTGCTAATTTTTGGTGGAATTTTCTTTGAACTGTTTGCGTATAAGCTGTCGTAAGCCTAATGACTGATTACCAAGCTTGACTAAGTCTTCCTCCATTAAAGCTTCGGTTAACGTGATCCTGTCCCAATCCCAGATTTTCTACCCCCAATTTACTCCCCCTTTTAATGCTAGTTAACAGCTCTTTGCTTCCCTCTGACTATTATAAAAGGAGCCTCTCTACAGCTCTGAAAGCACACACAGAAATGACAAACCTTCTCGCCTCTTGTCTTCTCACTTCCTGGGCAAAAGACAGTTGTACTCCATAGTCTTTCCCTCAAGTGCATAAGTGAGAGGCTCGCCGTGTTAAGCCTTGGGGAGCTCCTTTGCCTTTACGATTTGCACCGAAGTCGGGCGAATTTCGCTTTTAGGTCAGTGATTTCATCCACGACACAGTTCATCTCTCAATATTCTAAGCAACCATTTCATTCGTTATTCTTACAATCTGGAAGTTAAAATTATTGGTTGCACCTCCAAAAACACTTCCTAAACTCTACAAAATTGAACCCCTTGATGGAACCAATTGCAAATGTCGGTCCCAAAAACTGCTCCTCTGTTTTGAGTAACTTGAGATCGATTATGTTCTCACTACTGACCTTCTGGACGACACCAATACAACTACTGATGCTGAACCTTCTACTCCCGCTGTCCCTAAAATAGCTTCCATCCCACTTGATGACAACACCAAGAAAAAATTCGAAAAGGATAACAAATTGGCTCGGAGTTATTTACTTAACAATATGTCAAACCCACTGTTTGATTTATTTATGAACTTCAAATTTGCAAAGAGTATATGGACCAAATTGGACGCAAAATATGGTTTAGATGACGCTGGAAAGAAAAAATATATTGTCAGTAAGTGGCTGCGGTTCCAGATTGTGGACAACAGACTGATCATAGAACAAGTTCACACCTATGAGAATCTTTGTGCTGAGGTTTCGGCAGAACGTATGAAGATGTGCGAAATCCTTCAAGCCAATGTGCTGATTGAAAAGTTTTCAGCATCTTAGAATGATTACGGAAACCATCTCAAGCATAAGAAAAAGGATCTCACACTATAGGAGCTAATCAGCCACATGCGGACTGAAGAAGCGCACCGATTGAAAGATAAGATGCCATCTTTTTCGTTAAATTTTGTTAATTGTAACTTTGTTGAATATGTTGCTCCAACAAACAGAGATAGGTTCAAAGGCAAAGGTAAGTAATTTTAGAAGCCAAATCATAATCTCAGAAACTAGAATCCTGTCAACAAGAAAATTCAAAAGCCCAAGGTAGTGTACTATGTGTGCGGCAAACCTGGACACAAGACCTATCAATGCAATAAGCAAAAGGGGTCAGTTCAAGCTATATAGAAGTCCACAACACCCACTGCCAACATTGTTGAAACTGAGGACAATGAGATAATATCTGCAGTTACCACCTTGGAGTCAAATCTGCTGCACAATATGAGAGAATGGATTCTTGAGTCAAGAGCTTCAAGACATTTTTGTGCCAAAAAAGAACTCATGATTAATTATGAAGACGTTGCTAATAGACAATGCGCCTACATGGGCAACTCATCTACAGTTACCGTCAAGGGTAATGGGAAGGTTTTGCTTAAGTTTACTTCTGGAAAAATATTGTCTTTAAGTAACATTTTGTTTGTCCATTCCCTTCGTAGAAATTTAGTTTTTAGTACTCTGCTTGATATTGCTGGCCTGAAAATTGTGCAACAAGCTGGCAAAGCTGTTATCATGAGAAATGGGGACTTTGTTGGGAAGGGGAATCGTATTGGGGGATTACTTGTTCTAAATGCTGCATTACATGTTAATAATAAAACTGCTGTGAATTCTGTTTATGTTGTTGAGTCTGTTGACTTCTGGCATGGTAGGCTTGGACATGTTAATTTCGTTTCATTGAAAAGGATTAGAAACATGCGATTAATTCCGAATGTGAATACTGAAAACTATTCTTAGGGTCTTGTTTGTGCTGAAGCAAAATTTGCCAAGAAACCGTTTAAATTGGTAACTACTAGAAAAACAGATTTGTTGGAACTTGTGCTTTCAGATTTAGCAGACTTTAAGAACACAATGAGTAAGGGTGAAAAGAAATGGTACATCACCTTTGTGGATGACTACTCTAGGTATACCAAGGTTCACCTTCTCAAGTCTAAAGATAAGGCTGAGGAAATGTTCTTAAAGTACAATGTTGGAGTCAAAAACCAGTTAGACCGAAAAATCAAGAGACTTAGGTTTGATAGAGGTGGGGAATATGATACTAATTAGTTGACTACTTTTTGTGAGAAAAATGGCATAATACATGAGACCAGTGCCCCTTACATGCCTCAACAAAATGTTGTTGCGAATGGTAAAACCGCACCCTTAAAGATACGATGAATGCCATGCTTGTAAGTTTTGGCTTGTCTGATAACATGTGGGGGGAGGCTGTCTTGACTGCTTGTTTTATACTGAATAGAGTTCCCCATAAGAAGCTAGATCTCACTCCATATGAGTCACGGAAAGGATATGCTCCTAACTTGAATTTTCTAAAAGTGTGGGGGTGGTTGGCCAAAGTTGCACTGTCTAGTCATAAATGTTAGAACGTTGGCCCCAAGACTTTTGACTTTATCTTTATTGGTTATGCTCAAAATAGTGCTGCATATAGATTTATGTCATTATCTGTTTTTTCTATTTTTGAAAACAGAGATGCTGAATTTTTCGAGCATGTTTTTCTTTTGAAAAAGGATGTGCCTTATGTTGTGTCTACTGTCGTGCTTGAGCATGTGAACTTGCTTTCTTCTAGCTCTAGTGGTAGAGACCTAGTAACTGAACCTAGAAGAAGCAAGAGACAGGAGACTAAAACTAGTTTTGGGCCTGACTTTATCACTTCCTTTTTAGTACAAGTCCTTGACAACTTTGCTGTTGACGCATTGACCGATGAGTTTATGTCTCTTTTCTTACTTGACGAAGATCCTAAAACCTTCCAAGAGGCTATGAGGTCTATAGATGCTACTTTTTGGAAACAAGATATTAAGAGTGAATTAGATACCCCTGAGTCAAACAAAACTTGGGAGCTGAATGACTTGCCTATGGGGTGTAGACCTATTAGTAGTAAATGGATTTTCAGGAAGAAACTTACAACGGATGGCACTATTAAAAGGTACAAAGCTAGATTAGTTATTAGAGGCTTTGACAAAAAGAAGGGAATAGATTTCTTTGATACGTATTCCCCTGTGAGAAAAATTGCAATAATTAGAACTTTAGTTGCTTTAGTTGTCATTCATGATCTTGTTGCGCAACAAATGGATGTTAAAACCGCCTTCCTTAATGGTGACATAGAGGAAGAGATTTATATGTGACAACCTAAGGGGTGTGAGGTTCTCGGTTGGGAGAACAAAGTATGCAAACTGAGAAAATCCCTGTATGTTCTAAAGAAAGCCCCAAACAGTTTTATGAAAAATTTGCTAGGTCTTTAGAGAAAAATGGCTTGATTGTTAACAAGTCAGATTCTTGTGTTTATTCGAAGATGATTGGATCCGATAATGTGATTATATGCTTATATGTGGATGAGATGCTAATCTTTGGTACCAACTTGTCTGTTATTAATGAGGGTAAAAGACTTTTGTCTTCTCTCTTTGAAATGAAAGATTTAGGAGAATCAGATGTGATCTTGGGGATTAAACTTAGAAAAACCAAGAGTGGCTTTTCCTTGTGTCTACCTCATTACATTGAGAAAATGTTGAAAAGATTTAATTCTTTTGATGTGGTACCTGTGAGAACTCCCTATGACTCTGGCATACATCTTAAGAAGAACAGAGAATGTAGTGTGTCTCAAATTGAATATGCAAAACTAATAAGCGGTCTGATGTTTCTCATGAACTACAATCGTCCTGATATTGCATGTGTCTTTAGTAGACTGAGTAGGTACACTCTTAACCCTGCTAAAGAACATTCGAATGAACTTCATCGTTTGGTGAGATATCTTAGAGGTACTATGGATTAGTGCTTACGTTTTTGTAAATTTACTGTTGTACTAGAAGGTTTTTATGATGCAAATTGGGTTGCTGATAACGATGAAGTAAGTTCTACTAGTGGCTGTGTTTTTACATTAGGAGGAGGAGCTATTTTGTGGAAGTCTGCAAAACAGGCATGTATAGCTCACTCAACCATAGAATATGAGTTTATGCTCTTGAGTTGGCAGGTCAAGAAGCAAAATGGCTTAAGGGTCTCTTAGCAGACAAACCATTGTGGGGGAAACAATCAGCACCTATCTCCTTGCACTGTGATTTGCAAGCAGCAATTAGAGTTGCACACAACAGTGCCTATAACGAAAAAAAAGAGACATACCCGTGTTAGACATGGTGCAGTAAAGAAATTGCTGAAGCATGGTGTTATCTCCTTGGAGTATGTGAGATCTGAAAAAACATGGCAGACCCTCTCATAATGGGCTTGCCAAGAAGAGTAGTTTTCAAATCGTCGAAGGGGAATGGGGTTGAAGCCCATGGAATGAAGAGGTATGGTGGATACCCATTTTTGGTCAAACAAAGCCATGCTAATCTTCTAAATTCACTACTTCCCATCCCTATGGCGTGTGGTGGTGCTTGTGCTATAGAGAAGCACATCAATGAATCCACAGCCTATTATGATGGTGCTATAGAGAAGCACTTGATGGACGCATGATCATTCTATAGAGAAGCACTTATGCTCTTAATAATTCCAAGCCATGATATGGTGGTCTAAGTGTAGATAGACTGATGGAAGTACCTAAGTAAGTGTGAAGGTCTGGTCACCTTCTATGAGAGACTAGGGTTGTCTCTGTAGAGCACTTATGAGACCCGAGGTATGCGCATGGGCATTAAAAGCATAAGTGGTTATCGTAGAGTATATATCTTTTAGGGTTAATATGTGTTGAGAGGGTGTCATCTAAAGTTTGACTAGTTCATGACTATGTTCACTTGTCAGACTTAGCTGTTGCCTTTCCTCACTCCGTATCAATTCAATAGAAAGACATTGACATATAAGTATCCCAGCCTCCTTGCCCAGGAAATGTTTCTCATTCTTCGTTTTCTTTTTTGGGTCATTAGTGGAGGGTTGTTTGAGTAATGGCACCCAAAAGGGTATTGTTAAGATCGTGAGTATTCTACCACAAGAGGGGGGGTGAATTGTGGTGTCTGATTTTCGCGTTATAAATAACAAACACCCTTGTGACTTGTTTGCAGAGGGTGTTCTCAAATATTGCAAATGCGAAAATCACCAAGATAAATGCGGAAAATAAAGCACACACAATTTTTACGTGGAAAACACCTCTAGCCCAACTGAGGTGTGAAAAACCACGACCTACCTCGTGTAGGATTTAACCACTTCACTAAACCGGGCTTAACTCGTTACAAATGCAATACACCTTGTTACAACTTGCAACCACGTAACCTCCTTCTCTAAGGCAGATTACACCACGTCCAAATCTCACCTGATTGGACACGTCCAAAGTCCACACGACTGAGGACCACTCACTCACTTTTCTGATTCAAGATCAGGGTTACAAAACACCTTACTGGGTGCTTCTGTCTTAAGCAGATGTAAGGTACAATGAAGTCCTAGTATGCCAATATATTGAAAGCTTAGTTTAAACACAACTTGTGTCGGTTTTTCTTTTCTTAAGTGTAGCTCGAAAAATTCTTTTCACTAGAAAAGCCACTTTTGAAATTTTGCTTTTTGCGTATGTTGTGTTTCTAGATTTTCTCTTGCTTTCTTTTCTTGCTATTCTCTCTGTGTGTGTTTCAATGGGAGTAAAATGCAATATTTAAACAAAAATTCCAACGGTCAAAACCAAGAGAATCGGCTAAGTATGGAAAATGATTTTTTAAAAAATACTCCCCAACGGCTAGTGACAAGTTTTTCCCAAAGTATAAGGGATTTGTTATCTTAAGAGATAACCCTTATCTTCCCATAGCCGTGAAGAAGATTCAAAAGGCAACCAGAAATCTTCAGCTTTGGAAATTTTATCTTATCCGAAAATATGGGCAAAGGAAATCTTTTAGTTTTGGCAAATCTCAAAAACCTATTTTCGCAAATCTCCCATAATAATTTCAAGAAATATCCTTTCCAGAAAAATAACAATCTTGTTGTTTAAAGAGAGTATTCTGGAGATCTTGGCCAACCAAAATGAATTTTCAAAGATAACCGGGTATGGCCACTTCAGTTCAGAAACACCCTAGGCACCCTGTTTACAGGGTTGTTCGCAACTGGTGTTCTGAAGTACTTAGCGCAAATACCGATTCAAGAGGTGTTTAAAGAGCATTTTTAATATTGGCATATTAACAAGAGTCTAAATAAATAAAACCTATATACCCAAGACTTCTTGTTTTGAATCAGTCATCTTGTCCAAGATTTGTAGAGCTGTTGTGAACACCAAGGCCACCTTGTTTGCTGGGGTTGTTCTTTGCATTGCTAGAGTTCAGGAACATGCCTTACAATCAACTGTCGAGATGGCGTTCTTGACTTAATGTAGAATCACCAAATAAAACCTGTTTTAAAGACTTGTTCTCACATGTAGCAACCCAGTTAATACAATAAAGATTACAAACACCAGTTAGGCCTGTTTGGAGATCGTGTTTGGAGCAACATTACTTGGATAGATTTTTACACTTGGATTTGTTATCATCAAAACATAAATATAATAACTCAACAGGTATTCACTCACTCTCTCTATCTTTTCGTTTTGTTATCCCACATGGAACATTTGGGGGGTCTTTTGAAGGGTTTATATATTGCACTCCCAGTGTTACTGTTGAATAACTTGAAGCCATGTTTTAAGAAGGTTGAGGGTGCCTTGGGCTGGCTGACGCATTTGTGCACCGCTGCCGCCCGCCTGTCCGGTCCGGTCTGGGCTGGGCGCTGCGCGGGCTGCAAGCTGTGGGCTGTGGCCCTCATTGCTTATTTTTTGGAGGAATTTTCTTTGAACTGTTTGCGTATAAGCTATCCTAAGCCTAACGACTAATTACCAAGCTTGGCTAAGTCTTCCTCCATTAAAGCTTCAGTTACCGTGATCCTCTACCATTCCTAAATTTACCGCCCCCATTTTTCTCCCCTTTTTAATGTCGGTTAACAGCTATTTGCTTCCCTCTACCAATTATAAAAGGAGCCTTTCTGCAGCTCTGAAAAGACACACAGAAATCACAAGCCTTCTCTCCTTTCCTATTCTTCCTTCCTGGGCAAATGATAGTTATACTCCATAGTCTCTCCCGCGAGTGCACGAGTGCACGAGTGAGAGGCTACTAGTGTTAAACATTGGGGAGCTTCTTTGAGTTTATGATTTGCACTGAAGTTAAGTCAATTTAGCTTTCAGGTTAGCGGTTTCATCCATGGCATAGTTCATCTCTCTGTATTCTAAGCAGTCATTTCATTTGTTATTCTTATAATCTGAAAGCTAAAATTAATGGTTGCACTTCTAAAAACTCTTCCTGAACTCCAAAAAATTGAACCCCTTGATGGAACCAATTACAAACGTTGGTCCCAAAATCTGCTCCTCTGTTTTGAGCAACATGAGATCGATTATTTTCTCACCACTGACATCCTTAACGACACCAATACAACTACTAACGCTAAACCTGCTTCTTCTACTGTCCCTAAAACAGCTTCCATCCCGCTCGATGACACCACCAAGAAAAAACTTGAAAAGGACAACAACTTAACTCGGAATTATTAACTAAAAAATATGCTCAACCCACTGTTTAATTTATTTGTGAACTTCAAATCTGCAAAGATTATATGTGCCAAACTGGATGCAAAATATGGTTAAGACGGAGTTAGAAAGAAAAGTATGTCGTCAGCAAGTGGCTGCAAGTCCAGATTGTGGACGACAAATCGATCATGGAACAAGTTCTCACGTACGAGAATCTGTGCGCTGAGCTTCTAGCAGAAGGCATGAAGATGTGTAAAATCCTTCAAGCCAACTTGCTGATCGAAAAGTTTCCACCATCATGGAACGATCGCACAAACCATCTCAAGCATAAGAAAAATGATCTCACACTACAGGAAGTAATAAGCCACATGTGAATTGAAGAAGCAGACCGACTGAAAGATAACATGTCCTCTCTGTCATTAAATTTTGTTAATTTTAACTTGGGTGAATCTGCTGTCCCAACGAACAGAGAAAGGTTCAAAGGCAAAGGTAAGAAAATCTAGAACCCAAGTTATAATCTCAGAAACTAGAATGTTGTCAACAACAAAATTCACAAGCCCAAGGCAGTGCCTTATGTGTGCGGCAAACCTGGACACGAGGCCTATCAATACAATAACTGAAAGGGGTCAGTTCAAGCCAGACGGTACTTCACAACACCCATTGCCGACATTGCTTAAACCGAGGGCAATGAGATAATATCTGCAGTTACCACCTTGGAGCCAAATCTGCTGCACAATATGAGAGAATGGATTCTTGAGTCAGGAAACATTTCTGTGCCAAAAAAGAACTCATGATAATTATGAAGACGTTGCTTATAGACAATGCGTCTACATGGGCAACTCATCTACAGTTGCCGTCAAGGGAAAAGGGAAGGTTTTACTTAACTTTACTTCTGGAAAAATATTGTCTTTAAGTAACATTTTATTTGTCCCTTCCTTCTTAGAAATTTAGTTTCTAGTACTCTGCTTGATATTGTTGGCTTGAAAATTGTGCAAGAAGCTAGCAAAGTTGTTATCATGCGGAATGGGGACTTTGTTGGGAAGGGGTATCGTAGTGGCGGATTACTTCTTCTAATTGCTGTTGCACAAGTTAATAATGAAACTGATGCCAATCTTATTTATATTGCTGAGTTTGTTCACTTATGGCATGGTGGGCTTGGTCATATTAATTTGGCTTAGTTAAAAACAGACATGTATAGCTCGCTCAACCATGGAATACGAGTTTATTGCTCTTGAGTTGGTAGGTCAAGAAGCAGAATGGCTTAAGGGTCTCCTGACAGACATACCATTATGGAGGGAACAATTAACATTATCTCCATTCATTGTGATTCCCAAGCAGCAATCGGAGTTGTGCACAACAGTGTCTATAAAGGAAAAAAGAGATATATCCGTGTTAGGCATGGTGCGGTAAAGCAGTTGCCAAAGCATGGTGTCATCTCCTTAAAGTATGTGAGATCCGGGAAAAACTTGGCAGACCTTCTCACAAAGGGATCGCCAAGAAGAGTAGTTCTCGAATCGTCGAGGGGGATGGGGCTGAAGCCCATGGAATGAAGAGGTATGATGGGTACCCATTTGCAGTCAAACGAAGCCATACTAATATTCTGATTGCACTGCTTCCCATCCCTATGGCGTGTGGTAGTGCTTGTGCTATAGAGAAGCACATCAATGAAGCCTTAGCCCATTATGGTGGTGCTATAGAGAAGCACTCGATGGATTCATCATCATTCTATAAGAGGTTGAGCTAACTTATGCTTTTAATAATCCCAAGCCGTGACATGGTGGTCTAGGTGTAGCTAGATTAATGGAATTACCTAAGTAAGTGAGAAGGCCTGGCCGCCCTCTATGAAAGACTAGGGTTGTCTCTTTAGAGCACTCATGAGACACGAGGTATGCACATGGGCCTTAAAAGCACAAGTGGTTATCGCAGAGTCTATATCTTTTAGGGTTGACATGTGTCGAGAGGGCCTCATCTAAAGTCTGACTAGTTCAAGAATAAGTTCACTTGTCAGACATAGCTGTTGCCTCTCCTCACTACGTATGAATTAAATCGAAAGACATTGATATCTAAGTATCCGACCCTCCTTGCCCAGGAAATCTTTCTCATTCTTCCTTTTCGTTTGTATGTCATTAGTGAAGGATTGTTGGAGTAATGACACCCAAAAGAGTGTTCACTCACTCTCTTTATCTTTTCCTTTGGTTGTCCCACACGGAGCTTTTGGGGGCTATTTTCAAGGGTTTAAATATCCCACTCTCATTGTGCCTGTTGAATAACTTGAAGCCTTATTTTAACAGAGCTGAGGGTGCCTTGGGCTGCCGCATGCGCGCGAGCTGCTGCTGTCCGTCGTCTGGTTGCGGGCTGGGCCCGGAACGGGTCGCGGGCTATGGCCCACATTGCCTATTTTTTGGAGGAGTTTTCTTTGAACTGTTTACGTATAAGCTGTCGTAAGCCTAACGGCTAATTACAAAGCTTGACTAAGTCTTCTTCCATTAAAGCTTCAGTTACCATGATCCTCTCCCATTCACAGATTTTCCGCCCCCATTTTACTCCCCCTTTTAATCTTAGTTAACAGCTCTTTACTTCTTTTTGGCTATTATAAAAGGAGCCGCTCTGCAGCTCTGAAAGGACACATAGAAATCCCAAGCCTTCTCTCTTCTTCTGTTCTTTCTTCTTGGGCAAGGGATTGTTATACTTCGTAGTGTCTCCCACGAGTGCACGACTGAGAGGCTCGCTGTGTTAAACCTTGGGGAGTTTCTTCGCCTTTACAATTTGCACCGAAGTCGGGCGAATTTAGTCTTCAGGTCAGTCGTTTCATCCACGGCACAGTTCATCTCTCTGTATTCTAAGCATCCATTGTATTCATTGTTCTTATACTTTAAAAGGTAAAATTAATGGCTGCACTTCCAAAAACTCTTCCCAAACTCTGCGAAATTTGAACCCCTTGATGGAGCAAATTACAAACATTGGTCCCAAAAACTGCTCCTCTGCTTTGAGCAACTTGAGATCGATTATGTTCTTACTACTGACCTCCTTGACGACACCAATACAACTACTGATGCTGAACCTTCTACTCCTACTGTCCCTAAAACACCTTCCATCCTGCTTGAGGACGCCACCAAGAAAAAACCTGAAAAGGACAACAAATTGGCTCGGATTTATTATACTGAATAATATGCCTAACCCACTATTTGATTTACTTGTGAACTTCAAATCTATAAAGATTATATGGGCCAAACTGGACTCGAAAAATGGTTCAGACGACATTGGAAAGAAAATGTTTGTCGTCGGCAAGTGGCCACAATTCTAGATTGTGGACGACAAATCGATCATGGAACAAGTTTCCACCATCTTGTAACCATTGCACGAACCATTTCAAGCATAAGAAAAAGGATCTCACACTGCAGGAACTAATCAGCCACATGTGGACTAAAGAAGCAAACTGACTGAAAGATAAGATGTCCTCCCTTTCGTTAAATTCTGTTAATTCTAACTTGGTTGAATCTGCTGTGCTAACGAACACAGACAGGTTCAAAGGTAAAGGTAAGAAATTCCAGAAGCCAAACCATAATCTCAGAAACCAGAATGCTGTCAACAAGACAATTCAGAAGCCGAAGGTAGTGTGTTATGTGTGCGGCAAACTTGGACAAAGGGCCAGTCAATGCAATCAGTGAAAGGGGTCAGTTCAAGCTAGACAGAAGTCGATAACACCCATTGGCAACATTGCTGAAATCGAGGACAATGAGATAATATGTGCAGTACCACCTTGGAGCCAAATCTACCGGGTAATCTGACAGAATGGATTCTGGATTTAGGAGCTTCAAGACATTTATGTGCCAACGAGGAACTCATGATTGATTATGAAGACGTTGCTGGTGGACAATGCGTTTACATGGGCAACCCATCTACGGCTGTTGTCAAGGGTAAAGGGAAGGTTTTACTTAAGTATACTTATGGAAAAATATTGTCCTTAAGTAATGTTATATTTGTCCATTCCCTTCGTAGAAATTTAGTTTCTAATAGCCTTCTTGATATTGCTGGCCTGAAAATTGTGCAAGAAGCTGGCAAAGTTGTTATCATGCGAAATGGGGACTTTCTTGGGAAAGGGTATTGTAGTGGGGGATTACTTGTTCTAAATGCTGCTCCACAAGTAAATAATGAAACTGCTGCCAATTCTGTTTTTATTGCTGAGTCTATTGACTTGTGGTGTAGTAGGATTGGACATGTTAATTTGGCTTCTTTGAAAACAGAAATGTATAGCTCGCTCAACCATGGAATATGATTTTATTGCTCTTGAGTTGACAGGTCAAGAAGTAGAATGCCTTAATGGTCTCTTTACAGACATACAATTATGGGGGAAACAATCAACACCTATCTTCTTGCATTGTGATTCGCAAGCAGCCATCGGAGTTGCACACAACGGTGACTATAAAGGCAAAAAGAGACATATCCATATTAGACATGGTGCAGTAACACAATTGCTAAAGCATGGTGTCATCTCCTTGGAGTATATGAGATCCGAGAAAAACTTGGTAGAACCTCTCACAAAGGGGTTGCTAAGAAGAGTAGTTCTCGAATCATCGAGGGGGATGGGGCTGAAGCCCAGGGAATGAAGAGGTATCGCAGATACCCATTTGTGGTCAAACAAAGCCATACTAATCTTCTAATTGCCCTACTTCCCATCCCTATGGCATGTGGTATTGCTTGTGCTATAGAGAAGCACATCAATGAATCCATAGCCTATTATGGTGGTGGTATAGAGAAGCACTTGATGGATTCATCATCATTCTATTAGAGGTTGAGCTAACTTATGCTCTTAATAATTCCCAGCCATGATATGGTGGTGTAAGTGTAGATAGATTGATGGAATTACCTAGGTAAGTGTGAAGGTCTGGTCGCCTTTTATGACAGACTAGGGTTGTCTCTCTAGAGCACTTATGAGACCTGAGGTATGCGCATGGGTCTTGAAAGTGCAACTGGTTAGCGTGGAGCACATATCTTTTAGGGTTGATATGTGTCGAGAGGGCCTCATCTAAAGTTTGACTAGTTCAAGACTAAGTTCACTTGTCAGACTTAGCTGTTACCTCTCCTCACTACGTATGAATTCAATCGAAAGACATTGATATCTAAGTATCCAACTCTCCTTGCCACAGAAATCTTTCTCATTCTTTTTTTTTTGTCATTAGTGGGGGATTGTTGGAGAAATGGTACCCAATAGGGTGTTCACTCACTCTCTCTATCTTTTCCTTTGGTTGTCCCACATGAAACTTTTGGGAGGTGTTTTGAAGGGTTTATATATCCCGCTCTCATAGTACCTATTGAATAACTTAAACCCATGTTTTAGGAGGGTTGAGGGTGCGTTGGGCTGCCACACGCGCGCGCGTTGCCATTGCCCGCACTTCTAGTCTAGGCTAAGCAGGGCGCGGGCTGTGAGCTATGGGCTGTGGGTCTCATTTCTTATTTCTCAGAGGAATTTTCTTTGAACTGTTCGCGTATAAGATTTCGTAAGCCTAATGGCTAATTACCAAGCTTGACTAAGTCTTCCTCCATTAAAGCTTCAGTTACCATGATCCTCTCCCACTCCCAGATTTTTTGCTCCCCATTTTGCTCCCCTTTTTAATGCTGGTTAACAGCTCTTTGTTTCCCTCTGGCTATTATAAAAGGAGCCTCTCTGAAGCTCTGAAAAGACACGCAGAAATCACAAGCCTTCTCTCCTCTTCTGTTCTTTCTTCTTGGCCAAAAGATAATTATACTCCGTAGTATCTCCCTTGAGTGCATTAGTGAGAGGCTCGCTGTGTTAAACCTTGGAGAGCTTCTTCGCTTTTATGATTTGCACCGAAGTTGGGCAAGCTTAGCTTTCGGGATAGTGGTTTCATCCATGGCACAATTCATCTCTCTCTATTCTAAGCAGCCATTTCATTCGTTGTTCTTACAATCTAAAAGATAAAATTAATGGCTGCACTTGCAGAAACTCTTCCTGAACTATGCAAAATTGAACCCCTTGATGGAACCAATTACAAAACATTTGTCCCAAAAACCACTCCTCTGTTTTGAGCAACTTGAGATCAATTATGTTCTACTAATGACCTTCTTGACGACACCAATACAACTACTGCTGCTGAACCTTCTACTATTGCTGTCCCTAAAGCACCTTCTATCTCGCTTGATGATGGCAACAAGAAAAATCTTGAAAAGGGCAACAAATTGGCTTAGAGTTATTTACTGAACAATATGCTCAACCCACTGTTTGATTTATTTGTGAACTTCCAATATGTAGAGATTATATGGGCCAAATTAGACGCAAAATATGGTTCAGACGATGTTGGAAAGAAAAAGTATGTCATTAGCTAGTGGCTGCAGTTCCAGATTGTGGACGACAAATCGATCATGGAACAAGTTCACACATACGAGAATTTGTGTGTTGAGGTTCTAGCAGAAGGCATGAAGATGTGTGAAATCCTTCAAGCCAATGCGTTGATCAAAAAGTTTCCACCATCCTAGAACGCTTACACAAACCATCTCAAGCATAAGAAAAAGGATCTCACACTGTAAGAACTAATCAGCCACATGCGGACTGAAGAAGCAAACCGACTGAAAGATAAGACGTCATCCCTTTCGTAAGATTCTATTAATTCTAACTTGGTTGAATTTGTTGCGCCAACAAACAGAGACAGGCTCCAAGGCATAGGTAAGAAATTCCAGAAACCAAACCATAATCTCATAAACCAGAATGCTGTCAACAAGAAAATTCAGAAGCCTAAGGTAGTGTGTTATGTGTGCTGGAAACCTGGACAAAGGGCCTGTCAATACAATAAGCGCAAGGGGTCAATTCAAGCCAGACAGAAGTCCCCAACACCCACTACCGACATTGCTGAAACCGAGGACATTGAGATAACATGTGCAGTTACCACCTTGGATCTAAATCTGGTGCACAATTTGACAGACTGGATTCTGTATTCAGGAGCTTTAAGACATTTTTGTGCCAACGAGGAAGTCATGACTAATTATAAAGACGATGCTGATGGACAATGCGTTGACATGGGCAACTCATCTATAGCTACCGTCAAGGGTAAAGGGAAGGTTTTACTTAGGTTTACTTCTGGAAAAATATTGTCTTTAAGTAACATTTTATTTGTCCCTTCCCTTTGTAGAAATTTAGTTTCTAGTACCCTTCTTGATATTGCTGGCCTAAAAATTGTGCAAGAAGCCGACAAAGTTGTTATAATGCAAAATGGGGACTTTGTTGGGAAGGGGTGTCTTAGTGGAGGATTACTTGTTGTAAATGCTGCTGCACAAGTTAATAATTAAACCGCTACCAGTTCTGTTTATATTGCTGAGTCTGTTGACTTGTGGCATGGTAGGCTTGGACGTGTTAATTTTACTACATTGAAAAGGCTTAGAAACATGCCATTGATTCCAATGTGAATACTGAAAACTGTTCTAAGCGTTCTGTCTGTGTTGAAGCAAAATTTGCGAAGAAATCATTTAGATTGATAACTACAAGATAAACAGATTTGTTGGAACTTGTGCATTTAGATTTGGTAGACTTTAAGAACACAATTAAGAAGGGTGAAAAGAAATGGTGTATCACCCTTGCAGACGACTGTTCTAGGTATACCAAGGTTTACCTTCTCAAGTCTAAGGCTGAGGAAACGTTCTTAAAGTACAAAGCTAAAGTTAAAATGAGTTAGACCAAAAAATAAGGAGAATTAGGTCTGACAAAGGTGGGGGAATATGATACTAATTCCTTGATAGTTTTTTGTGAGAAAAATGGCATAATACATGAGACTAGTGCCACTTATACATCTCAACAAAATGCTGTCACTGAACGGAATAACCGTACCCTTAAAGATATGATGAATGCCATGCTTGTAAGTTCTGGTTTGTCTGATAACATGTGGGGGGAGGCTGCCTTGACTGCTTGTTTTATACTTAATCGAGTTCCCAATAAGAAGTTAGATCTGTCCCTATATGAGTTTTGGAAAAGATATGCTCGTAACCTGAATTATCTGAAAGTGTGGGGGTGCTTGGCTAAAGTTACACTACCTAGTCATAAACGTTTGAACATTAGCCCTAAGACTTTTGATGCTGTCTTCATTGGTTTTTGATGCTGTCTTCATTGGTTTTTCTCAAAACAATGCTGCATATAGATTTATGTTATTGTCTGACTTTTCAATTTCTGAATATAAAGATGCTAAATTTTTCGAGCATGTTTTCCCTTTGAAAAAGGATGTGCCCCATGCTGTTTCTAATGTCGTGCCTGGACATGTGAACATGATTGCTTCTAGCTCTAGTGTTAGAGACCTGGTAACAAAACCTAGAAGAAGCAAGAGACAGAGGGCTGAAACTAGTTTTGGGCCTAACTTCATCACTTCCTTTTTAGTGGAAGTCCTTGAGAGCTTTGATGTTGATGCGTTGACCGATGAGGGTATGTCTCTTTTCTTACATGAGGAAGATCCTAAAACCTACAAAGAGGCTATGAGGTCTATAGATGCTACTTTTTCGAAAGAAGCCATTAAGAGTGAAATAGATTCCCTTGAGTCAAACAAAACTTGGGAGCTGGCTGACTTGCCTAAGGGGTGTAGACCTATTAGTAGTAAATGGATCTTAAAGAAGAAACTTAGGACGGATGACACTATTAAAAGGGACAAAGGTCGATTAGTTATTAGAGGCTTTGACCAAAAGAAGGGAATTTATTTCTTTGATACGTATTCCCCTGTGATAAAAATTACAACAATTAGAACTTTAGTTGCTTTAGCTGCGATTCATGATCTTGTGGTGCATCAAATGGATGTTAAAACAACTTTCCTCAATGGTGACTTAGAGGAAAAGATTCATATGTCAACACCGGAGGGGAGTGATGTTCCTTGTCACGAGAACAAAGTATGGAAACAAAGAAAATCCTAGTATGGTCTAAAGTAAGCCCCCAAACAGTGGTACGAAAAATGTTTTAGCTCTTTAGAGAAAAATGGCTTTGTTGTTAACAACTTAGATTCTTGTGTTTAGTGCAATATGATTAGTTCTGATTATGTGATCGTATGCTTATATATGGGTGATATGCCGATCCTTGGTACCAACTTGTCTGTTATTAATGAGGCTAAAAGACTTTTGTCTTCTCTATTTGAAATGAAAGATTTAGAAGAAGCAGATGTGATATTGGCGATTAAACTTAGAAAACCAAGAGTGGTTTTCCCTTGTGTCAGTCTCATGACATTGAGAAAATGTTGAGAAGATTTAATTCTTTCGATGTGGTACTTGTGAGAACTCCCAATGACTCTCGCATACATCTTAAGAGGAAAAGAGCACCTAGTGTGTCTCAAATCGAATATGCAAGAATAGTAGGTAGTCTGATGTTTCTCATGAACTACACTCGTCCTGATATTGCATATGCCGTTAGTAGACTGAGTAGGTACACTCTTAACCTTACTAAAGAACATTAAGATGCACTTCATCATTTGTTGAGATACCTTAGAGCAACTATGGATTGGTGCTTACATTTTTGTAAATTTTGTACTGTACTAGGAGGTTTCTGTGATGCAAATTGAGTTGCTAATAATGAACTAAGTTCTACTAGCGGCTATGTTTTTTGCTTTGGGAGGAGGAGCTATTCACTAGAAGTCTACAAAACAAACATGTGTAGCTCGTTCAACCATGGAATCTGAGTTTATTGCTCTTGACTTGTTTGGTTAAGAAGCAGAATGGCTTAAGGGTCTCTTAACAGACATTCTATTGTGTGGAAAATAATCAACACTTATCTTATTGCATTGTGATTCGCAAGCAGCAATCGAAGTTGCGCACAATAGTGTCTATAACGGAAAAAAGAGACATAACCTTATTAGACATGGTGCGGTAAAGCAATTGTTGAAGCTTGGTGTTATCTCCTTGGAGTATGTGAGATTCGAGAAAAACATGGCAGACCCTCTCACAAAGGGATTGCAAAGAAGAGTAGTTTTCGAATCGTCAAGGGGGATGGGGTTGATGCCCATCGAATGAAGAGGCATGGTGGATACCCATTTTTGGTTAAACGAAGCCATACTAATCTTCTAATTGCACTACTTTCCATCCCTATGGCATGTGGTACTGCTCGTGTTGTACAGAAACACATCAATGAATCCATAGCCTAAGATGGTGATGCTATAGAGAAGCACTTGATGGATTCATCATCATTTTATAAGAGGTTGGGCTAACTTATGCTGTTAATAATTCCAAGCTATGATATAATGGTCTAAGTGTAGATAGATCGATGGAATTACCTAAGTAAATTTGAAGGTCTGGCCGCCTTCTATGAGAGACTAGGGCTGCCTCTCTCAAGCACTTATGAGACCCGAGGTATGCGCATTCTTTGAATTGTTTGCGTATAAGCTGTATTAAGCCTAACGGCTAATTACCAAGCTTGACTAAGTCTTCCTCCATTAAAGCTTCTGTTACCATAATCTTTTCCCATTCCTAGATTTTCTGCCCCCGTTTTACCTCCTTTTTAATGCACGTTAATGGCTCTTTGCTTCCCTCTGGCTATTTTAAAAGGAGTATCTCTACAGCTCCGAAAAGACACACAGAAATCACAAGCTTGCTCTCCTCTTCTTTTCTTTATTCCTGGGCAAAAGATAGTTATACTCTATAGTCTATCCCTTGAGTGCACGAGTGAGAGGCTCGCTATGTTAAACCTTGGGGAGTTTCTTCACCTTTACGATTTGCACCGAAGTCGGGTGAATTTAGCTTTCAGGTCACTGGTTTCATCCACGACCCAATTCATCTCTCAGTATTCTAAGCATCCATTTCATTCGTTATTCTTAGAATCTGAAAGCTAAAAATAATGGCTGCACCTCCAAAAACTCTTCCTAAACTCTACAAAATTGAACCCCTTTATGGAACCAATTACAAACGTTGGTCCCAAAAACTGCTCCTCTGTTTTGAGCAGCTTTAGATTGATTATGTTCTCACTACTGACCTTCTTGACGACACCAATACAACTACTGATGCTGAACCTTATACTCCTGCTATCCCTAAAACACCTTCCGTCCTGCTTGATGATGCCACTAAGATAAAACTTTAGAAGGACAACAAATTGGCTCGGAGTTGTTTATTGAAGAATATGTCCAACCCACTGTTTGATTTATTTGTGAACTTCAAATATGCAAAGATTATATGGACCAAACTGGATGTGAAATATGGTTCAGATGATGCAGAAAAAGTATGTCGTCAGTAAGTGGCTGCAGTTTCACATTGTGGACGACAAACTGATCATGGAACAAGTTCACACCTATAAGGACCTGTGTGTGCTGATGTTCCGTGCTGAGGTTCCGGCAGACGACATGAAGATGTGCGAAATCTTTCAAGCCGACGTGCTGATCGAAAAGTTCCCAGCATCTTGGAAGGATTATAGAAACCATCTCAAGCATAAGAAAAAGGATCTCACAATACAGGAACTAATCAGCCACATGCGGACTGAAGAAGAAAACTGAATGAAAGATAAGATGTCTTCTCTTTTATTAAATTATGTTAATTCTAACCTTTTTTTATCTATTGTGCCAATGAGCAGAGATAGGTTCAATGCCAAAGGTGAGAAATTCAAGAAGCCAAATCATAATCTCAGAAACCAGATTGCGGTCATCAAGAAAATTCAGAAGCCCAAGGTAGTGTGTTATGTGTGCTGCAAACCTGGACACCAGGCCTATCAATGCAATCACCAAAAGGGGTCAGTTCTAGCCACACAGAAGTCCATAGCACCCACTTGCAACATTGCTGAAACTGAGGGCAATGAGATAATATGTGCAGTTACCTCCTAAGAGGCAAATCTAGTACACAATCTGATAGAATGGATTATGGATTGATTATGAGGATGTTGCTGATGGACAATGCATCGACATGGGCAACTCATCTATAGCTACTGTCAACAGTAAAGGAAAGGTTTTACTTAAGTTTACTTCTGGAAAAATATTGTCTTTAAGTAATGTTTTATTTGTCCCTTCCCTTCGTAGAAATTTAGTTTCTAGTACCCTTCTTGATATTGTTGGCCTGAAAATTATGCAAGAAGCTGGTGAAGTTATTATCACGCGAAATGGGGACTTTGTTAGGAAGGGGTATCGTAGTGGGGCATTACTTGTTTTAAATGCTGCTGCACAAGTTAATAATGAAACAGCTATCAATTTTATTTATATTGCTGAGTCTATTGACTTATGACATGGTAGGCTTGCACATGTTAATTTTGCTTAATGGAAAAGGATTGAAAACATGCAATTAATTCCAAATGTGAATACTGGAAACTGTTCTATGTGTCTTGTCAGTGCTGAAGCAAAATTTACCAAGAAATCATTCAAATCAGTGACTACAAGAAAAACATATTTGTTGGAACTTATCCATTCAGATTTAGCAGGCTCTAAGAACACAACGAGTAAGGGTGGAAAGAAATGGTATATCACCTTTGTAGACAATTGCTCTAGGTATACCAAGGTTTACTTTATCAAGTCTAAAGGTGAGGCTGAGGAAATGTTCTTAAAGTACAAAACTGAAGACGAAAACCAGTTAGACCGAAAAATCAAAGAGACTTGGGTCTGATAGAGGTACGGAATATGATACCAATTCCTTGACTTCTTTTTATGAGAAAAATGGCATAATACATGAGACCAGTGCCCCTTACACACCTCAACAAAATGGTGTTGCTGAACAAAAAAACCGTACCCTTAAAGGTGTTATGAATGCGAGGGTTGTAAGTTCTGGCTTGTCTGATAATATGTGGGGGGAGGTTGTCTTGACTGTTTGTTTTATACTGAATAGAGTTCCCCATAAGAACTCAGATCTGATCCCATATGAGTTATGGAAAGGATACGCTCCTAACCTAAATTATCTAAAAGTGTGGGGGTGCTTGGCCAAAGTTGTACTGCCTAGTCATAAACATTCAAACATTAGCCGCAAGACTTTTGACGCTATCTTCATTGGTTATGCTCAAAATTGTGCTGCATATAGATTTACATCATTATCTGATTTTTCTATTTCTGAATATAGAGATGTTGAATTTTTCGAGCTCGTTTTCCCTTTGAAAAAGGATATGCATTATGTTGTGTCTAATGTTGTGCTTGAACTTGTGAACCTGCTTGCTCCTAGGTCTAGTGTTAGAGGCCTGGTAATTGAACCCAGAAGAAGCAAGCGACAGAGGACTGAAACTAGTTTTGGGGCTGAGTTTTTGACTTCCTTTTTAGTAGAAGTCCTCGAGAGCTTTAATGTTGATGCATTGATCGATGAGGTTGTGTCTCATTTCTTACTTGAGGAAGCCTAAAAATTACCAAGAGGCTATGAGGTCTATAAATGCTACTTTTTAGAAAGAAACTATTAAGAGTGAAATAGATTCCCTTGAGTCAAACAAAACTTAGGAGCTGACCGACTTGCTTAAGGGATGTAGACCTATTAGTAGTAAATGGATTGTCAAGAAGAAACTTAGGACGGATGGCACTATTGAAAGGTACAAAGCTAGATTAGTTATCAGAGGCTTTGACCAAAAGAAGGGAATTGATTATGTTGATACGTATTCCCCTGTGATAAAAATTACAACAATTAAAACTTTAGTTGCTCTAGCTGGCATTCACGATCTTGTGGTGCATCAAATGGATGTTAAAACAACTTTCCACAATGGTGACTTAGAGGAAGAGATTCATATGTCACAACCTGAGGGCTGTGAGGTTCCCGGTCAGGAGAACAAAGTATGCAAATAGAGAAAATCCCTGTATGGTCTAAAGCAAACCCCCAAACGGTGGTGCGAAAAGTTTGCTAGCTCTTTAGAGAAAAATGGCTTTGTTGTTAACAACCCAAATTCTTGTGTTTGTTCTAAGATGATTGGATCTGTTTATGTGATCATATGCTTCTATGTGGATAACATGCTAATCATTGGTGCCAACTTGTCTGTTATTAATGAGGCTAAAAGGCTTTTGCCTTCTCTCTTTGAAAAGAAAGATTGAGGAGAAGCGGATGTGATCTTGGGGATTAAACTTTGAAAAACCAAGAGTGGCTTTTCCTTGTGTCAGTCTCATTACATTGAGAAAATGTTGCAAAGATTTAATTCTTTTGATGTGGTACATGTGAAATTGCTTATGACTCTAGTATACATCTTAAGAAGAACAGAGGACCTAGTGTGTCTCAAATTAAATAAGCAAAAACAATAGGCAGTCTGATATTTCTCATCAAGTACACTCGTCCTAATATTGCATATGCCATTAGTGTACTGACTAGGTATACTCATAACCTTGCTAAAGAACGTTGGGATGCACTTCATCATTTGTTGAGATACCTTAGAGGTACTACGGATTGGTGTTTAGATTTTTTTAAATTTCCTGCTGTACTAGGATGTTTTCGTGATGCAAATTAGGTTGCTGGTAACGATGAAGCATGTTCTACTAATGGATATGTTTTTACATTAGGAGAAGGGGTTATTTCGTGGAAGTCTACATAACAAACATGGATAATCTGAGTGTATTGCTGTTGAGTTGGTAGGTCAAGAAGCAGAATGACTTAAGGGTGTCTTGACAGACATACCATTGTGGGAAAAATAATCAACGCCTATCTCTTTGCATTGTGATTCGCAAGCAGCAATCGGAGTTACACACAACAGTGTCTATAACGGAAAAAAGAGACATATCCTTATTAGACATGGTCCGGTAAAGCAATTGCTGAAGCATGGTGTTATCTCCTTGGAGTATGTGAGATCCGAGAAAAAACATGGCAAACCTTCTCACAAAGGGATTACTAAGAAGAGTAGTTCTCGAATGGTCGAGGGGGATGGGGCTGAAGCCCATAGAATGAAGAGGTATTGTGGATACCCGTTTGTGGTCAAACGAAGCCATACTAATCTTCTAATTACACTACTTCCCATCCCTATGGTGTGTGGTAGTGCATGTGCTATAGAGAAGCACATCAATGAATCCATAGCCTATGATTGTGGTTCCATGGAGAAGCACTTGCTGGATTCATCATCACTCTAGAAGAGCTTGAGCTAACTTATTCTCTTAGTAATTCCAAGCCATAATATGGTGGTATAAGTGTAGATAGATTGATGGAGTTACCTAAGTAAGTGTGAAGGTCTGACCGCCTTCTATGAGAGACTAGGGTTGTCTCTCTAGAGCCCTTATGAGGCTCGAGGTATGTACTTTGACCTTGAAAGCGCAAGTGGTTGTTGCGGAGTATGCATCTTTTTGGGTTGATATGTGTCTAGAAGGCCTCATCGAAAGTTTGACTAGTTCAAGAATAAGTTCACTTGTCAGAGTTAGCTATTACCTCTCCTCACTTTGTATTAATTCAATTGAAAGACATTGATGTCTAAGTATTCGACCCTCCTTGCCCAAGAAATCTTTCTCATTCTTCCTTTTCTTTTGTGTGTCATTAGTGGTGGATTGTTGGAGTAATGGCACCCAAAAGGATGTTCACTCACTCTCTCTATCTTTTCTTTTTGTTGTCTCACGTGGAACTTTTGGGGGGGGGGGTGTTTTAAAGGGTTTATATGTCCCACTCTCATTGTGCTAGTTGAATAACTTGAAGCCATGTTTTAAGACAGTTGAGGGTGCCTTAGGTTGTAAGACATGGGAGTATGCTGTCGTTGCCCGCCCATCTTGTCTGAGCGAGGCGCGGGCCGCCGGCTGTAGGCCTCATTGCTTATTTTTTGAAGGAATTTTCTTTGAACTATTTGGGTATAAGCTGTTGTAAGCCTAATGGCTCATTACCAAGCTTTACTATGTCTTCGTCCATTAAAGCTTCAGTTACCACGATCCTCTCCAATTCCCTGATTTTTCGCCCCCATTTTACTCTCCTTTTCAACACTGGTTAATAGCTCTTTGCTTTCCTCTAGCTATTGTAAAAGAAGCCTTTATACAACTCTTAAAAGGCACACAGAAGTCACAAGCCTTCTCTGCTCGTCTCTTCTTTCTTCCTGGGCAAAAGATAGTTATACCCCATAGTCTCTCACTCGAGTGCACGAGTGAGAGGATCGTTGTGTTAGACTTTAAGGATCTTCTTAGCCTTTACGATTTACATCGAAGTTGGGCGAATTTAGCTTTTAGGTCAATGCTTTCGTCCATGACCCAGTTCATCTCTCTGTATTCTGAGCAGCAATTTCGTTCGTTATTCTTACAATGTGAAGGCCAAAGTTAATGGCTGCACCTCCAAAAACTACTCCTGAACTCTACAAAACTCAACCCCTTGATGGAACAAATTACAAACATTGGTCCCAAAAACTGCACCTTTATTTTGAGCAACTTGAGATCGATTATGTTCGCACCACTGACCTTCTTCACGACACCAATACAACTACTGATGCTGAGCCTTATACTCCTGCTGTCGCTAAAACACCTTCCATCCCGCTTGATGACGCCACTAAGAAAAAACTTCAAAAGGATAACAAAATGGCTTGGAGTTATTTACTGAATAATATGTCCAACACACTCTTTGATTTATTTGTGAACTTCAAATATGCAAAGATTATATAGACAAAACTGAACACGAAATATGCTTCAGACGATGCTGGAAAGAAAAAGAATGTCGTCGGCAAGTGGCTGCAGTTTCAGATTGTGGAGGACAAACCGATCATGGAACAAGTTCACACCTATGAGAATCTGTGTGCTGAGGTTCTGGCAGAAGGCACAAAGATGTGCAAAGTCCTTCGAGTGAACGTGCTGATCAAAAAGTTTCCAGCATCTTGGAACGATTACAGAAACCATCTCAAGCATAAGAAAAAGGATCTCACACTGCATGGACTAATCAGCTGCATGCAGACTAAATAGGCAAGCCGACTGAAAGATAAGATGCCCTCGCCTTCGTTAAATTATGCTAATTCTAGCTTGGCTAAATCTGCTGGGCCAACGAACAGAGCCAGGTTCACAGGCAAAGGTAAGAAATTCTAGAAGCCAAATCACAATCTCAGAAACTAGAACGCTGTCAACACGAAAAATTCAGAAGCCCAAGGTAGTGTGTTATGTGTGCGGCAGACCTGGACACAAGGCTTATCAATGCAATCTGACAACATGGATTCTAGATTAAGGAGCTTCAAGACATTTCTATGCCAACAAAGAACTCGTGATTGATTAAGAAGACGTATCCGATGGACAATGCGTCTACGCAGCCAACTCATCTACAGCTGCTGTCAAGGGTAAAGGGATGGTTTTACTTAAGTTTACTTCTGTAAAAATGTTGTCTTTAAGTAATGTTTTACTTATTCATGCCCTTCATAGAAATTTAGTTTCTAGTACCCTTCTTGATATTGCTGGCCTGAAAATTGTGCAAGAAGTTGGTAAAGTTGTTATCATGCGAAATGGGAACTTTGTTGGGAAGACGTATCATAGTGGGGGATTACTAGTTCTAAATGTTGGTGCACAAGTTAATAATGAAACTGCTGCCAATTCGTTTTATATTGCTGAGTTGTTGACTTGTCTTGGACGCCTTAATTTTGCTTCATTGAAAAGGCTTAGAAACAAGTGATTAATTCCAAATGTGAATACTGAAAGTTGTTCTAGATGTCCTGTCCATGTTGAAGCAAAATTTGTCATGAAACCGTTTAAATTGGTAATTAACAGAAAAACATATTTGTTGGAACTTGTGCGTTCAGATTTAGCAGACTTAAAGAACATAATGAGTAAGGGTGGATAGAAATGGTATATCACCTTTGTAAACGACCACTATAGGTGTACCAAGGTTTACCTTCTCAAGTCTAAAGATGAGGTTGGGGACATGTTCTTAAAGTACAAAGGTATTGTTAAAAACTAGTTAGACCGAAAAATCAAGAGACTTAGGTTTGGTAGAGGTGGAGAATATTATACCAATTCCTTCACTGCTTTTTGTGAGAAAAATAGCATAATACATGAGACCAGTGCCCATTACACGCCTCAACAAAACTACGTTGCTCAACGGAAAAACTGTACCCTTAAAGATGTGATGAATGCCATGCTTGTAAGTTCTGGCTTGTCTGATAACATATGGGGGGACGCTACCTTGACTGCTTGTTTTATACTCAATAGTGTTCCCATAAAAAGTTAGATCTAACCCCATATCAATTATGGAAAGGATACGCTCTTAACCTGAATTATCTTAAAGTGTGGGGGTGCTTGGCCAAACTTGCACTACCTAGTCATAAACATTCGAACATTGGCCCTAAGAATTTGACGCAATGTTCATTGGTTATGCTCAAAATAGTGCTGCATATAGATGATGGGGACCATCCTTCAAAAGATCAACCTATTGGAGACCATCTTGACTACTCTTCTACTATCCCTACTCAGCTCAAAGAAGTCAAGGAGTTTGCCCTTTTATGCTGACAAGCCGTGAACTTGCCTTGTGAGTTCACACCTAATTCATCCTCTTCACATCCGACATTTGTTACAGTTTTGTGTCAAAATGTAATAGGCCCAAATTCTGATGGTCCTTACATTTTTCAATATTAAGAAGATAGCTTTCCAAGAAGACCAACCATGCTTAATTTGGAGTTCATTTGGTTGGTCAAGTTCAGCCCACAAATTCGGATATCAAAATGCAGGCCACTTTTGGATAGTCTCCACTCTTTGGACCATAACTTTTGAACGGATGACCCAAATGCGATTAAACCACATTCCCTGGAAACTATACATCCTAAGCTTTCCAATGAATCAAGAATCATCGAACTTGGATCACAAACCAGAGAGTTATGCCTGTTTGAAGTTGGGGTTGCTGCTGATGTGAATGCATTTAATGCAAAACGCGTGAAGGTGTGTGAAAGCTTATGATTTCGGCTCTTGCTGCTTATACCTCCTCATAAAGCATGTCCTCCCTCTTCAAATAAGGCTTGGATGTGTGATAATGGTGGGGTACATGCATCCTTTTTGCTGCCACACTCACTTCACACCAACAACACCAAAAGACACCCCTCTTCGGCTTTGTTCATCCGAATGTAGTGTGCTGTTTTTATTCACATCTTTTCATTTGTTTTATATGTCTTTTCATTGTGTAAGGCCTCTACTATATAAAGGCCATAGTATTAGAATCATTTCAATT
>JACYFF010010365.1:50425417-50450792 GCA_017589665.1 Selenicereus undatus | reverse complement strand
ACAAAGCAGAACTTGAAAACCAGTTAGATCGAAAAATTAAGAGACCTAGGTCTAACAGAGGTGTGGATTATGATACCAATTCCTTGACTGCTTATTGTGAGAAAAGTGGCATAATACATTAGACCAGCGCACCTTACAGACCTCAACAAAAATGGTGCGGCAAAACGAAAAAAATCGTACCCTTAAAGATATGATGAATTCCATGCTTATAGGTTATCTGATAATATGTGGTGGGAGGGTGTGTTGACTGCTTGTTTGTACTCAATAGAGTTTCCCATAAGAAGTTAGATCTGACCCATATAAGTTACGGAAAGGATATGCTCCTAACCTGAATTGTCTAAAAGTGTGGGGGTGCTTGGCCAAAGTTGCACTGCCTACTCATAAACGTTTGAACGTTGGCCTCAAGACTTTTGATGCTGTCTTCATTGGTTATGCACAAAACAGTGTTGCATATAAATTTATATCATTATTTGATTTTTCTATTTCTGAATATAGAGATGCTGAATTTTTCAAGCATGTTTTCCATTTGGAGAAGGATGTGCCTCACGTTGTGTCTAATGTCGTGCCTAAACATGCAAGCTTGCTTGCTTCTATCTTTAGTGTTAGAGACCTGGTAACTGAACCTAGATGAAGCAAGAGACAAAGGACTAAAACGAGTTTTGGCACTGACTTTAGCACTTCCTTTTTAGTGGAAGTCCTTGAGAGCTTTGACGTTGATGCATTAACCGATGAGGTTGAGTCTCTTTTCTTGCTTAAGGAAGATTCTAAAACTTGCCATGAGATTATAAGGTCTATCGGTGCTAGTTTTTGGAAAGAAGCTATTAAGAGTAAAATAGATTACCTTGGGTTGCGACAATTTGAACATTAGTTGCTTTAGCTGGCATTCATGATCTTGTGGTGTGTCAAATGGATGTTAAAACAGCTTTCCTCAATGGTGACTTAGAGGAAGAGATTTATATGTCACAACCTGAGGGGTGCGAGGTTCTTGGTCAGGAGAACAAAGTATGCAAACATAGAAAATCCCTGTATGGTCCAAAGCAAGCCCCCAAACAGCGGTATGAAAAATTTGCTAGCTCTTTAGAGAAAAATGGCTCTATTGGTAACAACTTAGATTCTTGTTTTTATTCCAAGATGATTAGATCTGATTATGTGATCATTTGCTTGTATGTGGATGATATGCTGATCTTTGGTACCAACTTGTATATTATTAATGAGGCTAAAAGACTTTTGTCTTCTGTCTTTGAAAAGAAAGATTTAGGAGAAGCGCATGTGATCTTGGGGATTAAACTTTGAAAAACCAAGAATGGCTTTTCCTTGTGTCAGTCTCATTTAATTGAGAAAATGTTTAAAATATTTAATTCTTTCGATGTAGCACCTGTGAGAACTCCCTATGACTCTAGCATACATCTTAAGAAGAACAAAGGACATAGTGTGTCTCAAGATGAATATGCAAAAATAATAGGCTGTCTGATGTTTCTCGGGAACTACACTAGTCCTTATATTGCGTATGCTGTTAGTAGACTGAGCAAGTACACTCATAACCCTGCTAAAGAACATTGGGATGCACTTCATCGTTTGTTGAGATACCTGAGAGGTACTATGGATTGGTGTTTATATTTTTGTAAATTTCCTGCAGTACTAGAAGGGTTTTGTGATGCAAGTTGGGTTGCTGATAACGATGAAGTAAGTTCTACTAATGGTTATGTTTTAACATTGGGAGGAGGAGCTATTTCGTGGAAGTCTGCAAAGCAGACATGCATAGCTCGCTCAACTATGGAATATGAGTTTATTGCTCTTGAGTTGGCAGGTCAAGAAGCAGAATGGCTTAAGGGTCACTTGACGGACATACCATTGTGGGGGAAACAATCAACACCTATATGCTTGCATTGTGATTTGCAAGCAGCATTCAGAGTTACACACAACAATGTCTATAATGTAAAAAAGATACATATTGGTATTAGACATGGTGTGGTAAAGCAATTGCTGAAGTATGGTGTTATCTCCTTGGAGTATGTGAGATTCGAGAAAAACATGGTAGACCCTCTCACAAAGGGATTACCAAGAGGAGTAGTTTTCGAATGGTCGAAGGGGATAGGGCTGAAGCCCGTAGAATGAAGAGATATGGTGGATACCCATTTGTGGTCAAACGAAGCCATACTAATCTTCTAATTACACTACTTCCCATCCCTATGGTGTGTTGTAGTGCATGTGCTATAGAGAAGTACATCAATGAATCCATAGCCTGTTATGGTGGTTCCATAGAGAAGCACTTGAGGGTTCATCATCACTCTATAAGAGCTTGAGCTAACTTATTCTATTAATAATTCCAACCCATGATATGGTGGTCTAGGTGTAGATAGACTGATGGAATTACCTAGGTATGTGTGAAGGTCCGACCGCCTTCTATGAGAGACTAGGGTTGTTTCTCTAGAGCACTTATGAGACCAAGGTATGCGCATGGGCCTTTAAAGTGCAAGTGGTTATCATAGAGTATACATCTTTTAGGGTTGATATGTGTGGAGAGGGCCTCATCTAAAGCTGGACTTGTTCAAGACTAAGTTCACTTGTCAAGCTTAGTTGTTTCCTCCCTTCACTACATATCAATTCAAACGAAAGACATTGATAACCAAGTATTCGACCCTCCTTGCCCAGGAAATCTTTCTCAATCTTCCTTTTCCTTTGTGTGTCATTAATGGGGGATTGTTGGCGTAATCGCACCCAAAAGGGTGTTCGCTCACTCCTTCCATCTTCTCCTTTTGTGGTCCTACATGGGACTTTTGGAGGGTGCTTTGAATGGTTTATATATCCCACTCTCAATGTGCCTGTTGAATAAATTGAAGCCATGTTTTAAGGGAGTTGAAGATGCCTTGTGTGGCCACACGCGCGCGCACGCTGCTGTTACCTGTGTGTCCGGTCTAAGGCGACGCGCGGGCCGTGGGCTGTGGACCTTATTGCTCATTTTTTTGGACGAATTTTCTATGAACTGTTTGCGTTTAAGCTGTCCTAAGCGTAACGGCTAATTGCCTAGCTCAACTATGTCTTCCTTCAGTAAAGGTTCAGTTACCACGATCCTCTCCCATTCACAGATTTTCTGCCTCAATTTTACTCCCCTTTTTAATGTTGGTTAATAGATCTTTGCTTCCCTTTGGCTATTATAAAAGTAGCCTCTCTGTAGCTTTGAGAAGACACACAAAAAGCGCAAGCCTTCTCTCCTCTTCTCTTCATTCTTTTGGGCAAAAGATAGTCATACTCCATAGTCTCTCCCTCGAGTGCATGAGTGAGAGGATCGCTGTGTCAAACCTTCGGTTCTCCTTTATGATTTGCACTGAAGTCGGGCGAATTTAGATTTTAGGTAAGTGGTTTCATCCACGACACAATTCATCTCTCTGTATTCTAAGTGGCCAATTTCATTTGTTATTCTGACAATCTGAAAGCTGAAATTAATTGTTGTACCTCCAAAAACACTTCCTGAACTCTGCAAAATTGAGCCCCTTGATGGGACCAATTACAGATGTTGGTCCCAACAACTGCTCCTCTATTTTGAGTAACTTGAGATCAACTATGTTCTCACTAATAACCTTCTTGACGACACCAATACAACTACTGATGCTGAACCTTCTACTCCTGCTGTCCCTAAAACACCCTCCATGCCGCTTGATGACGGCACCAAGAAAAAACTTGAAAAGGACAACAAATTAGCTTGTAGTTATTTACTGAACAATATGTCCAATCCACTATTTAATTTATTCGCAAACTTCAAATCTGCAAAGATTATATGGACAAAACTGGATGTGAAAATACAGCTCGGATGACGCTGGAACGAAAACGTATGTCGTCGGCAAGTGGCTGCAGTTCTAGATTGTGGACGACAAACCGATCATGGAACAAGTTCACACATACGAGAATCTGTGTGCTAAGGTTCTGGCAGAAGGAATGAAGATGTGCGAAATCCTTCAAGCCAACGTGTTGATTGAAAAGTTTCCACCATCTTAGAATGATTACAAAAACTATCTCAAGCATAAGAAAAAGGATCTCACACTGCAGGAACTAATTAGCGACATGCGGACCGAAAAAGCAAACCGATTGAAACATAAGATGTCCTCTCTTTCGTTAGATTTTGTTAAATCTAACTTGGTTGAATCTCCTATGCCAATGAACAGAGACAGGTTCAAAGGCAAAGGTAAGAAATTCCAGAAGCCAAATCATAATCTCAGAAACTAGAATGTTGTCAACAAGAAAACTCAGAAGGCCAATGTAGTGTGTTATGTCTGCGGCAAACCCGGACACAAGGCCTATCAATGCGATCGGCAAAAGGGGTTAGTTCAAGCTAGACAGAAGTCCACAACACCCACTGCCGACATTGTTGGAGTCGATGACAATGACATAATATGTGCAGTTACCACTTTGGAGGCAAATCTGGTGCATAATTTGACAGAATGGATTCTAGATTTAGGAGCTTTAAAACATTTCTATGCCGACAAAGAACTTATGATTGATTATGAAGACGTTGTTGATAGAGAACGCATCTACATGGGCAACTCATCTACAATTGCTATCAAGGGGAAAGGAAAGGTTTTACTTAAGTTTACTTCTGTAAAAATGTTGTCTCTGAGTAATGTTCTATTTGTCCCATCCGTTCATAGAAATTTAGTTTCTAGTACCCTTCTTGATATTGGTGGCCGGAAAGTTGTGCAAGAAGCTGGAAAAGTTGTTATCATACGAAATAGGGACTTTGTTAGGACGGGGTGCTGTAGTAGGCGATTACTTGTTCTAAATGCTGATGCACAAGTTCATAATGAAACTGCAGCCAATTCTGTTTGTATTGTTGAGTGTATTGACTTGTGGCATTGCAGGCTTGGACATATTAATTTTTCTTCATGGAAAAGGCTTTGGAACATGCGATTAATTCCGAATGTGAATACTGAAAACTGTTCTAAGTGTCCTGTGTGCGTTGAAGCAAAATTGACCAAGAAACCGTCTACATTAGTAACGAGTAGAAAAATAGATTTGGTGGAACTTGTGCATTCAGATTTAGCAGACTTTAAGAACACAATGAGTAAGGGTGGAAAGAAATGGCATATCATCTTTGTAGACGACTACTCTATGTATACCAAGGTTTACATTCTCAAGTCTAGAGATGAGGTTGATGAAATGTTCTTAAAGTACAAAGCAGAAGTTAAAAACCAGTTAGACTGAAAAATTAAGACACCTAGGTCTGACAGATTTGGGGATTATGATACCAATTCCTTGACTGCATATTGTGAGAAAAATGACATAATACATCAGACCAGTGCCCCTTACACACGTCAAGAAAATGGTGCTGCTAAACGAAAAAACCATACTCTTAAAGATACGATGAATGCCATGCTTATACGTTCCGGCTTGTCTGATAACATGTGGGGGGAGGATGTGTTGACTGCTTGTTTTATACTCAGTAGAGTTTCCCATAAGAAGCTAGATTTGACCCCATATGAGTTATGGAAAGGATATGCTCCTAACCTGAATTATCTAAGAGTGTAGGGGTGCTTGGCCAAAGTTGCACTGCCTACTCATAAACATTCGAAGGTTTGCCCCAAGACATTTGATGTCGTCTTCATTAGTTATACACAAAATAGTGTTGCATATAAATTTATGTCATTATTTGATTTTTCTATTTGTGAATATAGAGATGCTGAATTTTTCGAGTATGTTTTCCCTTTGAAAAGGATGTGCCTCATTTTGTGTCTAGTGTGATGCATGAACACACGAACTGGCTTGCTTCTAGCTCTAGTGTTAGGCACCTTGTAACTGAGCCTAGAAGAAGCAAGTGACAGACGACTGAAACAAGTTTTGGGTCAGACTTTATCACTTCCTCTTTAGTGGAAGTCCTTGAGAGCTTTGATGTTGATGCATTAATCGATAAGGTTGTGTCTCTTTTCCTACATAAGGAAGATCCTAAAACCTACCAAGAGGTTATAACGTCTATAGGTGCTACTTTTGGGAAAGAAGCTATTAAGAGTAAAATAGATTCCCTTGGGTTGCAATAATTAGAACTTTAGTTGCTTAAGCTGCCATTCATGATCTTGTGGTGTATCAAATGGATGTTAAAACAGCTTTCCTCAATGGTGAGTTAGAGGAAGAGATTTACATATCACAACCTGAGGGGTCCGAGGTTCCCGGTCAGGAGAACAAAGTATACAAACAGAGAAAATCCCTGTACGGTCTAAAGCAAGCCCCCAAATAGTGGTATGAAAAATTTGCTAGCTCATTAGAGAAAAATGGCTCTGTTAGTAACAACTCAAATTCTTGTGTTTATTCCAAGATGATTAGATCTTATTATGTAATCATATGCTTATATGTGGATAATATGCTGATCTTTGGCACCAACTTGTCTGTTATTAATGAGGCTAAAAGAATTTTGTCTTCTCTCTTTGAAAAGAAAGATTTAAGAAGCGGATGTGATCTTGGGGATTAAACTTTGAAAAACCAAGAGTGGCTTTTCCTTGTGTCAGTCTCATTAAATTGAGAAAATGTTGAAAATATTTAATTCTTTCGATGTGGCACCTGTTAGAACTCCCTATGACTCTAGCATACATTTTAAGAAGAATAGACGACCTAGTGCGTCTCAAGACGAATATGCAAAAATAATAGGCAGTATGATGTTTCTCGTGAACTACACTAGTCTAGATATTGCGTATGCCGTTAGTAGGCTGAGCAGGTACACTCATAACCCTGCTAAAGAACATTGGGATGCATTTTATCGTTTGTTGAGATACCTTGGAGGTGTTATGGATTGGTGTTTATATTTTTGTAAATTTTCTGCGGTACTAGAAGGTTTTTGTGATGCAAGGTGGGTTGCTGATAACGATGAAGTAACTTTTACTAGTGGCTATGTTTGAACATTAGGAGGAGGAGCTATTTCATGGAAGCCTGCAAAACATACATGCATAGGTCGCTCAACCATAGAATATGAGTTTATTGCTCTTGAGTTGGCAGGTCAAGAAGCAAAATGGCTTAAGGGTCTCGTGAGAGACATACCATTGTGGGGAAACAATCAACAGCTATATGCTTGCATTGTGACTTACAAGCAGCAATCGGAGTTGCACACAATAGTGTCTATAACGTAAAAAAGATACATATCCGTATTAGACATGGTACGGTAAAACAATTGCTGAGGCATGGTGTTATCTCCTTGGAGTATGCGAGATCTGAGAAAAACATCGCAGGCCCTCTCACAAAGGGATTACCAAGAAGAGTAGTTCTCGAATGGTTGAGGGCGATGGGGCTGAAGCATATAGAATGAAGAGGTATGGTGGATACCCATTTCTGGTCAAACGAAGCCATACTAATCTTCTAATTACACTACTTCCTATCCCTATAGTGTGTGGTAGTGCATGTGCTATAGAGAAGCACATCAATGAATCCATGACCTGTTATGGTGGTTCCATAGAGAAGCACTTGAGGGATTCATCATCACTTTATAAGAGCTTGAGCTAACATATTCTCTTAGTAATTCCATGCCATGATATGGCGTTCTAAGTGTAGGTAGACTGATGGAATTACATAGGTACGTGTGAAGGTCCGGTCGCCTTCTGTGAGAGACTAGGGTTGTTTCTGTAGAGCACTTATGAGACTCGAGGTATGTGCATGGGCCTTTAAAGTGCAAGTGGTTATCACAGAGTATACATCTTTTAGGGTTGATATGTGTCGAGAGGGCCTCATCTAAAGCTGGACTTGTTCAAGACTAGGTTCACTTGTCAGACTTAGCTGTTTCCTCCCCTCACTACATATCAATTCAAACGAAAGACATTGGTAACCAAGTATTCAACCCCCTTGCCCATGAAATCTTTCTCATTCTTCCTTTTCTTTTGTGTGTCATTAGTGGGGGATTGTAGGCGAATGGCACAAAAAGGTGCTCACTCACTCTCTCCATCTTTTCCTTTTGTGGTCTCGCATGGAACTTTTGGCGGGTGTTTTGAAGGGTTTATATATCCCACTCTCAATGTGCCTGTTGAACAAATTGAAGCCATGTTTTAAAGGAGTTGATGGTGCCTTCGGCGGCCACACACGCGCGCATGCCGCCGCTACCTGCGTGTCTGTTCCCGGGCGAGACGTGGGCCATGGGCTGTGGGCCTCATTGCTCATTTTTTTCGAGGAATTTTCTATGAACTGTTTGCACATAAGGTGCATAAGCCTAACGACTAATTGCCAAGCACGACTATGTCTTCCTCCACCGAAGCCTCAGTTAGCACGATCCTCTCCCATTCATAGATTTTCCGCCCCAATTTTACTCCCCTTTTTAATGCTAGTTAGCAGCTCTTTGCTTCCCTTTGGCTATTATAAAAGGAGCCTCTCTGTAGCTCTGAAAAGACACACAAAAATCGCAAGCCTTCTCTCCTCTTCTGTTCTTTCTTCTCGAGCAAAAGATAGTCATACTCTATAACCTTTCCCTCGAGTGCACGAGTGAGAGGCTTGCTGTGTTAAACCCTGGGGAGCTTCTTCGCCTTTACAATTTGCACCGAAGTCAGGCGAATTTGGATTTTAGGTTAGTGGTTTCATACACGACACAATTCATCTCTCTGTATTCTAAGCAGCCATTCCACTTGTTATTCTTACAATCTGGAAGCCAAAATTAGTTGTTGTACCTCCAAAACCTCTTCCTGAACTCTACAAAACTGAGCCCCTTGATGTAACCAATTACAAACGTTGGTCCCAAAAATTGTTCTGCTATTTTGAGCAATCTGAGATCGATTATGTTCTCACTAATAACCTTCTTGACGACACCAATACAACTACTGATGCTGAACCTTCTATTCCTGCGGTCCCTAAAACACCTTCCATCCCGCTTGATGATGCCACCAAGAAAAAACTTGAAAAGGACAACAAATTAGCTTGGAGTTATTTACTAAACAATATGTCCGACCCACTATTTGATTTATTTGTAAACTTCAAATCTGCAAAGATTATATGGACAAAATTGGATGCGGAATGTGGCTCAGATGACGCTAGAAAGAAAAAATATGTCATCGGCACGTGGCTACAGTTCCAGATTAGGGACAACAAACCAATAATGGAACAAGTTCACACGTACGAGAATCTGTGGGCTGAGGTTCTGGCAGGAGGCATGAAGATGTGCGAAATCCTTCAAGCCAACATGCTGATTGAAAAGTTTGCACCATCTTGGAATGATTACAGAAACCATCTTAAGCAAAAGAAAAAGGATCTCACACTGTAGGAACTAATTAGCAATGTGCGGACCGAAAAAGCAAACCGACTAAAACATAGGATCTCCTCTCTTTCGCTAAATTCTGTTAAATCTTACTTAGTTGAATCTCCTGTGCCAACGAATAGAGACAGGTTCAAAGGCAAAGGTAAGAAATTCTAGAAGCCAAATCATAATCTCAGAAACCAGAATGTTGTCAACAAGAAAATTTAAAAGCCCAATGTAGTGTGTTATGTGTGCGGTAAACCTGGACACAGGGCCTATCAGCGCAATTGGTAAAAGGGGTCAGTTCAAACTAGACAGAAGTCCACAACACCCACTGACATGGTGTTTTAGTGGGGGATTACTTGTTCTCAATGCTGCTACACAAGTTCATAATGAAATTGCAACCAATTCTATTTGTATTGTTGAGTCTATTGACGAGTGGCATTACAAGCTTGGACATATTAATTTTGCTTCATTGAAAAGGCTTAGAAACATGCAATTGATTCCAAATGTGAATACTAAAAACTGTTCTAAGTGTCCTGTCTGTATTGAAGCAAAATTTACCAAGAAACCGTCCAAATCAGTAACGACTAGAAAAACAGATTTGGTGGAACTTGTGCATTTAGATTTAGGAGACTTTAAGAACACAATGAGTAAGGGTGGAAAGAAAGGGTATATTAGCTTTGTAGACGACTAATCTATGTATACCAAGGTTTACATTCTCATGTCTAAAGATGAGGCTGAGGAAATGTTCTTAAAGTACAAAGCAGAAGTTGAAAACTAGTTAGGCCAAAAAATTAAGATACCTAGGTCTGACAGAGATGGGGATTATGGTACCAATTCCTTGGCCGCTTAGTGTTAGAAAAATGGCATAATACATGAGAGCAATGCCCCTTACACGCCTCAACAAAATGGTCCTACTTAACAAAAAAATCGTACCTGAAAGATATGATGAATGCCATGCTTACAAATTTTGGCTTATCTGATAACATGTGGGGGGACGCCATAAGAAGTTAGATATGAGCCCATGTGAGTTAGGGAAAGGATATGATCCCAACCTGAATTATCTGAAAGTGTGGGGGTTGGCCAAAGTTGCACTGCCTACTCAAAAACGTTCAAACATTAGCCCCAAGACTTTTGATGTTGTCTTCACTAGTTACGCAGAAAACAGTGTTGCATATAAATTTATGTCATTATTTGATTTTTCTATTTTTGAATATAGAGATGCTGAATTTTTCGAGCATGTTTTCCCTTTGGAAAAGAATCTGCCTCATGTTGTGTCCAATGTCGTGGCTGAACACGTGAACTTGCTTGCTTCTAGCACGAGTGTTAGAGACCTGGTAACTGAACCTGGAAGAAGCAAGAGGCACAGGACTGAAACAAGTTTTGGGCCTGACTTTATCACTTCCTTTTTACTGGAAGTCCTTGAGAGCTTTGATGTTGATGCATTAACCGATGAAGTTGTGTCTCTTTTCTTACTTAAGGAAGATCCTAAAACCCACCAAGAGGATATAAGGTTTATAGGTGCTACTTTTTGGAAAGAAGATATTTAGAGTAAAATAGATTCCCTTGGGTTGTAAGAATTAGAACTTTAGTTTCTTTAGCTGCCATTCATGACCTTGTGGTGTATCAAATGTATGTTAAGACATCTTTCCTCAAAGGTGACTTAGAGGAAGAGATTTACATGTCACAACCTGAGGGGTGCGAGGTTCTCGATTAGGAGAACAAAGTATGCAAACAGAGAAAATCCCTGTATGGTCTAAAGCAAGCCCCAAATAGTGGTATGAAAAATTTCCATGTCACAACCTGAGGGGTGCGAGGTTCTCGGTTAGGAGAACAAAGTATGCAAACAGAGAAAATCCCTGTATGGTCTAAAGCAAGCCCCAAATAGTGGTATGAAAAATTTCCCAGCTCTTTAGAGAAAAATGGATATGTTGTTAACAACTCAGATTCTTGTGCTTATTCCAAGATTATTAGATCTGCTTATGTGATCATATGCTTATATGTGGATGATATGCTAATCTTTAGCACCAACTTGTCTGTTATTAATGAGGCTAAAAGACTTTTGGCTTCTCTCTTTGAAAAGAAAGATTTAGGAGAAGTGGATGTGATCTTGGGGATTAAGGTTTGAAAAACCAAGAGTGGCTTTTCCTTGTGTCAGTCTCATTAAATTGAGAAAATGTTGAAAATATTTAATTCTTTCGATGTGGCACCTATGAGAACTTCCTATCACTATATCATACACCTTAAGAAGAACAGAGGACCTAGTGTGTCTTGAAAATAATAGGAAGTCTGATGTTTCTTGTGAACTACACTAGTCTTGATATTACGTATGCTGTTAGTAGACTGAACATGTACACTCATAACCCTGCTAAAGAACATTGGGATGCATTTCATCGTTTGTTGAGATAGCCTAGATGTACTATGGGTTGGTGTTTATATTTTTTTAAATTTCCTACGGTACTAGAAGGTTTTTGTGCTGTAAGTTGGGTTACTGATAACAATAAAGTAAGTTCTACTAGTGGCTATGTTTGAACATTGGGAGGAGGAGCTATTTCGTGGAAGTCTACAAAATAGACATGCATAGGTCGCTTAACCATGGAATCTTAGTTTATTGCTCTTGAGTTGGCAGGTCAAGAAGTAGAATGGCTTAAGGGTCTCAGGAGAGACATACCATTGTGGGGGAAACAAGCAACACCTATATGCTTGCATTGTGATTTACATGCAGAAATCGGAGTTGCACACAACAGTGTCTATAGCATAAAAAAGATACATATCCGTATTAGACATGGTGCGGTAAAACAATTGCTGAAGTACGGTGTTATCTCCTTGTAGTATGCGAGATTCGAGAAAAAACATGGTAGGCCCTCTCACAAAGGGTTTACCCAGAAAAGTAGTTCTTGAATGGTCGAGGGGGGTGAGGTTGAAGCCCATAGAATGAAGAGGAATGGTGGATACCCATTTGTGGTCAAATGAAGCCATACTAATGTTCAAATTACACTACTTCCCTTCGCTATGGTGTGTGGTAGTGCATGTGGTATAGAGAAGGACATCAACGAATCCATAGCCTGTTATGGTGGATCCATAGAGAAGCACTTGATGGATTCATCATCACTCTATAAGAGCTTGAGCTAACTTATTCTCTTAATAAATCCAAGCCATGATATGGTGGTCTAAGTGTAGATAAACTGATGGAATTACCTAGGTACCTGTGAAGGTCCGACCGCCTTCTATGAGAGACTAGGGTTGTTTCTCTAGAGCACTTGTGAGACCCCAAGTATGCGCATGGGCCTTTTAAGTGCAAGTGGTTATCACAGAGTATACGTCTTTTAGGGTTGATACGTGTCGAGAGGGCCTCATCTAAAGCTGGACTTGTTCAAGACTAAGTTCACTTGTCAGGCTTCACTGTTTCCTCCCCTCACTACATATCAATTCAAACGAAAGACATTGATAACCATGTATTCGACCCTCCTTGCCTAGGAAATCTTTCTCATTCTTTCTTTTCTTTTGTGTGTCATTAGTGAGGGATTGTTGGCGAATGGCACCCAGAACGGTGCTCACTCACTCTCTCCATCTTTTCCCTTTGTGGTCCCACATGGAACTTTTGGAGGGTGTTTCGAAGGGTTTATATATCCCACTCTAAATGCGCCTGTTGAATAACTTGAAGCCTTGTTTTAAGGGAGTTGAAGGTGCCTTGGGCTGCCACACGCGTGTCCGTTCCAGGGAGAGGCGCGGGTCGTGGGCTTTGGGCTGTGGGCCTCATTGCTCATTTTTTTTGGGGAATTTTGTATGAACTGTTTGCATATAAGCTATCATAAGCCTAACCGCTAATGGCCAAGCTCAACTATGCCTTCTGGCGTTAAAGCTTCACTTACCATGATCCTCTCCCATTCATAGATTTTTCACCCCAATTTTACTCCCCTTTTTAATGCTAGATAACAGCTCTTTGCTTCCCTTTGGCTATTATAAAAGGGGCCTCTCTGTAGCTCTGAAAAGACACGCAAAAATCGCAGGCCTTCACTCTTCTTCTCTTCTTTCTTCTTGGGCAAAAGATAGTTATGCTCCATAGTCTCTCACTCGAGTGCACGAGTGAGAAGCTCGCTGTGTTAAACCTTAGGGAGTATCTTCGCCTTTATGATTTGCACCAAAGTCGAGCGAATTTAGATTTTAGGTTAGTGGTTTCATCCACGGCACAGTTCATCTCTCTGTATTCTAAGCAGCCTTTTCATTTGTTATTCTTACAATCTGAAAGCTGAAATTAATTGTTGCACCTCCAAAACTTGTTCCTGAACTCTACAAAATTAAGCCCCTTGACGGACCCAATTAAAGATATTGGTCCCAAAAATTGCTCCTCTGTTTTGAGCAACTTGAGATCGATTATGTTGTCACTACTAACCTTCTTGACGACACCAAGACAGCTACTGATGCTGAACATTCTACTCCTGTTGTCCCTAAAACACCTTCCATCCCGCTTGATGACACCACCAAGAAAAGACTTGAAAATGACAACAAATTAGGTTGGAGTTATTTGCTGAACAATATGTCTAACCCACTATTTGATTTAATTGTAAACTTCAAATCTGCAAAGATTATATGGACAAAACTAGATGCAAAATAGAGCTGAGGTGACGCTGGAAAGAAAAAGTATATCGTCGGCAAGGGGTTGCAGTTCTAGATTATGGACGATTAATCGATCATGAACAAGTTCATACGTACGAGAATCTGTATGGCTAGGTTCTAGCAGAAGGCATGAAGGTGTGCGAAATTCTTCAAGCCAACGTGCTGATGTAAAGGTTTCCACCATCTTGCAATGATTACAGAAACCATCTCAAGCATAAGAAAAAGGATCCCACACTGCGGGAACTAATTAGCGACATGCGGATTGATAAAGCAAACCGACTGAAACATAGGATGTCCTGTCTTTCGTTAAATTCTGTTAAGTCTAACTTGGTTGAATCTCCTATCCTAACGAACAGAGACAGGTTCAAAGGCAAAGGTAAGAAATTTTAGAAGCCAAATCATAATCTCAGGAACCAGAATGTTGTCAACAAGGAAATTCAAAAGCCCAATGTAGTGTGTTATATGTGCGGTAAACCTGAACAAAGGGCCTACCAATGCAATCGGCGAAAGGGGTCAGTTTAACCCAGAGAGAAGTCCACAACACTCACTGCCAACATTGCTGGAGTTGAGGACAATGAGATAATATGTGCAGTTACCACTTTGGAGGCAAATCTAGTGCATAATCCGACAGAATGGATTCTAGATTTAGGAGCTTCAAAACATTTCTGTGCCAACAAAGAACTCATGATTGATTATGAAGACGTTGTTCATGGACAACACATCTACAGGGGCAACTCATCTACAGCTTCTGTCAAGGGTAAAGGAAAGGTTTTACTTAAGCTTACTTCTGTAAAAATGTTGTCTTTAAGTAATGTTCTATTTGTTCCTTCCCTTCGTAGAAATTTAGTTTCTATTACCCTTCTTGATATTGTTGGCCTGAAAATTGTGCAAGAAGCTAGCAAAGTTGTTATCATACGAAATGGGTACTTTGTTGGGATGGGGTCTTGCAGTGGGGGATTACTTGTTCTAAATGTTACTGCACAAGTTCTTAATGAAACTGCAGCCAATTCAATTTTTATTGTTCAATCTATTGACATGTGGCATTGTAGGCTAGGAAATATTAATTTTACTTCATTAAAAAGGCGTATAAACATGCAATCAATTCCAAATGTGAATACTGAAAACTGTTCTAAGTGCCCTGTCTGCGTTGAAGCAAAATTTACCAAGAAACTGTCTAAATCAGTAATGACTAGAAAAACAGATTTGGTGGAACTTGTGCATTCAGATTTAGCAGACTTTAAGAACAGAATGAGTAAGGCCGGAAAGAAATGGCATATCACGTTTGTAGACGACTACTCTACGTATACCAAGGTTTGCATTCTCAAGTCTAAAGATGAGGCTAAGGAAATGTTCTGAAAGTGCAATGCTGAAGTTGAAAACCAGTTAGATTGAAATATTAAGAGACCTAGGTCTGACAGAGGACGGGATTACGATACCAATTCGTTGACTGCTTATTGTGACAAAAAATGGCATAATACATGAGACCAGTGCCCTTACACGCCTCAAAAAAATGGTGCTGCTGAATGAAAAATTCGTACCCTTAAAGATATGATGAACACCATTCTTGTACGTTCTGGCTTGTCTGATAACATGTGGGGGGAGGCTGTGTTGACTGCTTGTTTTATACTCAATAGAGTTTCTCATAAGAAGTTAGATCTGACGCTATGTGAGTTATGGAAAGGATATGCTCCTATCCTGAATTATCTAAACGTGTGGGGGTCGGCCAAAGTTGCACTGCCTACTCATAAACGTCCGAAAGTTGGCCCCAAGACTTTTGATGTTGCCTTCATTGGTTATGCACAAAACAGTGTTGCGTACAAATTTATGTCATTATTTGATTTTTCTATTTCTAAATTTAGAGATACTGAATTTTTCGAGCATGTTTTCCCTTTGGAAAAGGATGTGCCTTGTGTTGTGTCTAATGTCGTACCTGAACACGCGAAGTTACTTGCTTCTAGCACTAGTGTTAGAGACCTGGTAACTGAACCTAGAAGAAGCAAGAGGCAGATGACTGAAACAAGTTTTGGGCCTGACTTTATCACTTCTTTTTTAGTGGAAGTCCTTGAGAGCTTTGATGTTGATGCATTAACCGATGAGGTTGTGTCTCTTTTCTTACTTCAGAAAGATCCTAAAACCTACCAAGAGGTAATAAGGTCTATAGGTGCTACTTTTTAAAAAGAAGTTGTTAAGAGTAAAATAGATTCCCTTGGGTTGCAACAATTATAACTTTAGTTACTTTAGCTGCCATTCATGACCTTGTGGTGTGTCAAATGGATGTTAAGACATCTTTCCTCAAAGGTGGCTTAGAGGAAGAGATTTATATGTCACAACCTCAGGGGTGCGAGGTTCCCAGTCAGGAGAACAAAATATGCAAACAGAGAAAATCCCTATATGGTCTAAAGCAAGCCCCCAAATAGTGGTATGAAAAATTTGCTAGCTCTTTAGAGAACAATTGCTCTGTTGTTAACAACTCAGATTCTTGTGTTTATTCCAAAATGATTAGATTCGATTATGTGATCATATCCTTATATGTGGATGATACGTTGATCTTTGGTACCAACTTGTCTGTTAGTAATGAGGCTAAAAGACTTTTGTGTTCTCTCTTTGAAAAGAAAGATTAAGGAGAAGCGGGTGTGATCTTGGGGATTAAACTTTGAAAAACCCGGAGTGGCTTTTCCTTGTGTCAGTCTCGTTAAATTGAGAAAATGTTTAAAATATTTAATTCTTTCGATGTGGCACCTTTGAGAACTCCCTATGAATCTAGCATACATCTTAAGAACAATAGAGGACCTAGTGTGTCTAAAGATGAATATGCAAAAATAATAGGTAGTCTGATGTTTCTCGTGAACTACACTAGTCCTAATAATGCGTATGCCGTTAGTAGACTGAGCAGGTACACTCATAACCCTGCTAAAGAACATCGGGATGCACTTCATCGTTTGTTGAGATACCTTAGAGGTACTGTGCATTGGTGTTTGTATTTTTGTAAATTTCCCGTGGTAGTAGAAGGTTTTTGCGATGCAAGTTGGGTTGTTGATAATGATGAAGTAGGTTCTACTAGTGGCTTTACTTTAGCATTGGGAGGAAGAGCTACTTCATGGAAGTGTACAAAACATACATGCATAGGTCGCTCAACCATGGAATATGAGTTTATTCCTCTTGAGTTGGCAGGTCAAGAAGCAGAATGGCTTAAGGGTCTCTTGACAGACATACCATTTTAGGGGAAACAATCAACACCTATGTGCTTGCATTGTCATTTGCGAGTAGCAATTGGAGTTGCACACAATAGTGTCTATAACGTAAAAAAGATACATACCCATATTAGACATGGTGCGGTAAAGCAATTGCTGAAGTATGGTTTTATCTCCTTGGAGTATGTGAGATCTGAGAAAAACATGGCAGACCCTCTCACAAAGGGATTACTAGAGTAGTTCTCGAATGGTCGAGGGGGATGGGGCTGAAGCTCATAGAATGAAGAGGTAAGGTGCATACCCATTTGTGGTCAAACGAAGCCATACTAATCTTCTAATTACACTACTTCCCATCCCTATGGTGTTTTGTAGTGCATGTGCTATAGAGAAGCACATCAATGAATCCATAGCCTATTATGGTGGTTCCATAAAGAAGCACTTGAGGGATTCATCATCAATCTATAAGAGCTTGAGCTAACTTATTCAAGTAATAATTCCAAGCTATGATATGGTGGTCTAAGTTTAGATGGACTGATGGAATTACCTAGGTACATGTGAAGGTCTGGCCGCCTTCTATGAGAGACTAGGGTTCTTTCTCTAGAGAACTTGTGAGACTCGAGGTATGCGTGTTGGCCTTTAAAGTGCAAGTGGTTATCACAGAGTATACATCTTTTAGGGTTGATATGTGTCGAGAGGGCCTTATCGAAAGCTGGACTTGTTCAAGACTAAGTTCACTTGTCAGACTTAGCTGTTTCCTCCCCTCACTACATATCAACTCAAACGAAAGACATTGACAACCAAGTATTTGACCCCCCTTGCCCAGGAAATCTTTTTCATTCTTCATTCTCTTTTGTTTGTCATTAGTGGGGGATTGTTGGCGTAATGGCACCCAAAAGGGTGTTCACTCACTCTCTGTATCTTTTCCTTTTGTGGTCCCACATGGAAATTTTGGAGGGTGTTTTGACGGGTCTATATATCCCACTCTCAATGTGCCTATTGAATAACTTGAAGCCATGTTTTAAGGCAATTGAGTGTGCCTTGGGCAGCCACACGCTCGCGCACGCTGCCGTTACCTGTGTGTCCGGTCTAGGGCGAGGTGCGGGTCGTGGGCTGTGGGCCTCATTGCTTATTTTTTTGGAGGAAATTTCTATGAACTGTTTACGTATAAGTTATCGTAAGTCTAACATCTAATTGCCAACCTCGACTATGTCTTCCTCCATTAAAGCTCCAATTACAACAATCCTCTCCCATTCACAGATTTTCTGCCTTAATTTTACTCCCCCTTTTAGTGCTGGTTAACAGCTCTTTGCTTCCCTTTGGCTATTATAAAAGGAGCCTCTCTGTAGCTCTGAAAAGACACACAAAAATCGCAAGCGTTTTCTCCTCTTCTCTTCTTTCTTCTTGGGCAAAAGATAGTCATACTCCATAGTCTCTCCCTCCAGTGCACGAGTGAGAGGGTCGATGTGTTAAACCTTGGGGAGCTTCTACGCCTTTACGATTTACACCGAAGACAGGCAAATTTAGATTTTAGGTTATTGGTTTCATCCACGCCACAGTTCATCTCTCTGTATTCTAAGCAGCCATTTCACTTGTTATTCTCACAATCTAAAAGCTGAAATTAATTGTTGTACCTCCAAAAACTATTCCTCAACTCTACAAAATTGAGCACCTCGATTGAACCAATTATAGATATTGGTCCCAAAAACTACTCCTCTGTTTTGAACAACCTGAGATCGATTATGTTCTCACTACTAACCTTGTTGACGACACCAATATGACTACTGATGCTGAACATTCTACTTCTGCTGTCCCTAAAACACCTTCCATCCCGCCTGATGACGCCACCAAGAAAAAACTTGAAAAGGAGAACAAATTAGCATGGAGTTATTTACAGAGCAATATGTCCAACACACTGTTTGATTTATTTGTAAACTTCAAATCTGCAAAGATTCTATGGACAAAACTAGAAGCGAAATATGGTCATAAGACGCTGGAAAGAAAAAGTATGTCGTCGGCAAGGGGTTGCAGTTCCAGATTATGGACGACAAACCGCTCATGGAACAAGTTCAGACATACGAGAATCTGTGTGCTGAGGTTCTGGCAGAAGGCATGAAGATGTGCGAAATTCCTCAAGCCAACCTGCTGATCTAAAGGTTTCCACCATCTTGCAATGATTACAGAAACCATCTCAAGTATGAGAAACAGGATCTCACACTCCAGGAACTAATTAGCCACATGCGGACTGAAAAAGCAAACCGGCTGAAACATAGGGTGTCCTCTCTTTCGTTACATTATGTTAAATCTAACTTGGTTGAGTCTCCTGTGCCAACGAACAGAGACTTGTTCAAAGGCCAAGGTAAGAAATTCCAGAAGCCAAATCATAATCTCAGAAACCAGAATGTTGTGAAGAAGAAAATTCAGAAGCCCAACGTAGTCTGTTATGTGTGCAGTGAACCTGGACACTGGGCCTGTCAACGCAATTGGCAAGAAGGGTCAGTTCAAGCCAGACAGAAGTCCACAACACCCATTGCCAACATTGCTGGAGTCGAGGACAATGGGATAATATATGCAGTTACCATTTTTGAGGAAAATCTGATGCACAATCTGACAGAATGGATTCTAGATTTAGGAGTTTCAAAACATTTCTGTGCCAACAAAGAACTCATGATTGATTATGAAGACATTGTTGATGGACAACGCATCTACATGGGCAACTCATCTACAGCAGCCGTTAAGGGTAAAGGAAAGGTTTTACTTAAGTTTACTTCTGCAAAAATGTTGTCTTTAAGTAATGTTCTATTTGTCCCCTCCCTCTGTAGAAATTTAGTACCCTTCTTAATATTGCTGGCCTGAAAATTATGCAAGAAGCTGGAAAAGTAATTATTATATGAAGTGGGGACTTTGTTGGGACGGGGTATCGTAATGGGGGATTACTTGTTCTAAATGTTGCTGCACAAGTTCATATTGAAACTACAGCCAATTCTGTTTGTATTGTTAAGTCTATTGACGTGTGGCATTGCAGACAAGGGCATATTAATTTTGCTTCATTAAAAAGGCTTAGAAACATGCGATTAATTCCCAATGTGAATACTGAAACCTATTCCAAGTGTGCTATCTGCGTTGAAGCAAAGTTTACCAAGAAACCGTCTAAATCTGTAACGACTGGAAAAATAGATTTGGTGGAACTTGTGCATTCAGATTTAGCATACTTTAAGAACACAATGAGTAAGGGTGGAAGGAAATGGCACATCATCTTTGTAGATGACTACTCTATGTATACCAAGCTTTACATTCTCAAGTCTAAAGATGACGCTGAGGAAATGTTCTTAAAGTACAGAGCAGAAGTTGAAAACCTATTAGACCAAAAAATTAAGAGACCCATGTCTGACAGAGGTGGAGATTATGATGCAAATTCCTCGACTACTTATTGTCAGAAAAATGGTATAATAAATGAGACCAGGGCCCCGTACACACCTCAACAAAATGGTGATGTTGAACGAAAAAACTGTAAGCTTAAAGATATGATGAATGCCATTCTTATAGGTTCTGGCTTATCTGATAACATGTGGGGGGAGGCTGTGTTGACTGCTTATTTTATACTCAATAGAGTTTTCCATAAGAAGTTAGATCTGACCAAATGTAAGTTATGGAAAGGATATGCTCCTAACCTGAATTACCTAAAAGTGTGGGGGTGCTTGGCCAAAGTTGCACTGCCTACTCACAAACGTTCGAACATTGGCCTTAAGACTTTTGATGATGTCTTTATTGTTTATGCACAAAATAGTGTCGCATATAAATTTATGTCATTGTTTGATTTTTTTATTTCTAAATATAGAGATGCTGAATTTTTCGAGCATGTTTTCCCTTTGGAAATGGATGTTCATCATGTTGTGTCCAATGTCGGGTCCGAACATGCGAATTTGCTTGCTTCTAGCTTTAGTGTTGGAGACCTGGTAACTGAACCTAGAAGAAGCAAGAGACAGAGGACTGAAACAAGTTTTGGGCCTCACTTTATCACTTCCTTTTTAGTGGAAGTCCTTGAGAGCTTTGATGTTGATGCATTAACCGATGAGGTTGTGTCTCTTTTCTTACTTAAGGAAGATCCTAAAACCTACAAAGAGGTTATGAGTTCTATAGGTGCTACTTTTTGGAAAGAAGCTATCAAATGGATGTTAAAACAACTTTCCTTAGTGGTCACTTAGAGGAAGAGGTTTATATGTCACAACCTGAGGGGTATGAGGTTCCCGGTCATGAGAACAAAGTATGCAAACAGAGAAAATCCTTGTAGGGTCTAAAGCAAGCCCCTAAACATTTGTATGAAAAGTTTGCTAACTCTTTAGAGAAAAAAGGCTTTGTTGTTAACTACTTAGACTCTTGTGTTTATTCCAAGATGATTTGATCTAATTATGTGATCATATGTTTATATGTGGATGAGATGGTGATCGTTGGTACCAACTTGTCTGTTATTAATGAGGCTAAAAGACTTTTGTCCTCTCTTTGAAAAGAAAGAATTAAGAGAAGCGGATGTGATCTTAGGGATTAAACTTTAAAAAACCAAGAGTTGCTTTTCCTTGGGTCAGTCTCATTAAAATGAGAAAATGTTGAACATATTTAATTCTTTCGATGTGGCACCTATGATAACTCCCTATGACTCTAGCATAAATCTTAAGAAGAACAAAGGACCTAGTGTTTCTCAAGATGAATATGCAAAACTAATAGGCAGTCTGATGTTTCTCGTGAACTACATTAGTCCTGATATTGCGTATGCCGTTAGTAGACGGAGCAGGTACACTCATAACCCTGCTAAAGAACATTAGCATTCACTTCATCGTTTCTTGAGATACCTTAGAGGTACTCTGGATTGGTGTTTATATTTCTGTAGATTTCCTGCGATACTAGACGGTTTTTGTGATGCAAGTTGGGTTGCTCATAACAATGAAGTAAGGTTTACTAGTGGCTATGTTTTAACATTAGGAGGAGGAGCTATTTCGCTGAAATCTGTAAAACAGACATGTGATTTCCATTGAATCTGATATAATTGCTCTTGAGTTGGCTGGTCAAGAAGCAGAATGGCTTAAGGGTCTCGTGAGAGACATACCATTGTGGGGAAATAATCAACACGTATATGCTTGCATTGTGATTTCCAAGCAGCAATCGGAGTTGCACACAATAGTGTCTATAACGTAAAAAGATACATATCTGTTTTAGGCATGGTGCGGTAAAGCAATTGCTGAAGTATGGTGTTATCTCCATGGACTATGTAAGATCTGAGAAAAACATGGAACACCCTCTCACAAGGGGACTACCAAGTAGAGTAGTTCTCGAATGGTCGAGGGGGATGGGACTGAAGCCCATAGAACGAAGAGGTATGGTGGATATCCATCTGTGGTCAAACAAAGCCATACTAATCTTCTAATTGCACTACTTCCCGTCCCTATGGTGCATGGTAGTGCATGTGCGATAGAGAAGCACATAAATGAATCCATTGCCTATTATGGTGGCTCCATAGAAAAGTAGTTGATGGATTCATCATCACTCTATAAGAGCTTGAGCTAACTTATTCTCTTAACAATTCCAAGCCATGATATGGTGGTCTAAGTGTAGATAGACTAATGAAATTACCTAGGCACGTGTGAAGGTCAGACTCCGGTCTGTGAGAGACTAGGGTTGTCTCTCTAGAGCAGTTATGAGACCGGAGGTATGCGCATGAGCCTTTAAAGTGCAAGTGGTTATCACAGAGTATATATCTTTTAGGGTTGACATGTGTCGAGAGGGCCTTATCTAAAGCTGGACTTGTTCAAGACTAAGTTCACTTGTCAGACTTAGTTGTTTCCTCCCCTCACTATATATCAACTCAAACAAAAGACATTGATAACCAAGTATTCGACCCTCCTCACCTAGGAAATCTTTCCCATTCTTCCATTTCGTTTGTGTGTCATTAGTGGGGAATCGTTGGCGTAATGGCACTGAAAAGGGTTTTCACTTGCTATCTCCATCTTCTCCTTTTGTAGTCCCACATGGAACTTTTGGAGCGTGTTTTGAAGGGTTTATATATCCCACTCTCAATGTGTCTGCTGAATAACTTCAAACCATGTTTTAAGGGAGTTGAGGTTGCCTTGGGCTGCCACGCGCGCACGCACGAAGCCGCTGCACGCATGTCTGGTCGAGGGAGAGGTGCGGGTCGTGGGCTGTAGGCCTCATTGCTCATTCTTTTGGAGGAATTTTGTCTGAACTGTTTACGTATAAGCTGTCATAAGCCTAACGGCTAATTACCAAGCTCGACTATGTCTTTTTCCATTAAAGCTTCAGTTACCACGATCCTCTCCGATTCCCATATTTTCCGCCCCAATTTTACTCCCCTTTTTAATGCTGGTTAATAGTACTTTGCTTCCCTTTGGCTATTATAAAAGGAGCCTCTCTGTAGCTCTGAAAAGACACACAGAAATCGCAAGCCTTCTCTCCTTTTCTGTTCTTTCTTATTGGGCAAAAGATGGTCATACTCCATTGTCTCTCGCTCGAGTGCATGGGTAAGAGGCTTGCTGTGTTAAACTTTGGGGAGATTCCTCGCCTTTACGATTTGAACCGAAGTCGGGCGAGTTTAGATTTTAGGTTAGTGGTTTCATCCATGACACATTTCAAGTCTCTGTATTCTAAGCAGCCATTTCATTTGTTATTCTTGCAATCTGAAAGCTAAAATTAATTGTTGTACCACCAAAAACGTTTCCTGAACTCTACAAAATTCAGCCACTTGACGGAACCAATTACAGACGTTGGTCCTAAAAACTGCTCCTCTGTTTTGAGCAACCTGAGATCGATTATGTTCTCATACTGACCTTCTTGGCGACACCAATACAACTACTGATGCTAAACCTTCTATTCCTACTGTCCCTAAAACACCTTCCATCCCGCTTGATGACGCCACCAAGAAAAAACTTGAAAATGACAACAAATTAGCTTGGAGTTATTTATTGAGCAATATGTCCAACCCACTGTTTGATTTATTTGTAAACTTCAAATCTGGAAAGATTATATGGACAAAACTAGATGCGAAATATTTCCCAGACTACGCTGGAAAGAAAAAGTATGTTGTCGGCAAGTGGTTGCAGTTCTAGATTGTGGACGACAAATCGATCATGGAGCAAGTTCACACATATGAGAATCTGCGCGCGAGGTTCTGGCAGAAGGCATGCAGATGTGCGAAATCCTTCAAGCCCACGTGCTGATTGAAAAGTTTCCACCATCTTGGAATGATTATAGAAACCATCTCAAGCATAAGAAACAGGATCTCACACTGCAGGAACTAATTAGCGACAAACGGACCCAAAAGCAAACTGACTGAAACATAGGATGTCCTCCCTTTCGTTAAATTCTGTTAAATCTAACTTGGTTGAATCTCCTATGCTAACGAACAGAAACAGGTTAAGAGGCAAAGGTAAGAAATTCCATAAGCCAAATCATAACCTCAGAAACCAGAATGTTATCAAGAGGAAAATTCAGAAGCCCAATGTAGTGTGTTATGTGTGCGGTAAACTTGGACACAGGACCTATCAACGCAATTTGCAAAATGGGTCAGTTCAAGCCAGACAGAAGTCCACAACACCTGCTGCCAACATTGCTGGAGTCGAGGACAATGAGATAACATGAGCAGCTACCACCTTGGAGGCAAATTGGTGCACAATCTGACAGAATGGATTCTAGATTTAGGAGCTTCAAAACATTTCTATGCTAACAAAGAACTCATGACTGATTATGAAGACGTTGTTGATGGACAACACATCTACATGGGCAACCCATCTACAGTTGTTGTCAAGGGTAAAGGAAAGGTTTTACTTAGGTTTACTTCTGTAAAAATGTTGTCTTTAAGTAATGTTCTATTCATCCCTTCCCTTTGTAGAAATTTAGTTTCTAGTACCCTTCTTGATATTGTTGGCCTGAAAATTATGCAAGAAGCTGGCGAAGTTGTCATCATATGAAATTAAGACATTGTTGGGACAGGGTGTTGTAGTGGGCGATTACTTGTTTTAAATGTTGCTACACAAGTTCATAATGAAACTGCAGCCAATTCTATTTGTATTGTTGAGTTTATTGACGTTTGGCATTGTAGGCTTGGACATATTAATTTTGCTTCATTGAAAAGGCTTAGAAACAAGCGATTAATTCCAAATGTGAATACTGAAACCTGTTCTAAGTGTCATGTTTGCATTGAAGCTAAATTCACCAAGGATATGTCTAAATCAGTAACGACTAGAAAAATAGATTTGGTGGAACTTCTGCATTCACATTTAGTAGACTTTAAGAACACAATGAGTAAGGCTGGAAAGAAATGGCATATCACCTTTGTAGGGGACTACTCTATGTATACCAAGGTTTACATTCT
>JACYFF010010365.1:50339835-50397452 GCA_017589665.1 Selenicereus undatus | reverse complement strand
GAATGCATTCTTGTTTCCCTTTTGCTAATCTTGGCAATAGTGAAGCTTGAATACATGTGTTTCATCCTTGCATTTTGGTTTCGTCATCTTCATTTCTTTTGATAATCAATTGTTTATATTTTTGTGAGTATTATTTTCTTCGAAAATATACATCAATGGGGATTATGATACCAATTCCTTGAGTGCTTATTATGAGAAAAACGGCATAATACATGAGACCAATGCCCCTTACACGCCTCAACAAAATGGTGCTGCTAAACGAAAAAAACATACCCTCAAAGATATGATGAATTCCATGCTTATAGGTTCTGCCTGTCTAATAACATGTGGGGGGAGGCTGTGTTAACTGCTTGTTTTAGACTCATAGAGTTTCCTATAGAAAGTTAGATCTGACCCCATATGAGTTATGGAAAGGATATGCTCCTAACCTGAATTATCTAAAAGTATGGGGGTGCTTGGCTAAAGTTGCACAGCCTACTCAAAAACGTTGGCCCCAAGACTTCTGATACTGTCTTCATTGGTTATGCACAAAATAGTGTTGCATATAAATTTATGTCATTATTTGATTTTTCTATTTCTAACTATAGAGATGCTGAATTTTTCAAGCATGTTTTCCCTTTGGAAAAGGATGTGCCTCATGTTGTGTCTAATGTCGTGCCTAAACCTACAAACTTTCTTGCTTCTAGCTCTAATGTTAGAGACCTGGTAACTGAACCTAGAAGAAGCAAGTGACAAAGGACTGAAACAAGTTTTGGGCCTGACTTTACCACTTCCTTTTTAGTGGAACTCCTTAAGAGCTTCGATGTTGATGAATTAACCGATGAGGTTGTGCCTCTTTTCTTACTTAAGGAAGATGTTAAAACCTACCAAGAGGTTATGAGGTCTATAGATGCTACTTTGGGGAAAGAAGGTATTAAGTGTAAAATAGATTCCCTTGTGTTGCAACAATTAGAACTTTAGTTGCTTTAGCTACCATTCATGATCTTGTGTTGTATTAAATGGATGTTATAACAGCTTTCGTCAATGGTGACTTCAAGGAAGAGATTTATATGTCACAACCTAAGGGGTGCGAGGTTCCCAGTTAGGAGAACAAAGTACGCAAATAGAGAAAATCCCTATACGGCCTAAAGCAAGTCCCCAAATAGTGGTATGATAAATTTGCTAGCACTTTAGAGAAAAATGGCTCTGTTGTTAACAACTCAGATTCTTGTGTTTAATCTAAGATGATTAGATCTAATCATGTGATCGTATGCTTATATGTGGATGATATGCTGATCTTTGGTACCAACTTATCGGTTATTAATTAGGCTAAAGGACTTTTGTCTTCTCTCTTTGAAAAGAAAGATATAGTATAATCGGATGTGATCTTGGAGATTAAACTTTGAAAACCAAGAGTGGCTTTTCCTTGTGTCAGTCTCATTACATTGATAAAACGTTGAAAATATTTAATTTTTTCGATGTGGCAGCTATGAGAACTCCCTAAGACTCTAGTATTCATCTTAAGAAGAACAGAGGACCTAGTATGTCTCAAGATGAATATGCAAAAATAATAGGCAGTCTGATGTTTCTCGTGAACTACACTAGTGCTGATGTTGTGTATGTCGTTAGTAGACTGAGCAGGTACATTCATAACCCTGCTAAAGAACATTGGGATGCACTTCACCGTTTGTTGAGATACCTTAGAGGTACTATGGATTGGTGTTTATATTTTTGTACATTTCCTACAGTACTAGAAGGTTTTTGTGATGCAAGTTGGGTTGCTGATAACAATGAAGTAAGTTCTACTAGTGGCAATGTTTTGACATTGGGATGACGACCTAGTTCATGGAAGTCTGCAAAACAGACATGTATAGCTCGCTCAACCATGGAATATGAGTTTATTGCCCTTGAGTTGGGAGGTTAAGAAGCATAATGGCTTAAGGTTCTCTTGACAGACATACCATTGTGGGGGAAACAATCAACACATATACGCTTGCATTGTAATTTGCAAGTAGCAATCGGAGTCGCACACAATAGTGTCTATACCGTAAAAAAGATACATATCCGTATTAGGCATGGTGCGGTAAAGCAATTGCTGAAGTACGGTGTTATCTCCTTGGAGTATGTGACATATGAGAAAAACATGGCAGACCCAATCACAAAGGGATTACCAAGAGGAGTAGTTCTAGAATGGTCGACGGGGATGGGGCTGAAGCCCATAGAATGAAGAGGTAAGGTGGATACCCATTTGTGGTCAAACGAAGCCATACTAATCTTCTAATTACACTACTTCCCATCCCTATGGTGTGTGGTAGTGCATGTGCTACAGAGAGGCACATCAATGAATCCATAGCCTATTATGGTGGTTCCATAGAGAAGCACTTGATGGATTCATCATTACTCTATAAGAGCTTGAGCTAAATTATTCTTTTAATAATTCCAAGCCATGATATGGTGTTCTAAGTGTAGATAGACTGATGGAATTACCTAGGCACGTGTGAAGGTCCGACCGCCTTCTATGACAGACAAGGGTTGTCTCTCTAGAGCACTTATGAGACCCGAGGTATGCGCATGGGCCTTTAAAGTGCAAGTGGTTATCACATAGTACATATCTTTTAGGGTTGATATGTGTCGACAGGGCCTCATCTAACGTTGGACTTGTTCAAGACTAAGTTCACTTGTCAGAATTAGCTGTTTCCTCCCCTCACTACATATCAATTCAAACGAAAGACATTGATAACCAAGTCTTCGACCCTCCTTGCCCAAGAAATCCTTCTCATTCTACCTTTTCTTTTGTGTGTCATTACTGGGCGATTGTTGGCGTAATGGCACCCAAAAGGGTGTTCACTCACTCTCTCCATCTTTTCCTTTTGTGGTCCCACATAGAACTTTTGGAGGGTGTTTTGAAGGGTTTATATATCCCACTCTCAATGTGCCTGTTGAATAATTTGAATCCATGTTTTAAGGGAGTTGAGGGTGCCTTGGGCTGCCACACGCGTGCTCAAGCTACTGCTGCCTGCATGTCCAATATCGGGTAAGGCGCGGCCCGTGGGCTGTGGGCCTCGTTGCTTATTTTTTTGGAGGAATTTTCTATGAAATGTTTTCTTATAAGCTGTCGTAAGCCTAATTGGTAATTACCAAGCGCGATTGTGTCTTCCTTCATTAAAGCTTTAGTTACAACGATCCTCCCATTCCCAGATTTTGCACCTTAATTTTACACCCCTTTTTAATGGTGGTTAATAGCTTTTCGCTTCCCTTTGGATATTATAAAAGGAGCCTCTCTGTAGCTCTGAAAAGACACACAAAAATTGCAAGCCTTCTCTCATCTTCTCTGCTTTCTTACTGGGCAAAAGATAGTCATACTCCATATTCTCTCCCTCAACTGCACGAGTGAGAGGCTCGCTGTGTTAAACCTTGGAGAGCTTCTTCGCCTTTGCGATTTACAGTGATGTCGGGCAAGTTTAGCTTTCAGGTAAGTGGTTTCATCTACGACACAATTAATTTCTCTGTATTCTAAGGATCCGTTTCATTCATTATTCTTACAATCTAAAAGCAAAAATTTATGGTTGCACCTCAAAAAACACTTCCAGAACTCTACAAAACTGAACCCCTTGTTCAAACCAATTACAAACATTGGTTTCAAAAACTGCTCCTTTGTTCTGACCAACTTGAGATCGATTATGTTGTCACTACTGACCTTCTTGATGACACCAATACAGCTACTGATGCTGAACCTTCTGCTCCTGCTATCCCTAAAACACTTTCCATCCCCCTTGATGACGCCACCAAGAAAAACTTGAAAAGGACAATAAATTTGCTCGGAGTTATTTACTGAACATTACGTCCAACCCATTGTTTGATTTATTTGTGAACTTCAAATCTGCAAAGATTATATGGACCAAACTCAATGCGAAATATTGTGCAGACGAAGTTAGAAAGAATAAGTATGTCATTGCAAGTGGCTGTAGTTCTAGATTGTGGAAGACAAACCGATCATAGAACAAGTTCACACCTACAATTTTTGTGTTGAGGTTCTGGCATATGGCACGAAGTTGTACGAAATCCTTCAAGCTAACATGCTAATCAAAAAGTTTCCACCATCTTGGAATGATTATAGAAACCATCTCAAGAATAAGAAAAAGGATCTCACACTGCAAAACTAATCGAACTGAAGAACCAAACCGACTGAAACCAGAATGCTGTCAACAAGAAAATTCAGAAGCCTAAGGTAGTGTGTTATGTGTGTGAAAAACCTAGACACAAGGCCTCTCAATGCAATCAGCGAAAGGGGTAAGTTCAAGCCAGACAGAAGTCCATAATACCCACTGGCAACATTGCTGAAATCGAGGACAATGATATAATATGTGCGGTGACCACCGTGGGGGCAAATCTGGTGCACAATCGGACATAATGGATTTTGGATTCAGGAGCTTCAAGACAATTCTGTGACAACAAAGAACTCATGATTGATTATGAAGACATTGCTGATGGACAATGTGTTTACATAGGAACTCATCTACAGCTACTGTCAAGGGTAAAGGGATGGTTTTAGTTAAGTTTGCTCCTGGAAAAATGTTGTCTTTAAGTAATTTTTTATTTGTCCTTTCCCTTCTTAGAAATTTAGTTTCTAGTACCCTTCTTGGTATTACAAGGCTGAAAATTGTGCAAGAAGGTGGTAAAGTTGCCATCATGCGAAATGGGGACTTTGTTGGGAAGGGGTGTTGTAGTGGGGGATTACTTATTCTAAATGTTGCTGCACAAGTTAATAACGAAACCACTGCCAATTTTGTTTACATTACTGACTCTGTTTACTTGTGGCATGGTAGGCTTGGACATGTTAATTTTGCTTCATTAAAAAGGCGTACAAACATGCAATTAATTCCAAATGTGAACACTGAAAACTATTCTAAGTGTCATGTCTCTGTTGAAGCAAAATTAGCCAGGAAACCGTTATATCAGTGACCACTACAAAAATAGATTTGTTGGAACTTGTGTATTCAGATTTAGCAAACTTTAAGAACACAATGAGTAAGGGTGGAAAGAAATGGTGTATCAACTTTGTAGATGACTACTCGAGGTATACCAAGGTGTGCCTTCTCAAGTCTAAAAATGAGGCTAAGGAAATTTCTTAAAGTACAAAGCTGAAGTTGAAAACTAGTTGGACCAAAAAGTCAAGAGACTTAAGTCTAACAGAGGTGTGGAATATGATACCAATTCCTTGACTGCTTATTGTGAAAAAAAGGGCATAATACATGAAACCAGTGTCCCTTACACGCTTCAACAAAATGGTGTTACTGAACGCAAAAATCGTACCCTTAAAAAGATATGATGAATACCATGCTTGTAAGTTCTGGCTTGCCTGACAACACGTGGGGGGGGGGGGCGAGGCTGTCTTGACTGCTTGTTTTCTACTTAATAGTGTTCCCCATAAGAAGTTAGATCTGACCTCATATGAGTAATATAAACGATATGCTCCTAACCTGAATTATCTGAAAGCGTAGGGGTGCTTGGCCAAAGTTGCACTACCTAGTCATAAACGTTTGAACATTGGCCCCAAGACCTTTCATGCTGTCATCATTGGTTATGGTCGAAACAATGCTGCATATAGATTTATGCCATTATCTGATTTTTCTTTTTCTGAATATAGAGATGCTGAATTTTTTGAGCATGTTTTTCCTTTGAAAAAGGATGTGCCTCATGTTGTGTCTAATGTCATGCTTGAACATATGAACTTGCTTGCTTCTAGTTTTAGTGTTAGAGACTTGGTAACTGAACTTAGAAGAAGCAAAAGACAGGATTGAAACTAGTTTTGGGCCTCACTTTATCACTTCCTTTTTAGTAGAAGTCCTTGAGAGCTTTGATGTTGATGCAATGACTGATGAGGTTGTATCTCTTTTCGTACTTGAGGAAGATACTAAAACCTACCAAGAGGCTGTAAGGTCTATAGAAGCTACTTTTTTGAAAGAAGCTATTATGAGTGAAATAGATTCCCTTAAGTCAAACAAAGCTTGGGAGCTGACCGACTTGCCTAATGGCTGTAGCCCTATTAGTAGGAAATGGATCTTCAAGAAGAAACTTAGGACGAACGACACTATTGAAAGGTACAAAGCTAGATTAGTTATTAGGGGCTTTAACCAAAAGAAGGGAATTGACTTCTTTGATACATATTCCCCTATGAGAAAAATTATAACAATTGCAACTTTAGTTGTTTTAGCTGCCATTCATGATCTTGGGGTGGATCAAATGGACGTTAAAATGACTTTCGTCAATGGTGACTTAGAGGAAGAGATTTATATGTCATAACATGAGGGGTGTGAGGTTCCCGGTTAGGAGAACAAAGTATGCAAACTGATAAAAATCCTCGGGTAGTCTAAAGCAAGCCCCAAGATAGTGGTACAAAAAATTTGCTAACTCTTTATAGAAAAATGGCTTTGTTGTTAACAACTTAGATTCGTGTGTTCATTCAAAGATGATTGGATCTGATTATGTGATCATATGCTTATATGTGGATGATATGCTGATCTTTGGTGCCAACTTGTCTATTATTAATGGGGCTGAAAGACTTTTATCTTCTCCCTTTGATATGAAAGATTTAGGAGAAGCAGATGTCATCTCTCATTGAAATGAAGGATTTAGGAGAAGCGGATGTGATATTGGGGATTAAAACATAGAAAAACCAAGAGTGACGTTTCCAAGTGTCAGTCTCATTACAATGAGAAAATGTTGAAAAGATTCAATTCTTTCGATGTGGCACCTATGAGAACTCCCTATGACTTTAGCATACTTCTTAAGAAGAATAGAGCAACTAGTGTCTCTCAAATTAAATATGGAAAAATAATACGTAGCCTGATGTTTCTCATGAACTACTCTTGTCCTGATATTGCATATGCTATTAGGACACTGAGTAGGAACACTCATAACCATGCTAAAGAACATTGGGATGCACTTCATCATTTGTTTAGATACCTTGGAGTACAATGGATTGGTGTTTACATTTTGGTAAATTTCTTACTGTACTAGAAGGTTTTTATGATGCAAATTGGGTTGCTGATAACGATGAAGTAAGTTGTACTAGTGGCTATGTTTTTGCATTGGGAGGAGGAGTTATTTCATGGAAGTATGCAAAATAGACATGTGTAGCTCGTTGAACCATGGAATATGAGTTTATCGCTCTTGAGTTGGCAGGTCAACAAGCAAAAGGGCTTAAGGGTCTCTTGATGGACATACCATTGTGAGGGAAACAATCGACACCTGTCTCCTTGCATTGTGATTCACAAGCAGCAATCAGAGTTGCACACAACAGAGTCTATAATGGAAAAAAGAGACATATCCGTATTCGACATGGCGTGGTAAAGCAATTGCTGAAGCATGGTGTTACCTCCTTAGAGTATCTAATATATGAGAAAAACTTAGTAGACCCTCTTAAAAAGGGGTTGCCAAGAAGAGTAGTTCTCGAATCGTCGAGGGGGATATAATTCACTACTAAAAAACTGCCCTTTTCCAGCGGATTTTCCGACGGATAATGGCATTTTTTCCATCAGAAAATTTATTTTTCGGCGGAAAATCCGACAGAAATGTACCGTAGGAATACGGTCCGTAGACCCACCTTTCCGACGGAATATGCCATTCCGTCGGACAATTGCCGATGGAAAACGGATTCCGTCGGCCGTTTCCCGACAGTCAGGGCGACGACTGGCCAACGGAACTTCAGGCGTCCGACGGACCCTTCCGTCGACATACCCAGTATTGATCTCCTCAAATTGTCGGAGTGCCCGACGGAATGATGTATATCCGTCGGAAATGTTCGACGGAAAATGGCCATTCTGTCCGAAATTTGGAAAAAAAAAATAAAAAATTGAAAATGTAGTTCCCCAAATACAAATTTACAACCTGCATATACAAACTCAGGACAACCATATGTTGACCGAACCAAAACCACCACACGTGGTACACAAATCGCAACAAACATAACACCATACGTCGTACACAAATCACAACAAACGTAACCACCACACTTGGTTACTTTCATTCAACAAGTATAAATAAACAACCACACCAAATGGACATTCTAATAATGTATTTAGAACTGATTGAGTAGGAAGTACAGTAATAAGAAACAAAAGCAAAGCAATAAATGCAAGAAAACGTAACTGTTCAAATGAGTATCGAGGAGGAAGGGGAGGATCGAAGGACATTTTGGTTAAAATAATCCCTGTAGTCATGAGGACTATCATCATACCCAAGGTTGGCGCTACCATCATCATCATCATCATCATCATCATCGTCGTCATCACAGGGTTGCGATTGAGCAGGAGGAGATGGAGGAGGGACATAAGGAGCAGTGCAGCGGTGTTGTCGATGGCGCATAGAAGGGCGTGGGCGAGATCCAGACCCAAATGCTTGTTGAGCTCTCATAAACTCACGGAATGTATCTTTCAGACCAGATAATTCTGAAGTGAGCAAAGTCACTTTCTCTTCTAACTAACGGTTTTTCTCCGCCATCGTACTGAGGTCGCTGTTCAGCTGGGTGACCGTTGCTCGCATATCAGGGTCATGGTCACGGTCCCGGGATGTCGCTATGGACTTCACCAGGTGCTTCAGTTTCACCCCTTCTGATCCTAGCCCATACACACAACCCTTTTTGTTGTAGTTAGCTTGCACCCACAACTCGGTCTCAAATGGGACTTCAGTTGGTTCGCAGCTGGGATCTGTGGAAGATTGCGAGTTTCGAATTTGCTCCCACTTTAATTGGTGCTCTGTCTACACAATCAGATTCAAAAAAATTACACATTCGAAATATAGCATTCAATAGTGAAGACACTAAGCTGATTTGTTAGGCAAGGAAGAAATCATTCAGGTGACTTACCCATCTGTTTTCAGATTTTTTATCCACCCATTTGTTAGCCGCGTCTACATGAGTGTCCTTAAAAAGTTCGAGGTTCGTAACCTCCCTATTGCGCTTCTTCTCCTATACAATAGCAGAATACGTTAACGTACAGGAGGATTCTTCTAATTGGATAAGGAGTAAAAGAAATAATGAACCATACACTTACCATGCGTCTTCTGTGCTCAGTAAATGGGACCGAACCAGATCTACACAAAGAAGGACCTAATCCGTCTTGGTCGCTGTTCCGGTTCTTCTTTGCCTGGGAACTCATCTTCAGAAATTTCTCGAAAGCCCAATATTCCTGCAGCGACTTCCAAGTGCTGTCAGACAACTACAACGGTTGCTTATTCCTCTTCCTCAACTCCCCGAATGTGTCCCTCAATCTACTTGCCCCTTTCTCCTCAAAATTCCTCCGTATCTGGGGCTCATGCTCTGGAGCCCAACGGTAACACTTCTGCATGAACACAATTACATGCCAGAAAATGTAAATGATGCTAACAATATGAATATATATATGTATATGCAGATAAATGTACAAAAATTTGGAAAAACCCTTACCTCAAACTCACCAAACCACAAGTCCCGTTGTTGTTTAGGCACTTTCCCCTATGTTGGCCATGGCTCAGGATATTTGCTCGTAAATATCCTTGTAATCTCGAACACAACATCGTAGGGACAGAAACTTGCAAATTAAGAAAGAATGAATCCCCGTCAGAAATTGTAAATTCATAACATAGTTGGTAGGGCATAATTACTTACTCTTTGCTGTCAGGTGTGATGAGTTGCTTGTTTATGGTACTGCCATGGCTAGAAGCATGTTCACTTTGTTCCCAACTCCTTTCTACAAATTGTTGTGGAATAACAGGTGGGTTCGGGATCATGTAGTTGCCAGACATGTGTACATGGGGAATGTTGGGTGTCATGTGCTGGGTGAAGTGTATGGATGGACTAGTGTGAGGGTCTGGGATAGTGGTGTGGGGAACCTCAAGGGTTTGATGTCCTTGATATTGCTCTTCTTGCTGACTGGTGGGGTCCTGTCGGTCTACTCCCGAGAACGCCCACGTCCGGCCCCACGACCACAATGTGTACCTGACATCTTTGAGACAAATATACAGTGCGTAGTGATCAAATAATATAAGTGACAAATAATTAATTGCAGTTAAATTAACAGCAAATGTCATTTGTAACCATAATTCCATGTTGAACAATGCCATGTGACTAACAACTGTTGTCAAGCATACAATGTCAAAAGTGTCTAAATTAACATAGAATACAATTTGGTTTTAGGTCACAATCTACTCATTTATCATTATCACTTTCATTCAGAGTCTTCAGTATCGTTGTCATTATCATCCCACTCCTCCTCTTCACTTCTCTCAGCTGGAACGTCTTCGTTTACCTCCTCAATTTCTTCCTCTTCATTTAACAAAGTTGCAGGGAGCGTGTCAGTTACTAGTGTCATGTGGGACACTTGTTCCTCTTGAAATGTAACTGGTAAAGTGCATTCATTATTCACTTTGCGTCTAGGTATGTTTGGTATGACAACCCATTAATTAGCTTTATTTCTTATTCCATTTGGGTACCTCATGTACACCACCTGCATTGCGGACGCAGCAAAAATGAATAGATCATATTTTTTGTATCTTCTTGTTGCATTAGCTTCAACGAAGGGACATAGTTAAGGGCTACGTGTTCCTCTAGGGGTGTTATCAAACCAATCACACCTAAACAATGTACATTGTTTAAGTGGTTCTCCTAGATATTCAACACGAATAACTTCTTAAAGGATTCCATAATAATCATCCTCGAGTCTGCCTTCCTCGCTCCCTTTCACACAAACCCCATAATTGTAACTCTTTTTTCCTTCACACCTTTTCTACGTATGAAATAAGAATCCATTCACCCTAAATGCAGACCAGCTTGTGACCTTCCTCAAAGGCAGTTGAGCTAAATGGTACAAGTGTAGCTGACGTTCGTCATTGAACATTTGAACAATGTCAACCTACAAGTATTTATGTTTCAACTCATAAGGTCGGGACCATTTGCTACAAATAAGTTCTGATGAATTAGTACAGTAATTTTCAACTTGGATGGCGAAATTATAAAATCTTACTGCTTTTTTGAACCACCAAATAAACTCAGACTCTATCAGTGCATCTAACTCCACATCTGTGAAATTTGGGTTTCCTTGTAATTTTTGTTGTTTGCATAGTCTGTACAAGTCTGTACAAGTACAAATCTATTTTATTCTTTGGATTTGACGGCGCCCGTATAATGCAAGTCAAGAACATATACGGAGTTGTCATGCACATATTTGGAGGAAGGTTGTAAGGTGTCACAACCACATGCCAAATTGAATAAGAACGACCAGATTGTGAGAAAGGGCTAAACCCATCAGCACACAAACCAAGCCTCACATTACGAGGTTCAGAAGCAAAATATGGGTATTTGCGATCAAAATGTTTCCACGCTTCCCCGTCTGAAGGGTGGCACAGAACACCATCCTCACACCTATTATTATAATGCCACCTCATGTGCTCAGCTGTGTTTCTTGAGGCATAAAGGCGTTGCAACCTTGGTGTCAAAGGGAAGCAGAACATTTTTGCATATGATTTTAACTTCTTCCTATTATCGGCTGACTTAATCGGATTCCATCTTGGAAATCACAAAGCTTGCAACTTTCAAGGGCCGAATCTTCCTTAAAGTAAAGCATACATCCACCGCAGCAACAATCAATCCTGTGCACATCTAAACCCAAACTTCGGACCTTCTTCTTCAACTCTGAGTAACTTTGGGGCACACGATTGTCTGGCGGACAACTCTCATATAGTAAGTGCTCACCTCATTCATACAATTCTGCGGCATATTGTAATCAGATTTGATACTCATCAACCTCACAGCATTGGATAACTTAGTTTGGTTAGAACATCCATCCCACAAAGGTCTCTGAGCAGTTTGAAGCATATCATAGAATGCCTGAACATCTGCATTTGGTTGCTCACTAACTTCAAACTCATTAGTAACAATGACATCGTTCACCATTGCTCCAACACGATCGACAAACGAGTTGTGTTATCGAAATCCATAGGACTTGTTGGAGCCATGTTATCATACAAGTTTTGTTGGTTACTATTGCCAACATTTGCATATTCAGTTGGTTCTATCTCCCCATGAGATCTCCAATACCAATACCCCTTAACAAAGTCATTTTGGTACAAGTGTAATTTAACATCATCAGGTTCCCTATAAGCTCTGTTTCCACACTTGGCACAAGGACATCTATAACGCCCATTATTAATGAGCTCTGTTTGACACCTTGCAAATTGATCAAACATTTCTACTCCTTCTAAGAACTCCTTCCTATAAGATTTTCTCCCTGATAGAAATCTTTCATACATCCACCTCTGATGGGGTGGTCCACACATATTATCCACTGTTCATCATTGACAAAGTAAGCAGTACATTGGTTACTTTAATCATCAACGTATTTATCACATTTTAATTCGTATATAACTGAATGCATGATGGACTTATCATTAAACTATTTCATCATACGTTATGATTAACACGATACCAACAAAGAACATATTAAGACAATTAAGTCGGGATATAAACCTGTTTGAATGTCTGAAGTGGGAGCCCAAAGTTGTGACATGCACACCGACAATAATGACATTCACAGCAACAATAACGAATTTTTTTCCCTTTCGCAATATGTTTTCTCTTACGATCCATTTCCTTCATATTAATAATCCACAAAAATCGTTCTCATTAACACACAAATTAAAATAACATCATTCCCTTAAATCGTACACAACAACATATATGCACAACTTTTTCACATTTAACGGAATAATATAGCCTCATAGTTGCTTATTAATTGTTCTCTATCAATCCTCAACAATAAATTTCACGACTAATTATGTTCAATATCTGTACAAACACATTCTTCAATTCACTATAATTTACAACACCAACGAATTACTAATAATAGCACTTGCCTAACAATTAAATATTAATTTACACAAATTTTCAAAATACACAAACCATTATCAACAAATTAACACATATCACATAATCAATCCACTTTAATTTACCAAACCGCTGTGACAATCCACACATTTTTAATTTTCCACAACAATCAATTTTCAAAAATCACTCAATATAAATCTACCAATCACTAATTACCACAAAACTATCAAAATTATCTCTTCAATTTCACAAATGTACAAAATATTTAGGTTTAAGTACTTACTTCAAGATATCAAAATTTATGAGCCACAAATGGTGGGGGAAGTTGAGGTCCACCGGTGGTGAAGAGGCGGTAGCAATGCCCGTGGGAGGCACCGGAACTGGGCGGCTGGGTTGGCGGTGGATGCTCAGGAGTAATGTCCACTGAAAAGGCGGCCGCAGGGCGTGGTCGATGGTAGAGGCACGAGGCACGAGGCACACGACCGCGATGACCGGCGGGGAAAGGGCGTACGCGAGGGGGGCGATTTTGGAGGGCCGAAGGAGAGAAAGAGGATGACTGGCGAGAAGCCGAATCGAGCCTCTTTTAAAGGGGGTCCGACGGATATGAAGACGAAATATCCATCAGACATAAATGTCTGATGGGCTATCCAGCGGATATGCTCGTCGGCCTCTTCTGAAAAATGCCAAAATTTTCAAAAAAAAAGGAAAAAAGGCCAACCACTTTTCAAAAAAGGGCGTCTGACGGATTGGGTTACCGGAATATCCGTCGGACGTCAGCTGCCGAGGGATATTCCGTTGGTATATTCCGTCGCAGCCTTTCCTTAAAAAGGTAAAAGGCCAGCCACAGCCTTGTCGTCGGAGCTTCCGTTGACCTGTCCGACGGATTGCAGTCCGCCGGAAAAAGCCTGACTTTTAGTAGTGGATGGGGCTGAAGCCCATGGAATGAAGAGGTATGGTGGATACACATTTGTGGTTAAACGAAGCCTTACTAATCTTCTAATTGCACTACTTCCCATCCCTATGGCGTGTGGTAGTGCTTGTACTATAGAGAAGCACATTAATGAATCCATAGCCTATTAGGGTAGTGCTATAGAGAAGCACTTGATGGATTCATCATCATTCTATAAGAGGTCGAGCTAACTTATGCTCTTAAGAATTCCAAGCCATGATATGGTGGTCTAAGTGTAGATAAACTGATGGAATTACCTATGTAAGTGTGAAGGTCTGGCCGCCTTCTATGAGGGAGTAGGACTGTCTCTTCAGAGCTTTTACGAGACCCAAGGTATGCACATGGCCCTCAAAAGAACGAGTGGTTATCGTAAAGTATATATCTTTTAGAGTTGATATGTGTCGAGGAGGCCTCATCTAAAGTTTGACTAGTTCAAGACTCAGTTCACTTGTCAGACTAAGTTCAAGACTAAGTCCAAGAAAAAACCTGAAAAGGACAACAAATTGGCTTGGAGTTATTTACTGAACAATATGTCCAACCAACTCTTTGATCTATTTGTAAACTTGAAATCTACAAAGATTATATAGACTAAACTGGACGCGAAATATGTTTCAGACAATGCTGAAAAAAAAAAGTATGTCGTCGGCAAGTGGCTGCAGTTCCAGATTATAGACGACAAACCAATAATGGAACAAGTTCACACCTACGAGAATCTGTGTGCTGAGGTTCTGGCAGAAGTCATGAAGATGTACGAAATCCTTCAAGCTAATGTAGTGATCGAAAATTTTTCACCATCATGGAACGATTATAGAAACCATCTTAAGCATAAGGAAAAGGATCTCACACTGCAGGAACTAATCGGCAACATGCGGACTGAAGAAGCAAACCAACTGAAAGATGAGACGTCCTCTCTTTCGTTAAATTCTGTTAATTCTAACTTGGTTGAATCTGTTGTGCCAACGAACAAAGCTAGGTTCAAAGGCAAAGGTAGGAAATTTCAGAAGCCAAATCATAATCTCAAAAACCGGAATGTTGTCAACAAGAAAATTCAAAAGCCTAAGGTAGTGTGTTATGTGTGTGGCAAACCTGGACACAAGCATATCAATGAAATCAGCAAAAGGCGTCAATTCAAGCATATCGAAGTCCACAACACCGACTGCCAACATAGCTAATGTAATAGCCCGACCCTAAATCATGTTGATTTACTTAATTAAGTCATGTAATTCATTTTTCACATTTATTTATCTCATTTAATTATCCCGGTCTCAGTTACGGGACAATTTCGGAAAAATTGATAGCAGGCCTCGATAATTATGGTTTAAGAGATTAAATCATTTTTCATAACATTTCAAAACTTTAAGTTCGAGCAACGAAAAATTTATCGCACTGAGTTTAATTTTCTTTTTGAACCCGAACTCATTTAGAGCTGATTTTGGCCCAACAAGCTCCTAATCCATTTGTTTAGCTAATTACCATCATTAACCCCAAATTATAATTAGCAAAGATATTATTTTTTGGCGGGGGGTTAAATTTCAGCCAAGTGTTTTACTTCATTTTGAACCAAGTAAAGTTTCAAGGCTTCTTCTTCTCTACCTCTTCTTTCTCTCTCTAGCCATGCCCCTCTCCATGGTTGCTCTTTCCCCATCCTGTCGCCACTGTTCTAGTGGTTTCTGGCCGTTAGCCACCACCAGGATAGCCACCATGTTGATAGAAGTGTGCAAGGGAAAGGAGTCCCAACCTATGAACTTCCAAGAACACAAAGGAAAGAAGAGGAAACTCACGAAATGGGAGTGGCACAGTCGTGGTTAAGGGCACGGCCAGACCGAGCCAAAGTTCTGTTTTACGAAACCGTGAGTTGCTTTCTTGCATGGTTGGATGAGATGTGAAGGTTGAGATGGAAGTAGACTATTAGGAGTAGTCTAGGCTTTGAGTGAATGTGGGGATGGAACTGTGGAAGGTTTATTTTGAGGGGGAAATGACGGGAGTGTGTTTAGGAAGTGAAGAGGAAGAAGAAGAACACAAGAGAACTTAGAAGAGGGTTCACGGTTTAAGAGAGAAACCAAGTACCCCTAAAGCTCTTCTAGTATTTTGGATAGTACTAAGCTAGGTGATTAGATAAGATTCACCACTAATCCCTAGCTTAGGGCCCTTAATCTTTGATTAGGATAAGATACACCACCTAACCAAAGGATTAAGACTCTCTTGATCACCACTTAGCTCGGCTAAGAACTAAGATAAGCAAGGAAAGTGTTTAGGGAATTCAAGACACAAAGTCTTTTCTCTCAAATTCAAACTCAAGTCTATGTTACAAATGAACAACTAAGGCTTTATATGGCCTTTATTACACACAAAATGTGCTTTCCTTGCTAGCTAGGAAATTCATTAACCACCTAATGCTACTTAGTACACGGTTAGGTACTAATCTAACACAAACCGAAAGTTTAAGGTCTAAAATACAATTTAACACAATTATAAACCTTTCGTAAGCATTAGGGAATGTTGGTGCGTTAATTTCCTCACTAGGGAGGAAAGCTTCTCGCGGCCACACCTCAAAAAGGCTGAAAACGTCTTACTTGACATGTAGTGCTAGGGTGGCCGGTTGTGTGCTTGCAAAATGGAAGCTTCTCCATGCTCCCACGTGTCTTCCTCATGCTTGGCTTAGTGGAAGCTCTCCAAGAAGCTCAAACCAAGCTGTTGAATATGCTTTCACATTAAGCAAACCCATTTAGGAAGGAAATCCTCCTTGCTAAGCAACTGGGTATATAGGTGCCAGTTTGTGCCTTGACTTGTGACGCATGGTTGACACCTCAAATGTTGAGTATTCTGGGATTTTTTTACATTGGTGGAAACCTCAATATGTCTAGAATACCCTCCATTTGGAATCAAGGCATTTGGACTTCGTTTTCCCCTTGAAAACACCAAAATTCCCAAACCATGCAAAATAGGGTTCAATTCAACACACCATCAAAAAGTAGCTTCGTTCCCTAACCAAATGGACTCCAAAATTAATAATTCCACTTGGAATTGAAATCTAATACCTTAAGATTGTAATATCACCAAAAATTGAAAGCTTAAACTTGAATTAAGCTTGTGAAATCAAGTAACAAAAATCGGGTATTAAACTGGGTGGTAAATCGTGTGCACTCTCTTGGTAGCTCTTCATTTAGCGTTCCATGGCTGTGCACTTGGACTTATTTTCATGATTATTTTGGACCAATTGAACATTAGGGAACCCTATGGATTGACCTCCATCATTCTCCCTTTGTTGGGAAGATTTGATCCTCAAATCAGAAAGGTAGTCATCTGCTTCATAAGGACTTCAATCAGCAACGTTGAATGTGGCTGATACTCCATAATCTCCTGGTAAATCCACCTTATAAGCATTATCATTAATCTTTTCCAAAATTTCAAATGGACCATCTACTCTTGGCATCAGCTTGGTTTTCCTTTTGGATGGAAAACGTTCTTTGCGAAGATGTATCCATACCAGATCACCTGGCTTGAAAAGCTTCTCTCTTTTATGCTTGTTAGCTTGGGCCGTATAGGATAGTGTAGTTTTCTCGATCTTGGACTTCACTAACTCATGTAACTTCTGGATTTCTTCCACTCTAGCTGCAGCATCTGCACTTGGCTTTTGATCTAATGGATGGGGAATAAGATCAAGTGGATTGAGAGGCTCAATCCCATATACCACCTTGAAAGGTGAAAGAGCAGTAGCCTTGCTAGGAGTTTTGTTATATGCAAACTCAGCATGTGGAAGTAACAGATCCCAAGCCTTCGCTTGATTTTTAATCAAAAGCCTTAAAAGAGTACCAAGGGTTCGATTAGTGACTTCTGTCTGCCCATCTGTTTGTGGATGACAGGTGGTACTATATTTGAGTTTAGTACCAAGCTTCTTCCATAAAGTAATCCAGAAATGACTCAGGAACTTGGTGTCTCGATCTGAAACTATGGAACAGGGAATTCCATGTAGTCTCATAACCTCTTTGAAATACAGTTCAGCAACATGAGTAGCATCATTAGTTTTGTTGTAGGGAATAAAATGAGCCATCTTCGAAAATCGATCTACCACCACGAAGATAGAGTCCTTATTCGTTTGTGTCTTTGGTAAACCAAGTATGAAATCCATACTCACGTCTACCCAAGGCATGGTGGGAATAGGTAGTGGTGTGTATAACCCTTGGGGCAGGGAATGGCTTTTTGCAATCTGACAAGTACTGCACCTTCTAATGATGTCTTGAACATTCTTCTCCATGCCTGGCCAATAATAATGTTCCCTAAGCATGATTAGGGTCTTGTCTTCACCAAAATGACCAGCTAATGAACCAGCATGGACTTCTCGAACCAATAACTCACGAGTGCTGCATTTAGGAACACACATTCGAGCACCCCTGAAGAGAAAGCCATCTTGAATTAAGAAATCTCCTTTAGGATGTTTGGTACACTCAGAATATAACATCCCAAAGTCTTCATCATCTTGATATAAGGCCTTTAGATGCTCAAATCCAAGAATGCAAGCATCTAACTGAAATAGTAATAGATATCGCCGTGAAAGTGCATCAGCTCCTTGATTCAACTTCCCAGACTTATGCTTGATTGTAAAGTGAAAGGACTGGAGAAATTCAACCCACTTAGCATGGCGTGAGTTTAACTTGTGTTGGCCTTGAATATACTTCAAAGCTTCATGATCTGAATGTAGAATAAACTCACTGGCAATCAAATAGTGGCTCCAATGTTCTAAGCAACGCACAATTGCATAGAACTCTTTATCATAGGTTGAATATCTTTTCCTGGTATCACATAGTTTCAAACTGAAGAAGGCCAAAGGACGTCCTTCCTGGGTAAGAATACCACCAATACCAACTTCTGAAGCATCACACTCAACTTCAAAGACTTTCTCAAAGCATGGTAGAGCTAGAACTGGTGCTTGAGTTAGTCTCTAGTTCAATTCTTCAAAGGCAGCTTGGGCTTTAAGATTCCAGGTGAATGATGAACCTTTGAGTACTTTAGTCATAGGAGCAAGAATAGTGCTAAAATTGTGTATGAATCTCCTATAGAATGAAGCCAAGCCATGAAAGCTTCTAACATCATGTATACTTTTGGGAACAGGCCAAGGTCGAATAGCCTCGATCTTGCTTTCATCCGCCTTTATCCCATTTTCAGAAACAATATATCCTAAGAAGGTAGCTTCATGAGTAAAGAAGGTACACTTCTTAAGATTCCCAAACAATTTCTCCCTTTCAAGAACGAGCATCACTTGGTTTAAGTGATCTTGGTGCTCTTGCTCATTCTTGCTAAACACCAATATGTCATCGAAGTAAACGACCACAAATTTGCCCAAGTATGGCTGAAATACTTGATTCATCAACCTCATGAACGTACTAGGGGTGTTAGAAAGACCAAATGGCATAACCAACCATTCATATAACCCTCCTGTGGTCTTAAAAGCAGTTTTCCATTCATCACCCTCCCTAATACGGATTTGATAATAACCACTCTTCAGATCAATCTTGCTGAACACCTTAGAGCCATGTAGTTCATCCAACATATATTCAAGCCTAGGTATAGGATACCTATACTTGATAGTAATTTTGTTTATGGCTCGGCTGTCAACACACATCCTCATACTACCATCCTTCTTGGGAACCAATAGAGCTGGCACAGTAGATGGACTCAAGGATTCTCGTACTAGTCCCTTAGATATCAGTTCTTCCACTTGACGTTGAATCACCTGGGCTTCTCTTAGATTGGTCCTGTAGGCTGGTTTATTGGGTAGGATGGATCCAGGAATAAGGTCAATATGATGTTGTATGTCACGTTTTAAAGGTAGACCCGAAGGTATTTCCTCTGGAAACAAGTGATTAAACTGATTTAATATGACGTTGGCTATGGGATGGGACAGAAGTGGTGTTTCTGGTTCATCTTGCACTTGTAATATCCACTCTTTTAAAGCCTCAAATTCATGTTGAGAAGCTTTTAAAAGTGGCTCTCCACATGTCAAGAGCAAGTCAGATTGGTTTTGGCCTTTTTGTGGTTTTATTTTGTGGAGTTCGGATGGTGACATAGGGTTAAGGGTAATCTTCTTGCCATTTTTGGTAATGGAGTAGGCATTACGGTAACCATTATTCATGAATCTCCTATCATACATCCATGGTCTCCCTAATAGAATATGACAAGCATCCATGGGGATAACATCACACTAAAGTTCATCTTGGTAGTTCTTACCAAGGGAGAATGAAATCAAGCAACGAGAATTAACTTGCAATCCCTTGCCTTGATTCAGCCATTGAATGTTGTATGGGTGTGGGTGTGCCGTGGCTTGAAGGTTTAACTTCTCAAGCATGCTTACTGAAACCACGTCGACACAGCTTCGTCCATCGATGATAAGAGAACAAACTTTGCCTTGGACTGTACACCGTGAATGAAAGATGTTTTCACGTTGTTGTCCTTAGCAACTCATTGTGTACTCATTACCCTTTGAATTACTAGCATTTCACCTTCATCTGCATTTTCAGTAAACTCCTCTTGAGTTTCTTCAAGGTCTTCTTCAACATCTTCCTCCTTTTCCTCCTCCTTCTCCTCGACATATTCTCCTTCTGTGGCTTCCCATTCAGCTAAAGTGACCACTTTTCGACTTGGACAATCAGAAGCAATATGTCCTAAGCCTTGGCACTTATAACACCTTCGTTGGTTTATGGAATATAGGTTTGGACGTTGGGGATTCGGTTGTGGCCTTTGAGGAGCTTGGTTCTTTTGTGGATTAGTTGGGAAAGGGGTAGATGGTTTAGGTTGTGGTGTGGTACTCCCCTTGTTTAAGGGTTGCCCACGGCTTGGTGCTGCATATGGCTTGAAAGAATCACGAACAAACATCCTTGATTTTCTTTGTTGTTCCACCTTATGTGCCAGGACACATACTTCGTCAACGGTGGTGTATGCTTGCAATTCAACCACGTTGGCTATCCTAGGATCAAGCTCACCTAGGTAACGAACCATGGTTTGCTCTTCTGGTTCATGAATGTCGCACTTGATCATGAGTTTTTCAAACTCACGAGTATATTCTTCCACATTCATTTTGCCTTGAGTGAGATGATGAAAGAGCATGTAGTTGTCTTGGACATAAATGGATGGCAAAAACCGAGCCTTCATCTTGGATTTCATCTTGTCCTAAGTGTTAATTTTACTCTTCCTCTCTCTACTTCTCTTAGCATTGAGGTTAGTCCACCATAAGGAGGCATATTTCCTCAATCTAAGTGCTACCAATTTCACCTTCCTATCATCAGGAATCTCCTTGTATTCAAAGATTCGTTCCACAGTTTGTAGTCATTCAAGGAATTCATCCGGGTCTAGCTTACCCTCAAACTCAGGAATTTCAACTTTGAAATCATTTGAGTTGAAAGTAGGCCGTACTACTCTTCTTCTCCTCTCAAAAGGCACTTCATCATCAGAATACGATGACGCATTGCTAGCTTCTTCTTCACCTCTATACTTCGTTCCACTTTGTTCACAAACTTCAAAGAACTTTTTCTTTTGTTTCATATGACTTCCAAGCTGTTTTCTCAAGTATTCATTCTAAGCTCTGAGTTCTTGATGAGCAATAGACATCTCTTGCATTTGCTTGGTTACAGCTTCAAGCTTTTCTTCCATGGTCATATTGGAACTCATTTTCGAAGTGGAATGGAATGACTTGTGTTTGAGGCTTGGATTCAGAGATGAGCTGGGAAAGACGTGTGGTAGGTTCCAGGTAAAGATTGAACTTGCTCTGATACCAAAATTGATGGAAGTGTGCAAGGGAAAGGAGTCCAGAGCTATGAACTTCCAAGAACACAAAGGAAAGAAGCGGAAACTCACGAAATGGGAGTGGCACGGTCGTGCTTAAGGGCACGGCCAAACCGTGCCAAAGTTCTGTTTTGAGAAACCGTGAGTTGCTTTCTTGCACGGTTGGATGAGATGTGAAGGTTGAGATGGAAGTAGACTGTTAGGAGTAGTCTAGGCTTTGAGTGAATGTGGGGATGGAACTGTGGAAGGTTTATTTCGAGGGGGAAATGATGGGAGTGTGTTTAGGAGGTGAAGAGGCAGAAGAAGAGCACAAGAGAACTTAGAAGAGGGTTCACGGTTTAAGAGAGAAACCAAGTACCCCTAAAGCTCTTCTAGTATTTTAGATAGTACTAAGCTAGGTGATTAGATAAGATTCACCACTAATCACTAGCATAGGGCCCTTCATCTTTGATTAGGATAAGATACACCACCTAACCAAAGGATTAAGACTCTCTTTATCACCACTTAGCTTGGCCAAGAACTAAGATAAGCAAGGAAAGTGTTTAGGGAATTCAAGACACAAAGTCTTTTCTCTCAAATTCAAACTCAAGTCTATGTTACAAATGAACAACTAAGGCTTTATATGGCCTTTATTACACACGAAAATGAGCTTTCCTTGCTAGCTAGGAAAGTCATTAACCACCTAATGCTACTTAGTACACGGTTAGGTACTAATCTAACACAAACCGAAAGTTTAAGGTCTAAAATACAATTTAACACAATTATAAACCTTTCCTAAGCATTAGGGAATGTTGGTGAGCCACTTTCCTCACTATGGAGGAAATATTCTCACGGCCACACCACAAAAAGGCTGAAAACTTCTTGCTTGACATGTAGTGCTAGGGTGGCCAGTTGTGTGCTTGCAAAATGGAAGCTTCTCTATGCTCCCACGTCCTTCCTCATGCTTGCCTTAGTGGCAGCTCTCCAATAAGCTCAAAACAAGCTAGTGAATATGCTTTCACATTAAGAAAACCCATTTAGGAAGGAAATCCTCCTTGCTAAGGAACCGGGTATATAGGTGCCAGTTTGTGGCTTGACTTGTGACGCATGGTTGACACCTCAAATGTTGAGTATTCTGGGATTTTTTCACATTGTTGGAAACCTCAAGATGTCTAGAATACCCTCCATTTGGAATCAAGGAATTTGGAGTTCGTGTTCCCCTTGAAAAATCCAAAATTTCCAAACTGTGTAAAACAGGGTTCAATTCAGCACACCATCAAAAAGTAGCCTCGTTCCTTAAACAATGGAATCTAAAATTAATAATTCCACTTGGACTTGAAATATAAGAGCTTAATCTTGTAATATCACCAAAAATTGAAAGCTTAAACTTGAATTAAGCTTATGAAATCAAGTAACAAAACCGGGTATTAAACTGGGTGGTAAACCGTGTGCACTCTCTTGGTAGCTCTTCATTAAACATTCCATGGTTGTGGACTTGGACTTTTTTTCATGATTATTTTGGACCAATTGAACATTAGGGAACCCTATGTATGGACCTCCATCGCATGTACCACCACCAAATCAGCCCCAACCATCATCCACACCCCGTCAAGCATTCAAGCACCACTTGGACTCTTTTCTTTCAAGCATCAAGTGACTAAGTTTGTGTTGGTTTTGATTATTGATTATGTTTGATTTGTTTATAAATCATGTTATTTTGATAAAAACAAGAGTTATTTTGAAGTTTTAATGGTTAGCTCATCTTGAGAGCAAGTAAAGATTGAAATTGTGCATGAACAAGCAAGCCTAAGTTAAAGTGATGGATTTGGATTATTTTGTCTTTGATTTGGTAATATTTATCTTCATAAATGATTAGGGTAATTTTGGTGTGGTTTTGGATGAGTAAAGAGTAATTTTATTGGGGGTTTATATGAAGAAAAGCTTGCAAATATGTGTCGATTGAGCTGTAAACAGACCTGAAATAAGGCCCACTTTTGGGATTAAACTGGTATTGTATTGCACATCAAAAAATTATGATTTTTGTTTTATTGATAGCTCAATGAGTTATATTTCAATGGGATTTTGAATTACTTAATTGCAAGCTGTGTGGACAAAGTTATGACCAATTTACTGAAGACTGCGCAGAATACATCGAAACTGGGAGCATATGTGCATAGGGGACTTTACGGAAAAGCTGGTATTGCTTGGGTCATTGACAAATTGTTATTTTTGCTGTGTCGATATACCAATGAATTATATTTCAAATTCCTTTTGAATCACCTTAATCCGAGGTCTATGGAAAACATTATGGCCGTTTTACTAAGACTGCGCAGATAAAGCTGAAATTGTGCACGTTTGTGTTCTACCCTAATTTTAGGGACCTTACTATGTGAATCGTGCTTTGTTTCCTAAATAGAAGTTTTAGTGGACATTATGAGATTTTCATATTGGGGTTTTATATCTCAATTGGTGGTCAGTAGTGAAAGATATGGATGTTCTAAATAGACCATCACACGTTAATATGGTGGAAGAAAGAAATCGTGACATTTGGAAATATTATCAGAAATTTCTATATAATTATTAGTATTGAAAGGAAGTTACAAGGTTTAGTGAGTTCTACAAGTTTGATTAGTGTATGGAAGCTTATTTGGGTTGGAAAACTGAGTTAAATGAGCATGAAAATGAAATTTAAGAAGTGGGTAGAGTAATGACTCAAATCAATGTCTATTGGACTCATTGGGGTTATTTGACCTTTTATGAACCTCACAACACCACTCCTGACATTAAGCCTTCTATTATCCATTTCAGAAGCATTACACTTTCCATTATCCATTTCGACAATATCAGAGACCCACATTTCATTTATATCAATTAAAATCTTTTCATTATCATGCCAATTATTCCAATTTGGTGTATTTTGTTTCAGTTTGTTGTATTTCAAGTTCAATAACCCTAATTGATTTATTTTTCCAATCATTTTGTTGTAACTTATCTTATATTGAATTATTGGAATTGTAGAAGCTCTTTAATTAATCAATTTCCATTAAAGTTACAAATTCCAGGAGCAAATATTGTTTACTAACTGCATTTACCTATAATTACATTTCCTTAGTAGAATTGGAGCCTAGTCTATCGTTTCCATTGTGCATAAGTAATGTCAAATGAAATATCATTTTAAAGACTTCAAGTACATCCATTGCATGTATCTTTAGAAATCAGAGTGTATTTATCAACGTTATCATGTTCTGGTAAGTACATCAATGAATTAGTTTACACAGTGATTTATCAATTAATTAGTGACCCCACTAGTTATCATCTATAGGTGATTCGGCCTTCAGTTACCCGCGCAAATTCAGGCCAGGTCTCCGATCGCCTTGGCAGGTGTACACCTATCCATAGATCATAATAGTACCAAGGGGTTCACTATCAGATAGTAACTAGCAATGCAGTTTTACATCATCTCATTCACTGTTTTAACTTAAAATGAATTGCAAATCGCGCCATATCAGTGTTTCAATGATCATTTAACAATTCAGGAATGCATTTACTGAGTTTCAGCTCACAGTTCGAAATGTTTTCATGTTTTGTTTTAGACAAACGCTTACAGAATCGTCTTCATGATAGTAAACCAGCGGAAGAGAATAAGTTGAGTAGGGGAATCTGGATGGAACAACACATGCACAGTGTATGCATATTTTTATAGCTGTATATTGAAATCTTCAGTGAATGGAGATGCAGATTACATGGTGAATGGTTTTTACTATGGTGTAGAAACCTTAAATTAGTTAACAGTTGATTATATATGGATTGATTAGGTGTGTATGTGTATGATTGAAGCTATGCTTAACTGTGTTATTTATGGCACTCATGTTTCAAGCCTTGTCCTTTTGGACGGCGGTAATGCGCCCATCATTGGGTTGTCTAGATTTTAATTAAGGGACTTATGAAGGAAAATACATCCAGTGAAACATGTTTAATTTGGGGGCGTTACAGATTTGGTATCAGAGCCAGGTTGGGATTTTCTTGATGGGATATGGAGTATGGAGAGTGGAGTTAGGGGACCTAGAAAATTGATTATTGGGGGATTATTATGACATCATTGGAGATTTATGACAATAGTAGTGTCTGCTTAGCTCTCACATATTCTGCTCGTATATATTCTTCTTTATCAGATGGATCCATACAATATGTATATAGTAGATCTCAAGCGTCAGATTTGAGGGTGATTTTGAATAAGTTAAAGGTGCCTCCAATGCATTTAGGTAAGTATGGCTATATTGTCCAGAAGTTACTCGGTATAGCCATATGAGTCACCCATCTGAATGGGATGTTGTCCTTTTAGCTGAAATTGTTTATTTTTGGGATGTAAACTCTTGTACTCCGAGCGTGTGGCCTGTCGAGTTGTGGTCGCCGTCATGTAGCCATTGAGGTTGATTTGATATCCTTTTGTACTTTTAGTCAATGCAGGGGATTTGATGTAAGGCTTCAAACTTGAAAAATGGCCACATTATAAGCGAAACTCTGTCCGTTTCGCCCTAGGAATTTAAGAATCACTAACACTCCTAGCCATATGGTTGAGGGCCATTACAGATGTGTCCTATGAAGGGCCCTTCACTCATTTTTTTTAAGGTTAAATGCATAGGGAAAACTAAGTATGGGGAGAATACACAAGTTCAATCAACCTGACAGTTTTGATCAATGCACAAGGACCAACCTTGATGTAACTTTTGTCCATGATCAATATGATTTACGCAAGGGTTTTCCATCCCAATTTTAAGGTTAATGAGATATCTTTCATATGAAGTAAGTTTCAAGTGGATTGGAGGTCATTTGGTCATTCAATAGACAAATTAAAGTCTGCAAACTGGGCAGAACCCTAATGCACAAGGTCTGAGTTTAGCTCACTTGCCGCTTATGCATTCCATCAGATAGGGTTGTTTTGGTTAGTCTATGTAAAAGTACTGAAAGTAAGCTTTCCAATGACCCATGTTGCAGCACACTTGGAGACCATTGGTCAATGAAATTTAACCTAGAAGTTTGATGGTACAGATTGTCTTAGTCAATGGGTACCTACAACTTTGAGCTTTTATTTCCTTATCATATGGGTGTCATTTTGTGCGTTTCTTGGATCCAAGTGGCAATTACTTCAATATGCTTCATTGATTTCAGATATTTTCTTCTGTAACCCAAGAAGTTCATCTAAGTGAGCTATACGGGGGTTCTTGATGTAGTATCCCCATAATTGTAGGATTTTGGATAGGCTTGTTCTATGGTACACAAGTTTGAAACGATTGACTACCGACTATTCCATAGAAGAGAAACTGAGGACACTTTAGAGAGACTTTTTGCTTCAATCCACTCCAATTCAAGACTTTCTTAAATTGCCCAAACTCTTGTACCCAGTCCATTGACTCCACCTCCATATGTGAAGTAGGCATTACTATTGAAAATATTTCACTGCACCTTCTGGTAACATACCATCTACCATTGTCCTTGTTGGATTATCAATTGTTGGATACTCCTCACTTCGACCATGGGCTTCATCTTTTTGTCTTCATGGCATCTCCCCATCCAATTGCATCATCATTCACTCTCATGTTACATCTTTATCAGTTCTGGTCACCTTTTTCAAGCCCAATTGCTGCTAGTAGCTGGTTTATGATTGGGTTGAACCCATGTCAATAGTCGATAATTTTGTAAGATGCTTGAACAGAAGATAGATCTTAACTATGCTTTGTATAGCGTTTGATTGTTGTCCAACTTGTGGAATCCATTGCTAAGGGGAACGCAATGTGTCTGCCTTTTTGGCTGATTCAATCTAGGTTTCCTTTGGAAGATCACTTGTATAAAAGCTTATGTTTGACAATCAAAATTTTTGCCATGCATTTGGATTACATCAATGAGAAATTTTGATGGGTTACTGCCCCTTGAAAAAACGCCATCAGTTGATTCAGACTAAAGAACTCTATAGTGGCAAGCATGACCCAGTAAAACTTAAAGAATGGATTCGAGTAATGGAGAAAATCGTCTTGTAGTAGAGGTTCCAAGGGATAAAAAAGTGAACATTGAAACATTTTATCTAACCGGTGAAACTGATATTTGGTGGAACACTATTCTGAATAGGCTCTTAGGGCCTGACTTCACTTGGGGCAAATTAGTGGAAGAACTAACTACACCGCTCTGGATTGCCAAGTGGGAACTAACAAATGCACGTGGTACGATAGCCTAGAGCACTTTATTGTTGCCTGTGCCCAAAGGCCCGCAGCTGTAGGAAGGGCTTATATGTTGAGTAAAAAAGAAGCCGCCACCTTTGGTACAGTAGGCGTGAGAACTCTCTTTCAATTTCAAAGCCATTTTGTGTATTGATTGATTCAGTGGCCACTCATTCATTTATATTCACACGATCGGCCATGCAAGTGAACCTTGAGAAGAATGAGGTAAAAACCAATTACAGAATCAAGTTACCCAACAACTCTAGAGTTTAGTGTCCTATCTCTTAAATTTGTCCCGATTACTATTGGTGGGATAGTATTACCTGGAATTCTGATTCAATTTGACTCATTAGACTTTGATATCATTCTGGAAATGAGCTAGTTGTGCACTTTCGAGGTCAAGATAAATTGTGGGGGTCCTAAGGTTATTTCAAGAGATGAACAAGGGAGAGAAATATGTTTCATGGTCACAGAAAGGAAAAACCTTGTCCTTTAAATTCTGTTATGGAAACAAGTGAGCTCTTATGTCAAGGATATGTTGTGTACAAGTGTTATGCTATTAACATTCATCATAAGGAAGGAAAAAAGCAGAAGATATCCCTATAGTTTGTGAATTTAAAGATGTTTTCTGCAAAAGTTACCAAGACCGCCCCGTAAAGAAAAAAAAGCGATTTTGAGATTGCCTTAATCCCTAGTGCCTAACCTATCTCCAAAACCCCATATTGTATGGCCCCGATTGAGCTTACAGAACTGAAGATTCAGTTAGAGGAGTTATCACAGAAGCAATTTATCAGACAATCCAAGTGTGCCATCATGGGGTGCCCAGTTCTATTTGTAAAGAAGAAGAATGGAACATTGTGGTTATGTATTGATTACAGATAGTCTTCTCCAAGATTGCTTTGCAGTCACGGTACCGTCAACTTAGGATTAAACATCTAAACAACCCCAAGACTGCACTAAGGACCATGTTTGGGTCACTATGAATTCATTGTGATGCCTTTTGGCCTAATCAATGGCCCCGCGGCCTTTACGGATCCTATGAATAGGGTTTCAGACCATATCTAGACAAGTTGTGGTGGTGTATATAACAAGTGTCTTGAAATACTCCAAGGACAAGGATGAGTATACTATTTATTTGAGGACAATGTTGTAGACCTTGAAAGAACATCAATTACATAGCAAATACAAGAAGCGTGAGCATTGGTTAGAAGCATTGGTGTTTTTCGAACATATGGTTTCAAAGGAAAAGATCAAAATTGTTTTGCATAAGGCGAAAGCAATTACAAAGTGTCCAAAACCCACCAACGCACTAAGACTAGAAACTTTTCGGGTTTGAGCAGGGCATAATCAAATTTCAGTGAGAATTTGTCAAATATTGTCTTCCCTAATCAATTTGTTTAAGAAAGCCACAAAGTTAGCAAGAAGATTCGGTGGTACCTTATCCCTCCCGGCAGTTCAAGTCTTATGAGGGGGAAAAAAAGAGCACCTCACCCATAACCCAAGACTAGCAGTTGTGGTTTTGCACTGAGAATTTGAAAACATTACATATAAGGAGTACCTTGTGAGATTTATACTGATCATCAAAGTTTGAAGTATATGTTCACTCAGAAGGAGCTCAATCTAAGACAAAGGCATTGGTTAGAATTGCTTAAAGATGACCACTTGCAGCTCCAATGTCAACCAAAATAGAGAAATGTTGTGGCAGATGCCTTGAATAAGAAGGCACAACATACCTTGCTTACTATAGTGATTACTCAACTGAATCTCTTGAGAGAGCTTGAGGACTTAGACATTCAAGTATTGTCGCACAGAAAGGCGAATGTTCAATTGCCGGCACTTACAGTACATCCCTGCATAATGGAGGAAATTATGGTGAATCAAGATAGTGATCCTGAGCTACAAAGAATAAAGCAGAATCTTGAGAAAGGGATTCAATTTCAATGGACTTTGTCATAGAATTGCTTCAGATATAGTGTCTAATAGATATCAAAGATTTCAAGCCCGGTTTTGTTAAGCACTTCAAACAGCCTTTGGAACTAGATTGAACTTTAGGAGTTCCTATCATCCTGAAATAGATGGATAAGTATCTAAAAATATCAATGGATCAACTCTTCTAAGTTGGAGCCTATAGTACTTCACGACCTATGACCAACATTTGCATTTGAAGACAGTAGGGAACTCCCAACAGTCAACGTTGTGATAGCACTAGCAGAGAATCCTGCATTAAACATCAAGACAAACTAATGGCAGACATTGACAACAAATCATCTTACAAGTCATGAAGATCTTCTCTAGCATTTACTAAGGTGACACATGTCAGAAGATTCCGGAAAATATCCTTTTGAAAGCAATAGAAACGCTATGTGATAAGCGAAGGAGATTCCTAGACTTTTATTTATATAGCAAAGTTTTTCAAAAAGTTTCATCAATTAAGGATGTAAGGATGTTGAACTGCAAACTAAATTGCGGTCAAGATCTTTTAGACCATGTCAGTCTATTGAAAGGCCGAATTGCATAGCTTGTCTACCGGATCTACCTATATAACTCAAACACGTACATAACGTGTTCCTTACCTCACAACTCAGGTAGTACATTTCATATCCTGATCACACTGTCATAATCAAACCCATTGCCATCGTTGAGGGTCTTGTATTTCACGAGCACCAAGTCTAGATACTAGATCACAAGATTACGCAGTTAAGCATCAAGTAGATCTTTCTAATCAAATTACTTTGAGCAACTCATACCTCCTCAGAAGCTACTTGGGAAGTTGGGCAAGAAGTGCAAGCAAAGTACTCATACTTATTTGACATAACCTTGCATGTGTTGGCAAAATTCATCAGTTTCGAGAAAGAAACTCTTTAAGGGGGGAAGGCTGTAATAGCCCGACCCTAAATCATGTTGATTTTTTTAATTAAGTCATGTAATTCATTTTTCACATTTATTTATCTCATTTAATTATCACGGTTGGGAGAATTCATTTTAGGCCGTACTTTGCAATTTGAGTTTCAATTATCGGACAATTTCGGAGAAATTGATAGCAGGCCTCGATAATTATGGTTTAAGAGGTTAAATCATTTTTCATAACATTTCAAAACTTTAAGTTCGAGCAACGAAAAATTTATCGCACTCGGTTTAATTTTCTTTTCGAATCAGAACTCATTTAGGGCCAATTTTGGCCCAACAAGCTCCCAGTCCATTTATTTAGCTAATTACCATCATTAAACCCTAATTATAATTAGCAAAGCTATTATTCTGGGGGGTTAAATTTCAGCTAAGTGTTTTACTTCATTTCGAACTAAGTAAAGTTTCAAGGCTTCTTATTCTCTACCTCTTTTTTCTCTCTCTAGCGATGCCCCTCTCCTTGGTTGCCCTTCCCCCATCCTGCCGGACTGTTCTGGTGGTTTTCGGCCATCAGCCACCACCAGGACAACCACCATGTACCAACACCCGATCAGCCCCAACCATCATTCACACCCCCTTAAGCTTTGAAGCACCACTTGGACTCTTTTCTTTCAAGCATCAAGTGAGTAAGTTTGTGTTGGTTTTGATTATTGATTATGTTAGATTTGCTTATAAATCACGTTATTTTGATAAAAACAAGAGTTATTTTGAAGTTTTAAAGGCTGGCTCATCTTGAGAGCAAGCAAAGATTGAAATTGTGCATGAACAAGCATGCTTAAGTAAAAGTGATGGATTTGGATTATTTTGTCTATGATTTGGCAACATTTATCTTCATAAATGATTAGGGTAATGTTGGTGTGGTTTTGTATGAGTAAAGAGTGATTTTGTTGGGGGTTCATGTGAAGAAAAGCTTGCAAATATGTGTTAATTGAGCTATAAACAGACCTAAAACAGTGGACACTTTGGGATTAAACTAGTAGTGTATTGCACATTGCAAAGCTATCATTTTTGGTGGATTGATAGCTCAATGAGTTAGCTTTCAATGGGCTTTGGAATTACTTAATTGCAAGCTGTGTGGACAAAGTTATGACATATTTACTGAAGACTGCGCAGAATACATTAAAACTGGGAGCATATGCGCACAGGGGACTTTACGGAAAGACTGGTATTGATTAGGTCATTGAAAAATTGTTATTTTTAGTGTATATATTCCACTGAATTATCTTTCAAATTCCTTTTGAATCACCTTAATCCGAGGCCTATGGAAAACGTTATGGTTGTTTTCCTAAGACTGTGCAGATAGAACTGAAATTGTGCACGTCTGTGTTCTAGCATAATTTTAGGGACCTTACTATGTGAATCATGCTTTATGCCCTAAATAAAAGTTTAGGCGGAAATTATGAGTTTTTCATATTGGGGTTTTACATCTCAATATGAGGTCAAGAGTGAAAGATATGGATTTTCTAAAGTAGAGAATCAAACAGTAATATGGCGGAAGAAAGAAATCATGACACTTGGAAATATTATCAGAAGTTTCTATATAATTATGAGCATTGCAAGGAAACTACAAGGTTTAGTGTGTTCAACGAGTTTGATTAGTGTGTGGAACCTTATTTGGGTAGGAAAATCGAGTTAAATGAGCGTGAAAATAAAATTTGAGAAGTGGGCAGAGTAATGACTCAAATTAGTATCTATTGGACTCAGTTGGGGTTATTTGAGCTTTTATGAACCTCACAACACCTCTCCTGACATTAAGCCTTCTATTATCCATTTCAGAAGCATTACACTTTCCATTATCCATTTTGAAAATATCAGAGACCGATATTTCATTTATATCAATTAAAATCTTTTCATTATCACATCAATCATTCCAATTTGGTCTATTTTGTTTCAGTTTGTTGTATTTCAAGTTCAATAACCCTAATTGATTTATTTTTCAAATCATTTTGTTGTAACTTATCTTATGTTGAATTATTGGAATTGTGGAAGCTCTTTAATTAATCAATTTCCATTAAAGTTACAAATTCCAAGAGCAAATATTGTTTACTAACTGCATTTACCTATAATTACATTTCTTTAGAAGAATCGGGGCCTAGTCTATCGTTTCCATTGTGCATAAGTATTATCAAGTGAAATATCATTTTAAAGACTTCAGGAACGTCCATTGCATGTATCTTCAGAAATCATAGTGTATTTATCAACGTTATCATGTTCTGGTAGGTACATCAACGAATCAGTTTACACAGTGATTTATCAGTTAATTAGTGACCCCGTTAGTTATCCTCTATAGGGCATTCGACCTTCAGTTACCCACACGGCTTCAGGCCAGGTCCCCGATCAGCTTAGGAGGTGTACACCTATCCATAGATCGTAATAGCACCAAGGGGTTCACTATCAGATAATAACTAGCAATGCAGTTTTATATCGTCTCATTCATTGTTTTAACTTAAAATGAATTGTAAATCGGGCCATGTCAGTGTTTCAATGATCATTTAACAATTTAGGAATGCATGTACTGAGTTTTGGCTCACAGTTCAAAATGTTTTCATGTTTTGTTTTAGGCAAACGCTCAGAAAATCGTCTTCATGATAGTAAACCAGCGGAAGAGAATCAGTTGAGTAGGGGAATCTGGATGGATCAACACTGACACAGTGTAAGCATATTTTTACAGTTGTATATTGAAATTTTCAGTGGATGGAGCTACAGATTACACGGTGAATTGTTTTTACTATGGTGTAAAAACCTTATATTGGTTAACACTTGATTATATTTGGATTGATCAGGTGTGTATGTGTATGATTGAAGCTATGCTTAACTGTGTTATTTATAGCACTCATGTTTCAAGCCTTGTCCTTTTGGACGGCGGTAATGCCCCTATCATTGGGTTGTCTAGATTTTAATTAAGGGACTTATGAAGGAAAATACAAGCAGTGAAACATGTTTAATTTGGGGCCGTTACAGCTAAAATGAAGGACAATGAGATAATATGTGCAGTTATCACCTTGGAGGCAAATCTAGTGCACAATCTGATAGAATGGATTCTGGATTCAAGAGCTTCTAAACATTTCTGCGCCAACAAAGAACTCAAGATTGATTACGAAGACGTTGCCGTTGGCAATGCATCTATGTGGGCAACTCATCTATCGTTGCTATCAAGGGTGAGGAGAAGGTTTTACCCAAGTTTACTTTTGGAAAAATGTTGTCTTTAAGTAATGTTTTATTTGTCCCTTTCGTTCGTAGAAATTTAGTTTCTACTACCCTTCTTGATATTGTCGGCCTGAAAATTGTGCAAGAAGTTGGTAAAGCTGTTATCATGCGAAATGGGGACTTTGTTGGGAAGGGGTATCGTAGTGGGGGATTACTTGTTCTAAATGCTACTGCATAGGTTAATAACGAAACTGCTGCCAATTCTATTTATATTAGTGAGTCTATTGACTTGTGGCATGGTAGGCTTGGACATGTTAATTTTGCTTCATCGAAAATTCTTAGAAACATACGATTAATTCCAAATGTGAATACTGAAAACTGTTCTAAGTGTCCTATCTCTGTTGTAGAAAAATTTGCCAAGAAACCGTTTAAATCGATAACTACTAGAAAAACAGATTCGTTAGAACTTGTGCATTCAGATTTAGCAGACTTTAAGAACACAATGAGTAAGGGTGGAAAGAAATGGTATATCACATTTGTAGACAACTACTCTAGGTATATAAAGGTTTACCTTCTCAACTCTGAAGATAAGGCTGAGGAAATGTTCTTCAAGTACAAAGATGAAGTTGAAAACTAGTTACACTGAAAAATCAAGAGACCTAGGTCTAACAGAGGTGGGGAAAATGATATCAATCCCTTGACTGTTTTTATAAGAAAAATGGCATAATACAATAGACCAGTGCCCCTGACACACCTCAACAAAATGGTGTTGCTGAATAGAAAAACCGTACCCTTAAAGATATGAAGCATGTCATGCTTGTAAGTTTTGGCTGGTCTGATAACATGTGGGGGGAGGCTTTCTTGATTGCTTCTTTTATGATCAATAGAGTTCCCCATAACAAGTTAGATCTGACCCCATGCAAGTTATGGAAAGGATATGCTCCTAACCTTAATTATTTGAAAGTGTGGGGGTGCTTGGCCAAAGTTACACTGCCTAGTCATAAACATTTGAAAATTGGGCCCAAGACTTTTGATGCTGTCTTCATTGGTTATGCTTAAAACAGTGCTGGATGTAGATTTATGTCATTATCTAATTTTTCTATATTTGAATATAGAGATGCTGAATTTTTCGAGCTTGTTTTCCCTTTGAAAAAGGATGTGCCTCATGTTGTGTCTAATGTCGTGCCTAAACATGTGAACTTGGTTGCTTCTAGCCCTAGTGTTAGAGACCTGGTAACTGAACCTAGAAGAAGCAAGAGACAAAGGACTAAAACTAGCTTTGGGCTTGACTTTATCACTTCCTTTTTAGGAGAAGTCCTTCAGAGCTTTGATGTTGATGTATTGATCGATGAGGTTGTGTCTTTTTTCTTACTTGAGGAAGATCATAAAACCAACCAAGAGACTATGAGGTCTATAGAAGCTACTTTTTGGAAAGAAGCTATTAAGAGTGAAATAGATTCTCTTGAGTCAAACAAAACTTGGGAGTTGACCGACTTCCCTAATGGGTGTAGACCTATTAGTAGCAAATGGATCTTCAAGAAGAAACATAGGACGGATGGCACTATTGAAAGGTACAAAGCTAGATTAGTTATTAGAGGCTTTGACCAAAATAAGGGAATTGATTTCTTTGCTACGTATTCCCCTGTGACAAAAATTGGAACAATTAGAATTGGAATCGCTTTAGCAGCCATGTATGATCTTGTGGTGCATCGAATGGATTTTAAAATAACTTTCCTCAATGGTGACTCAGAGGAATAGATTTATATGTCACAACCTGAAAGGAGTGTGAGGTTCTCAGTCAGGAGAACAAAGTATGAAAACTGAGGAAATCCCTGTATGGTCTAAAGCAAGCCCCCAAACAGTGGTACGAAAAATTTGCTAGCTCTTTAGCGAAAAATGGCTTTGTTGTTAACAACTCAGATTCTTGTGTTTATTCCAAGATGATTGAATCTTATTATGTGATCATATGCTTATATGTGGATGATATGCTGAACTTTGGTACCAACTTGTCTATTATTAATAAGGCTAAAAGGCTTTTGTCTTCTCTCTTTGAAATGAAAGATTTAGGAGAAGAAGTTGTGATCTTGGGGATTAAACTTAGAAAAACCAAGCGTGGCTTTTCCTTGTGTCGGTCTTATTACATTGAGAAAATACTGAAAAGATTTAATTCATTCAGTGTGGCACCTGTGAGAACGCCCTATGACCCAAGCATACATCTTAAGAAGAACAGAGGACCTAGTGTGTCTCAAATTGAATATGCTAAAATAATAGGCAGTCTGATGCTTCTCATGAACTACACTAGTCCAGATATTGCATACGTCGTTAGTAGACTGAGTAGGTGCACTCATAACGCTGCTAAAGAACATTGGGATGCACTTCATCGTTTGCTGATATACCTTAGAGGTACTATGGATTGGTGTTTACATTTTTGTAAATTTCCTGTTGTACTAGAAGGTTTTTATGATGCAAATTGGGTTGCTAATAATGGTGAGGTAGTATCCACTAGTGGCTATGTTTTTACATTCGGAGGAGGAGCTATTTCTTGGAAGTCTGTGAAACAGACATGTATGGCTCGCTAAACCATGGATTCTGAGTTTATTGCTCTTGAGTTGGCAGGTCAAGAAGCAGAATGGCTTAAGGGCCTCTTAATAGACATACCATTAAGGGGGAAACAATCAACACCTATCTCCTTGCATTGTGATTCGCAAGCATAGTGCAATAATGCAATTGCTAAAGTGCGGTGTTATCTGACTGGAGTATGTGAAATCCGAGAAAAACTTGGCAGACCCTCTCACAAAGGGATTGCCAAGAAGAGTAGTTCTCGAATCATCGTGGGGGACGAGGCTGAAGCCCATGGAATGAAGAACTGTGGTGGACACACATTTGTGGTCAAACGAAGCCATACTAATCTTATAATTGAACTACTTCCCATCTCAATGGCATGTGGTAGTTATTGTGCTATCGAGAAGCACATCAATAAATCCATAGCCTATTATGGTGGTGCTATATAGAAGCACTTGATGGGTTCATCATCATTCCATAAGAGGTTAAGCTAACTTCTGCTCCTAACCATTCCAAGCCATGATATGTTGGTCTAAGTGGAGATGGACTTATGGAATTACCTAAGTAAGTGTGAAGGTCTGGCCGCCTTCTATGAGAGACTAGGGCTATGTCTTTAGAGCACTTATGAGACCCAAGGTATGCACATGGGCCTTAAAAGCGCAGGTGGTTATCGCATAGCATATATCTTTTAGGGTGGATACGTGTCGAGAGGGCCTCATCTAAAGTTAGACTAGTTCAAGACTAAGTTCACTTGTCCGACTTAGCTGTTGCCTCTCGTCACTATGTATCAATTCAATCGAAAGACATTGATGTATAAGTATCTGAGCCTCCTTACCTAAGAAATCTTTCTCATTCTTCCTTTTCTTTTGTGTTTCGTTAGTGGCGGATTGTTGAAATAATGGAATCCAAAATGGTGTTCACTCATTCTCTTTATCTTTTCCTTTTGTTGTTCCACATGGAACTTTTGTGGGGTGTTTTGAAGGGTTTACATATCCCACTCTCATTATGCTTGTTAAACAACTTGATGCCATGTTTTAAGAGGGTTGAGGGTGCCTTGGGCTCCCGCACTTGTTCTGTAATAGCCCAACCCTAAATCATATTGATTTATTTAATTAAGTCATATAATTCATTTTTCATATTTATTTATCTCATTTAATTATCCCGGTTAGGAGAATTCATTTTGGGCCATACTTTGCAATTCGAGTTTCATTTACCGGACAATTTTAGAAAAATTGATAGCAGGCATCGATAATTATGGTTTAAGACATTAAATCATTTTTCATAACATTTCAAAACTTTAAGTTCGAGCAATGAAAAATTTTGAACCAAGTAAAGTTTCAAGCTTCTTCTTCTCAACCTCTTCTTTCTCTCTCTAGCCATGCCCCTCTCCTTGGCTGCTCATCCCCCATCCTACCGCCACTATTTTGGTGGTTTTTGTCCATCAGCCGCCACCAGGACAACCACCATGTACGACCACCAGATCAGCCCCAACCATCATCCACACCCCCTCAACCATTCAAGCACCACTTGGACTCTTTTCTTTCAAGCATCAAGTGAGTAAGTTTGTGTTGATTCTGATTATTGAATATGTTGGATTTGTTTATGAATCATGTTATTTTGATAAAAACAAGAGTTATTTTTAATTTTTAACGGTTGGCTCATCTTAAGAGCAAGCAAAGATTGAAATTGTGCGTGAACAAGCAAGCTTAAGTTAAAGTGATGGATTTGGATTATTTTGTATTTGATTTGGTAATCTTTATCATCATAAATGATTACGGTAATGATTACGGTAATGATTACGGTAATCTTTATCATCATTGGGGGTTTATGTGAAGAAAAGCTTGCAAATATGTGCTGATTGAGCTGTAAACAGACCTGAAACAGGGGTCACTTCGGGATTAAACTGGTATTGATTGGGTCATTGAAAAATTCTAATTTTTGGTGTGTAGATATACCAATGAATTATATTTCAAATTTCTTTCGAATCATATTAATCCGAGGTTTATGGAAAACGTTATGGTCGTTTTGCTAGGATTGCGCAGATAGAACTGAAATTTTTCACGTCTGTTCTCTACCCTAATTTTAGGGACCTTACTATGTGAATGATGCTTTGTGTCCTAAATAAACATTTTAGTGGACATTATGAGCTTTTCATATGGGGTTTATATCTCAATTGGAGCTCGGGAGTGAAAGATATGGATTTTCTAAAGTAGACCATCAAATGGTAACATGGCGGAAGAAAGAAATCGTGACATTTGGAAATATTATCAGAAGTTTCTATATAATTATGAGCATTGCAAGGAAATTACAAGGTTTAGTGAGTTCAAATAGTTTGATTAGTGTATGGAAGCTTATTTGGGTTGGAAAACCGAGTTAAATGAGCATGAAAATGAAATTTGAGAAGTGGGCAGAGTAATAACTCAAATTAGTGTTTATTGGACTCAGTTGAGGTTATTTGAGCTTTTATGAACCTCACAACACCTCTCTTGACATTAAGTCTTCTATTACCCATTTCAGAAGCATTACACTTTCCATTATCCATTTTGGAAGTATCAGAAACCCATATTTCATTTATATCTATTAAAATCTTTTCATTATCACCTCAATCATTCCAATTTGGTCTATTTTGTTTCAGTTTGTTGTATTTCAAGTTCAATAACCCTAATTGATTTATTTTTCAAATCATTTTGTGGTAACTTATCTTATATTGAATTATTGGAATTGTGGAAGCTCTTTAATTAATCAATTTCCATTGAAGTTATAAATTTCGGGAGTAAATATTTTTTACTAATTCCATTTGCCTATAATTACATTTCTTTAGCAAAATTAGGGTCTAGTCTATCGTTTTCATTGTGCATAAATATTATCAAGTGAAATATCATTTTAAAGACTTAAGGTGCGTCCATTGCCTGTATCTTGAGAAGTCATAGTGTATTTATCAACGTTATCATGTTCTGGTAAGTACATCTATAGGGCATTCGCCCTTTAATTACCCGCGTGACTTCAGGCCAGGTCCCCGATCGACTTTGCTGGTGTACACCTATCCATAGATCGTAACAGTATCAAGGGGTTCACTATTAGATAATAACTAGCAATGCAGTTTTACATCATCTCATTGACTGTTTTAACTTAAAATGAATTGCAAATTAGGCCCAATCAGTGTTTCAATAACCATTTAACAATTCAGAAATGCATATTCTGAGTTTCGGTTCACAGTTTGAAATGTTTTCATGTTTTGTTTTAGACAAATGCTCAGAGAATCGTCTTCATGATAGTAAACAAGCGGAAGAGAATAAGTTGAGCAAGGGAATCTGGATGGATCAACCCTGACATAGTGTATGTATATTTTTATAGCTGTATATTGAAATCTTTAGTGGATGGAGATCCAGATTACATGGTGAATTGTTTTCACTATGGTGTAAAAACCTTATATTAGTTAACGGTTAATTATATATGGATTGATCAGGTGTGTATGTGGATGATTGAACCTATGCTTAACTATGTTATTTATAGCACTCATGTTTCAAGCCTTGTCCTTTTGGACGGTGGTAATACCCCTATCATTCGGTTGTCTAGATTATAATTAAGGGACTTATTAAGGAAAATACAAGCAGTGAAACATGTTTAATTTGGGGGCGTTACAAATTTGGTATCAGAGTCAGGTTGAGATTTTCTTAATGGGATACGAAGTATGGAGAGTGGAGTTAAGAGACCGAGAAAATTGAGTATTGGGGGATTATTATGATATCATTGGAGATTTGTGACAATAGTAATGTTTGCTTATCTCACACATATTCTACTCATATATTCTTCTTTGTCAATTGGATCCATACAATATGTATATAGTATATCTCAAGTGTCAGATTTGAGGGTGATTTTGAACAGCAAGTTAAAGGTGCCTCCAATGCATTTAGGTAAGTATGGCCATATTGTCCAGAAGTCGCTCGGTATGGCCATATGAGCCACCCATATGAATGGTATCGTTGTCCTTTTAGCTGAAATTGTTTATTTTTGGGGTGTAAACTCTTGTACTCCGAGCGTATGGCCCATGGAGTTGTGGTCTCCGGTGTGTAGCCGTGGAGCTTGATTTAATATCCTTTTGTACTTCTAGTCAATGCAAGGGATTTGATGTAAGGCATTAAGCCTGAAAAATGGCCAGATTATAAGCGAAACTTTGTCCGTTTCGCCCTAGGAATTTAAGAATCACTAACACTCCTAGCCCTAGGATTGGGGGCTATTATAGATTTTTCTATGAAGGGCCCTTGAGTCATTTTTTTTAAGGTTAAATGCATAGGGAAGACTAAGTATGGGCAGAATACACAAGATCAATCAACTTGACAGTTTTGATCAATGCATAAGGACCGACCTTGAAGTAACTTTTGTCCATGATCAATACGATTTACGCAAGGGTTTTCCATCCTAATTTTAAGGTTAAGGGGATCTCTTACATAGGAAACAACTTTCAAGTGGATTGGAGGTCATTTGGTTATTCAAATAGACAAATTAAAGTCTGCAAACTGGGCAGAACCCTAATGCACAAGGTCTGAGTTTAGCTCCCTTGCCGCTTATGCATTCCATCAGATAGGGATATTTTGGTTAGTCTATGTTAAAGTACAGAAAGTAAGCTTTCCAATGACCTATGTTGCAACATATTCGGAGACCATTGGTCAATGAAATTTAACCTAGACGTTTGATGGTACAGACCGTCCGAGTTAGTGGGTACCTACAACTTTGAGCTTATATTTCCTTATCATATGGGTGTCATTTTGTGCGGTTCTTGGATCCAAGTGGAAATTACTTCGATATGCTTCATTGATTTCAGATATTTTCTTTTGTAACCCAAGAAGTTCATCTAAGTGAGCTACATGTGGGTTCTTGATGTATTATCCCCTGAATTGTGGGATTTTGGAGAGGCTTGTTCTATGGTATATAAGTTTGAAACCATTGACTACCAACTATTCCATAGAAGAGAAACCGGCGACAATTTAGAGAGACTTTTTGCTTCAATCCATTGCAATTCAAGACTTTCTTAAATTGCCCAAACTCTTGTACGCAATCCATTGACTCTACCTCCATCTGTGAACTAGGCAATACTCTTGAAAATATTTCACTGCACCTTCTGGTAACACACCATCTACCATTGTCCTTGTTAGATTATCAACTGTTGGATACTCCTCACTTCGACCAGGGGCTCTATCTTTTAGTCGTCATGGCATCTCCCCATCTAGTTGCATCATCATTCACTCTCATGTTAGATCTTCATCAGTTCTGGTCACCTTTTTCAAGCCCAATTGCTGCTAGTAGCTGGTTTATGATTGGGTTGAACCCATGTCAATAGTCGATAATTTTGTAACACGCCTGAATAGAAGGTAGATCTTAACTATGCTTTGTATAGCGTTTGATTGTTGTCCAACTTGTGGAATCCATTGCTAAGGGGGGATGATTCAATCTAAGTTTCCTTCGGAAGAGCACTTGCATAAAAGCTTAGGTTTGACAATCAAAATTTTTGCCATGCATTTGGATTACACCAGTGAGAAATTTTGATGCGTTACTGCCCCTTGGAAAAACGCCTTCAGTTGATTCAAACTAAAGAACTCTAGAGTGGAAAGTATGACCCAGTGGAACTTGAAGAATGGATTCAAGGAATGGAGAAAATCATCCTATAGTAGAGGTTCCAAGGGATAAAAAGGTGAACATTGAAACATTTTATCTAACTGGTGAAACTGATATTTGGTGGAACACTGTTAAGATTAGGCTCTTAAGGCCTGACTTCACTTGGAGTAGATTTGTGGAAGAACTAAGTACATCGCTTCGGATTGCCAAGTGTGAACTAACAAATGCACGTGGTACGATAGCCCAGAGCACTTCATTGTTACCTATTCCCGAAGGCCCGCAGCTATAGGAAGGGATTATATGTTGAGTAAGAAAGAAGCCGCCAGCATTGGTACAGTAGTTACAGGAACCCTCTTTCAATTTCAAAACCATTCTATGTATTGATTGATTCAGTTGCCACTCATTCATTTATATTCACACGATCTGCCATGCAAGTGAACCTTGAGAAGAAGGAGGCAGAAACCAATTACGGAATCAAGTTACCCAATAACTCTAGAGTTTAGTGTCAAATCTCTTATAAATTTGTCCCAATTACTATTAGTGGGATAGTATTGCCTGGAATTCTGAATCAATTTGACTCGTCAAACTTTGATATCATTCTGAAAATGAGCTGGTTGTGCGCTTATGAGGTCAAGATAGTTTGTGGGAGCCCTAAGGTTATTTCAAGAGATGAACAGGGGAAAGAAATATGTTTCATGGTCACAGAAAGGAAAAACCTTGTCCTTTAAATTCTGTTATGGAAACAAGTGAGCTCTTATGTCAAGGATATGTTGTGTATTGGTGTTATGCTATTAACATTCATCCTAAGGAAGGAAAAAAAGAAGAAGATATCCCTATAGGTTGTGAATTTAAAGATGTTTTCTGCAAAAGTTATCAGGATCGCCCCGTAAAGAAAAAAAAGCGATTTTGAGATTGACTCAATCCCTGGTGCCTAACCTATCTCCAAAACCCCATATCGCAATGCCCCAATTGAGCTTAAAGAACTGAAGATTCGGTTGGAGGAGTTATCATAGACGGAAATTATTAGACCATCCAAGTGTGCCAACATGGGGTGCCCAGTTCTATTTGTAAAGAAGAAGAATGGAACCTTGTGGTCATGCATTGATTACAGAGAGTCTTCTCCAAGATTGCTTTGTGGTCAGGGTACCGTTAACTTAGGATTAAACTTCAAAACAGCCCGAAGACTGCACTAAGGACCATGTTTGGGTCACTATGAATTCATTGCGATGCCTTTTGGCCTAATCAATGGCCCCGCTGCCTTTACGGATCCTATGAATTGGGTTTCAGACCATATCTTGAAAAGTTGAGGTGGTGTATATAAAAGATGTCTCGAAATACTCCAACGACAGAGATGAGTATACTATTTATTTGAGGACAGTGTTGCAGACCTTGAAAGAACATCAATTTCCTAGTAAATACAAGAAGCGTGAGCATTGGTTAGAAGCATTGGTCTTTTTTGAACATATGGTTTCAAAGGAAAAGATCAAAATTGTTTTGCATAAGGCGAAAACAGTTACAAAGTGTCCAAAACCCACCAATGCACTAAGACTAGAAAATTTTTGGGTTTTAGTAGGGTACTATCAAATTTCAGGGAGGATTTGTCAAATATTGTCCTCCCTAACCAATTTCTTGAAGCAAGCAACAAAGTTAGCAAGAAGATTCAGTGGTACCTTATCCCTCCCGGCAATTCAAGTCTTATGAGGGGGAAAAAAAAGCACCTCACCCATAACCCAAGACTAGCAGTTGTGGTTTTGCACTGAGAATTTGAAAACATTACATATAAGGAGTACCTTGTGAGATTTATACTGATCATCAAAGTTTGAAGTATATGTTCACTCAAAAGGAGCTCAATCTAAGACAAAGGCATTGATTAGAATTGCTTAAAGATGACCACTTGCAGATGCAATGTCAACCAAAATAGAGAAATGTTGTGGCAGATGCCTTGAATAAGAAGGCACAGCATACCTTGCTTACTATAGTGATTACTCAACTGAATCTCTTGAGAGAGCTTGAGGACTTAGACATTCAAGTATTGTCACACAGAAAGGCGAATGTTCAATTGCCGGCACTTACCTCACAGCCCTCCCTAATGGAGGAAATTAGGGTGAATCAAGATAGTGATCCTGAGCTTCAAAGAATAAAGCAGAATCTTGAGAAAGGGATTCAATTTCAATGGACTTTGTCATAGAATTCCTTCAGATAGAGTGTCTGATAGATATCAAAGATTTGAGGCCCATTTTTTGTAAGCACTTCAAAGAGCCTTTGGAACTAGATTGAACTTTAGCAGTTCTTATCATTCTGAAATAGATGGGCAAGTATCTAAAAATATCAATGGATCACGCTTCTAAGTTAGAGCCTGTAGTACTTTACGACTTACGACCAACATTTGCATTTGAAGACAGTAGGGAACTCCCAACAGTCAACGTTGTGATAGCACTAGTAGAGAATACTGCATTAAACATCAGGACAAACTGATGGCAGACATTGACAACAAATCATCTTACAAGTCATGAAGATCTTCTCCAGCATTTACTAAGGTGACACATGTCAGAAGATTCCGAAAAATATCCTTTTGAAAGCGATAGAAACGCTATGTGATAAGCGAAGGAGATTCCTAGACTTTTATTTATATAGCAAAGTTTTTCAAAAATTTTCATCAATTAAGGATGTAAGGATGTTGAACTGCAAACTAAATTGTGGTCAAGATCTTTTAGACCATGTCAGTTTATTGAAAGGCCGAATTACATAGCTTGTCTACCGGATTTGCCCATATAACTCAAACACGTACATAACGTGTTCCTTACATCACAACTTAGGCAGTACATTTCATATCCTGATCACGCTATCATAATCAAACCCATTGCCATCGTTGAGGGTCTTGTATTTCACGAGCACCCAGTCCAGATACTAGATCACATGATTAAGTAGTTAGGCATCAAGCAGATCTTTCTAATCAAATTACTTTGAGCAATTCATACCTCCTCAGAAGCTACTTGGGAAGTTGAGCAAGAAGTGTAAGCAAAGTACCCATACTTATTTGAGATAACCTTGCATGTATTGGCAAAGTTCATAAGTTTCGAGGACGAAACTCTTTTAGGGCGGAAGCCTGTAATAGCCCGACCCTAAATCATGTTGATTTATTTAATTAAGTCATGTAATTCATTTTTCACATTTATTTATCTCATTTAATTATCCCAATTGGGAGAATTCATTTTGGACCGCACTTTGCAATTTGAATTTCATTTATTGGACAATTTCGGAAAAATTGATAGCATGCCTCGTTAATTAAGGTTTAAGAGATTAAATCAGTTTTCATAACATTTCCAAACTTTAAGTGCGAGCAACGAAAAATTTATCGCACTCAGTTTAATTTTCTTTTCGAATCCGAACTCATTTAGGGTCAATTTTAGCCCAACAAGCTCCTAATCCATTTGTTTAGCTAATTACCATCATTAACCCCTAATTATAATTAGCAAAGATATTATTTTGAGGCGGTTAAATTTCAACAAAGTGTTTTACTTCATTTTGAACCAAGTACAGTTTCAAGGCTTCTTCTTCTCTACCTCTTCTTTCTCTCTCTAGCCATGCCCCACTCCTTGGTTGCTCTTCTCCCATCCTGCCGCCAGTGTTCTGGTGCTTTCCGGCCATCAATCTCCACCAGGACAGCCACCATGTACCACCACCAGATTAGCCCCAACCATCATCCACACCCCCTCGACCATTCAAGCACCACTTGGACTCTTTTCTTTTAAGCATCAAGTTAGTAAGTTTGTATTAGTTCTGATTATTGATTATGTTGAATTTGTTTATGAATCATGCTATTTTGATAAAAACAAGAGTTATTTTGAAGTTTTAATGGTTGGCTCATCTTGAGAGCAAGTAAAGATTGAAATTGTGTATGAACAAGCAAGCTTAAGTTAAAGTGATGGATTTGGATTATTTCGTATTTGATTTGGTAATCTTTATCATCATAAATTATTAGGGTAATGTTGGTGTGGTTTTGGATGAGTAAAGAGTGATTTTATTGGGGGTTTATGAGAAGAAAAGCTTGCAAATATGTGCTGATTGAGCTGTAAACAGACCTGAAACAGAGGCCACTTCGAAATTAAACTAGTATTGATTGGGCCATTGACAAATTGTGAGTTTTGGTGTGTAGATGTACAAATGAATTATCCTTCAAATGCCTTTTGAATCATCCTAATCCAAGGTCTATGGAAAATGTTATGGTCATTTTACTAGGAGTGCGTAGATATAACTGGAAATTTTCACATCTGTGCTCTACCCTAATTTTAGGGACCTTACTATGTGAATCATGCTTTGTGTCCTAAATAAACATTTTAGTGGACATTATGAGCTTTTCATATTGGGGTTTTACGTCTCAATTAGACGCTGAAAGTGAAAGATATGGATTTTCTAAAGTAGACCATCAAACGGTAATGTGGCGGAAGAAAGAAATCGTGACACTTGGAAATATTATCAGACGTTTCCATATAATTATGAGCATTGCAAGGAAATTACAAGATTTAGTAAGTTCAACAAGTTTGATTAGTGTATGGAACCTTATTTGGGTTGGAAAACCGATTTAAATGAGCATAAAAATGAAATTTGAGAAGTGGGCAGAGTAATGACTCAAATCAGTGTCTATTGGACTAAGTTGGGGTTATTTGAGCTTTTATGAACCTCACAACACCTCTCCTGACATTAAGCCTTCTATTATCCATTTTAGAAGTATTACACTTTCCATTATCCATTTCGAAAATATCAGAAACCAATATTTCATTTATATCAATTAAAATCTTTTCATTATCACCTCAATCATTCCAATTTGATCTCTTTTGTTTCACTTTGCTGTATTTCAAGTTCAATAACCCTAATTGACTTATTTTTCAAATCATTTTGTTGTAACTTATCTTATATTGAATTATTGGAATTGTGGAAGCTCTTTAATTAATCAATTTCCATTAAAGTTACAAATTCCAGGAGCAAATATTGTGTTTTAACTGCATTTACCTATAATTACATTTCTTTAGCAGAATCAGGGCCTAGTCTATCATTTCCATTGTGCATAAGTATTATCAAGTGAAATATCATTTTAAAGACTTCAGGTACGTCCATTGCCTGTATCTTTAAAAATCAGAGTGTATTTATCAACGTTATCATGTTCTGGTAAGTACATAAATGAATCAGTTTACAAAGTGATTTATCAGTTAATTAGTGACCCCTTTCGTTATCATCTATAGAGCATTCGCCCTTCAGTTACCCGGGGGGCTTCAGGCCAGGTTCCCGATCGACTTGGCAGGTGTACGCCTATAAATTGATCGTAACAGTACCAAGGGGTTCACTATCCGATAATAACTAGCAATGCAGTTTTACATCATCTCATTCACTTTTTTAACTTAAAATGAATTGCAAATCGGGCCATATCAGTGTTTCAATGATCATTTAACAATTCACTTTCTAATCAAGTGTGTTTATGGGTGATTGAAGCTATGCTTAATTGTGTTATTTATAGCACTCATGTTTCAAGCCTTGTCCTTTTGGAAAGCGGTAATGCCCCTATGATTGGGTTGTTTATATTATAATTAAGGGACTTATTAAGGAAAATAGAAGCAGTGAAACATGTTTAATTTGGGGGCATTACACGTTCGCACGCCGCTGCTGCCTGCCGGTCCAGTCTGGGCTGGGTGCAGCGCGAGCCGCGGTGTTTGGGCATTGGGCCTCATTATTTATTTTTGGAGGAATTTTCATTGAACTGTCTATGTATAAGCCGTCGTAAGCCTAACAGGTAATTACCAAGCTTGACTAAGTCTTCCTCCGTTAAAGCTGTAGTTACCATGTTCCTCTCCCGTTCCTAGATTTTCCACCCCCATTTTACTCCCCTTTTTAATGCCGGTTAACATCTCTTTGCTTCCCTCCAACTATTATAAAAGGAGCCTCTCCGCAGCTCTGAAAACACACACATAAATCACAAGCCTTCTCTTCTGTTCTCTTCTTTCTTCCTGGGCAAAAGATAGTTATACTCCATAGTCTCTCCCTTGATTGCACTAGTGAGAGGCTCGCTGTGTTAAACCTTGGGTAGCTTCTTCACCTTGATGATTTGCACCGAAGTCGAGCAAATTTAGCTTTCAGGTCCGTGGTTTCATCCATGACACGTCATCTCTCTGTATTCTACGCAGCCATTTCATTTGTCATTCTTACAATCTGAAAGCTAAAATTAATGGCTGAACCTCCAAAAACTCTTCCTGAACTCTATAAAAATTGAACCCCTTGATGGAGCCAATTACAAACGTTGGTCCCAAAAACTGCTCCTCTGTTTTGAGCAACTTAAGAGCGATTATGTTCTAGCTATTGACCTTCTTGACGACACCAATACAGCAACTGATACTGAACCTTCTACTCTTGATGTACCTAAAACACCTTCCATCCCACTTGATGTCCCCACCAAGAAAAAACTGGAAAAGGACAACAAATTGGCTCGGAGTTATTTACTAAACAATATGTCCGACCCACTGTTTGATTTATTTATGAACTTCAAATCTGCAAATATTATATGGACCGAACTGGACACGAAATATCGTTCACATGATGCTGGAAAGAAAACGTATGTCGTCAACAAGTGGCTGCAGTTCTAGATTGTGGACGATAAACCGATCAAGGAACAAGTCCACACCTACGAGAATTTGTGTGCTAAGGTTTTGGCAGAAGGCCTGAAGATGTGCGAAATCCTTCAAGCTAATGTGCTGATCGAAAAGTTTTCACCATCATGGAACGATTGCAGAAACCATCTTAAGCATAAGAAAAAGGATCTCACACTACAGGAACTAATCGGCCACATGCGTACTGAAGAAGCAAACCGACTGAAAGATAACTTGTCCTCTCTTTCGTTGAATTCTGTTAAATCTAACTTGGTTGAATCTGTTGTGCAGACGAAAAGGGACAAGTTCAAAGGCAAAGCTAAGAAATTTCAAAAGCCAAATCATAATCTTGAAAACCAGAATGTTGTCAACAAGAAAGTTCAGAAGCCCAAGGCAGTGTGTTATGCGGTGACCAACCTGGACGCAAGGCCTATCAATGCAATCAGCAAAAGGGGTCAATTCAAGCCAGATAGAAGTCCACAACACCCATTGCCAACATTGCTGAAGCCGAGGATAATGAGATAATATGTGCAGTTATCACCTTAGAGGCAAATCTGGTGCACAATCTGACAGAATGGATTCTTGATTTAGGAGCTTCAAGTCATTTCTATGCCAACAAAGAACTTATGAATGATTATGAAGACATTGCTGATGGACAATGCATCTACATGGGCAACTCATCTACAGCTACAGTCAAGGGTAAAGGGATGGTTTTACTTAAGTTTACTTCTTAAAAAATGTTTTCTTTAAGTATTGTTTTATCTATTCCTTCCCTTCGTAAAAATTTAGTTTCTAGTACCCTTTTTTATATTGCTGGCTTGAAAATTTTGCAAGAAGCTGGTAAAGTTGTTATCATGTGAAATGAGGACTTTCTTAGGAAGGGGTATCGTAGTGGGGGATTACTTGTTCTAAATGATATTGCACAAGTTAATAATGAAACTGTTGCCAATTCAGTTTTTATTACTGAGTTTGTTGACCTATTGCATGGTACTCTTGGACATGTTAAGTTTGCTTTATTGAAAAGTGTTAGAAATATGCGATTAATTCCAAATGTGAATACTAAAAACTGTCCTAACTGTGCTGTCTATGTTGAAGAAAAATTTGCCAAGAAACCACTTAAATCGGTAACTACTAGAAAAACAAATTCGTTGGAATTTGTCCATTTAGATTTAGCAAACTTTAAGAACACAATGAATAAGGGTGGAAAGAAATGGTATATCACCGTTGTAGACGAGTACTCTAGGTATACCAAGGTTTACCTTCTCAAGTCTAAAGATGAAACTGAGGAAATGTTCTTAAAGTACAAAGCTGAAGTTGAAAACCAGTTAGACCGAAAAATCTTGAGACTTAGGCCTGAAAGAGGTGGGGAATATGATACCAATTCCTTGACTACTTTTTGTGAGGAAAATGGCATAATACATAAGACCAGTGTCCCTTGCATGCCGCAACCAAATGATGTTGCGGAGCGGAAAAACTGTACCCTTAAAGATACGATGTATGCCATGCTTGTAAGTTATGGCTTATCTGATAACATGCCTGGGGAGGCTATCTTGACTGCTTGCTTTATACTCAATAGAGTTCCCCATAAGAAATTAGATCCGACCCCATATGAGTTATGGAAAGGATATGCTCCTAACCTGAATTGTCTGAAAGTGTGGGGGTTCTTGGCCAAAGTTACACTGCCTAGTCATAAATGTTCGAACATTGGCCTCAAGACTTGTCACGCTGTCTTTATTGGTTATGCTCAAAATAGTATTGCAAATAGATTTATATCATTATTGGATTTTTCTATTTCTGAATATAGATATGTTGAATGTTTCGAGCATGTTTTCCCTTTGAAAAATGATGTGCTTCATGTTGTGTCTAATGTCGTGCCCGAACATGTGAACTTGCTTGCTTCTAGCTCTAGTGTTACAGACCTGGTAACTGAACCTAGAAGAAGCAATAGACAGAGGACTGAAACTAGTTTTGGGCCTCACTTTATCACTTCCTTTTTAGCAAAGTCCTTGAGAGCTTTGATGTTGACCCATTGACCGATAACGTTGTGTCTCTTTTCGTACTTGAGGAAGATCCTAAAACCTACTAACTGGCTATGAGGTCTATAGATGCTACTTTTTAAAAAAAAGCTATTAAGAGTGAAATAGATTCCCTTAAGTTAAACAAAATTTAGGAGTTGACCGACTTACCTAAGGGGTGTAGACCTATTAGTAGTAAATAGATTTTCAAGAAGAAACTTAGGATGGATGGCACTATTGAAAGGTACAAAGCTAGATTACTTATTAGAGGCTTTGACAAAAAAAAAGGGAATGGATTTCTTTAATACGTATTCCCCTGTGACAAAAATTGCAACAATTAGAACTTTAGTTGCTTTAGCTGCCATTCATGATCTTATGGTGCATCAAATGGATGTTAAAACATCCTTCCTCAATGGTAACTTAGCGAAATGGATTTATATGTTAAAACCTGAGGGGTGTGAGGTTCCCGATCAGGAGAACAAAGTATGCAAACTAAGAAAATCCCCATATGGTCTAAAGTAAGCCCCCAAACAGTGGTATGAAAAATTTGCTAGCTCTTTAGAGAAAAATGGCTTTGTTGTTAACAATTCAGATTCTTGTGTTTATTCCAAGATGATTGGATCTGACTATGTCATCATATGCTTATATGTTGGTGATATGCTACTCTTTGTACCAACTTGTTTGTTATTAATGGGGCTAAAAGACTTTTATCTTCTATCTTTGAAATGAAAGATTTAGTAGAAGCAAATGTGATCTTAGCGATTAAACTTAGAAAAACCAAGAGTGGTTTTTCCTTATGTCGGTCTCATTACATTGAGAAAATGTTGAAAAGATTTAATTCTTTAGATGTGGTACCTGTGAGAACTCCCTATGACTCTAGCATACATCTTAAGAAGAATATAGGCACTAGTGTTTCTCAAATTGAATATCCAAGAATAATAGGCAGGCTGATGTTTCTCATGAACTACACTCATCCAGATATTGCATATGTCGTTAGTAGACAGAGTAGGTACATTCATAACCCTGCCAAAGAACATGGAGATGCACTTCATTGTTTGTCGAGTTACCTTAGAGGTGCTATGGATTGGTGTTTTCGTTTTTGTAAATTTCCTGCGGTACTAGAAGGTTTTTGTGATGCAAATTGGGTTGTTGATAACAATGAAATAAGCTCTAGTAGTGGCTATGTTTTTACATTAGGAGGAGGAGCTATTTCATGGAAGTTTGCAAAACAGGCATACATAGCTTGCTCAACCATGAAACTATGTTTATTACTCTTGAGTTGGTAGGTTAAGAAGTAGAATGGCTTAAGGGTCTCTTGACAGTCATACCATTGTGGGGGGAAACAGTCAACACCTATCTCCTTGCATTGTGATTCGCAAGCAAAAATCGGAGTTGCGCACAACAGTGTCTATAATGGAAAAAGGAGACATATCCATATCAGACGTGGTGTGGTAAAGCAATTGTTAAAGCATGGTGTTATCTCCTTGGAGTGTGTGACATCCGAGAAAAACTTGGCAGACTCTTTCACAAAGGGTTTGCCAAGAAGAGTGGTTGTCGAATCGTCGAGGGGGATGGGGCGGAAGCTCACAAAATGAAGAGGTATGGTGGATACACATTTATGGTCAAACAAAGCCATACTAATCTTCTAATTAAACTACTACCCATCCCTATGGCATGTGGTGGTGTTTGTGCTATAGAGAAGCACATTAATGAATCCATAACCTATTATGGTGTTGCTATAGAGAAGCACTTGATGGATTCATCATCATTCTATAAGAGGTTGAGCTAACTTATGCTCTTAACAATTCCAAGCCATGATATGGTGGTCTAAGTGTAGATAAATCGATGGTATTACCTAAGTAAGTGTCAACGTCTAGCCCCCTTCGACGAGGTACTAGGGTTGTACCTCTAGAGCACTTATGAAACTCGAGGTATGCACAAGGGCCATAAAAGCGCAAGTGGTTATCGCAGAGTATATATCTTTTAGGGTTGATATGTGTCGACAGGGCCTCATCTAAAGTTTGACTAGTTCAAGACTAAGTTCACTTGTCAGACTTAGCTGTTGCGTCTCCTCACTACGCATCAATTTAATCGAAAGAAATTGATATCTAAGTATCCGACCCTCCTTGCCCTGGAAATCTTTCTCATTCTTCCTTTTCTTTTGTGTGTCATTAGTGGGGGATTGTTCGAGTAATGACACCCAAAAGGGTGTTCAGTCACTCTCTCTACTTTTTCTTTTTGTTGTCCCAGATGGAACTTTTAGTGGTGTTTTGAAGGGTTTATATATCGCACTCTCATTGTGCTTGTTGAATAACTTGAAGCCATGTTTTAAGAGGGTTGAGGGTACCTTGGACTGGCACACGTGCGCACACACGGTCGCCGCCCGCCTGTTTAGTCCAGGCTGAGCATGGCGCGGGCCGCGAGTTGTGGGTTGTGGGCCTCATTGCTTATATTTTGGAGGAATTTTCTTTGAACTGTTTGTATATAAGTTGTTGTAAGCATAACGACTAATTACCAAGTTTGACTAAATCTTACTCTATTAAAGCTTCAATTACCATGATCATCTTCCATTCCCATATTTCCTGCCCCATTTTACTATCCTTTTTAATGTTGGTTACCAGCTCTTTGCTTCCCTCTGGCTAATATAAAAGGAGCCTCTTTGCAACTCTGAAAAGAAACACAGAAATCACAAGCCTTATCTCCTTTTCTCTTCTTTCTTCTTGGGAAAAAGATAGTTATACTCAGTAGAGTGCACGAGTGAGAGGCTCGTTGTGTTAAACCTTTGGGAGCTTATTTGCCTTTACGATTTACACCGAAGTTAGGAGAATTGGGCTTTCAGGTCAGTGGTTTTACCCTCAACACCGTTCATCTCTCTGTATTCTAAGTAGCCATTTCATTTGTTATTCTGACAATCTGAAAGCTAAATTAATGGTTGCACCTCAGAAAAAACTCTTTTTAAACTCTCCAAAATTGAACTCCTTGATGGAACCAATAACAAATATTGGTCCTAAAAACTGCTCCTCTGTTTTGTGCAACTTGACATCGATTACGTTCTCACTACTGACCCTCTTGGTAACACCAATACAACTAATGATGCTGAACCTTCTGCTCCTGCTGTCCTTAAAACACCTTCCATCCCGCTTGATGATGCCACCAAGAAAAAACTTGAAAAGGATAACAAATTGGGCCGGAGTTATTTACTCAACAATATGTCCAACCCACTGTTTGATTTATTTATGAACTTCAAATCTGCAAAGGTTATATGGACCAAAATGGACGCAAAATATGGTTTAAACGACATTGGAAAGAAAAAGTATGTCATCGCCAAGTGGAAGCAATTCCAGGTTGTAGATGAGAAACCGATCATAGAACAAGTTCACACCTACGAGAATCTTTGTGCTGAGGTTCTGGCAGAAGGCATAAAATGTGCGAAATCCTTCAAGCCAACTTGCTGATTGAAACGTTTCCACCATGTTGGAATGATTACGAAAACCATCTCAAGCATAAAAAAAAGGATCTCACACTACAGGAATGAATCAGCCACATGCAAACTGAAGAAGCAAACCAACTGAAAGATAAGATGTCCTCTCTTTTGTTAAATTCTGTTAATTCTAACTTGGTTGAATCTGTTGTGCCAACGAACAGAGACAACTTCAAAGGCAAAGGTAAGAAATTCCAGAAGCCAAATCATAATCTCAGAAATTAGAATGCTGTCAACAAGAAAATTCAGAAGCCCAAGGTAGTGTGTTATGTGTGCGGCAAACCTAGACAAAAGGCCTATCAATGCAATCAGAGAAAGGGGTTAGTTAAAGCCAAATAGAAGTCTACAACACCCACTGCCAGCATTGCTGAAACTGAGGACAATGAGATAATATGTGGAGTTGCCACATTGGAGGCGAATTTGGTGCACAATCTGACCGAATGGATTCCAGTGCCCCTTACATGCCCCATTAGAACTTAGATCTGACAGAGGTGGGGAATATGATACCAATTCCTTTACTGCTTTTTGCGAGAAAAATTGCATAATACATGAGACCACTGCCCCTTACATGCCCCATTAGAAGTTAGATTTGACCCCATGTGAGTTATGGAAGACGATATGCTCCTAACTTGAATTATCTGAAAATGTGGGGTTGCTTGGCCAAAGTTGCACTGCCTAGTCATAAACATTCAAACGTTGGCCCTGAGGCTTTTGACACTGTCTTCATTGGTTATGCTCCAACTAGTGTTGCATGTAGTTTTATGTCATTGTCTGATTTTTCTATTTCTGAATATAGAGATGCTGAATTTTTCGAGCATGTTTTCCCTTTGAAAAAGAATAACCCGCATGTTGTGTCTAATGTCGTGCCCGAAAAGGTGAACTTGCTTGCTCCTAGCTCTAGTGTTAGAGACCTAGTAACTGAACCTAGAAGAAGCAAGAGACAGAGGACTGAAACTAGTTTTGGGCCTGACTTTATCACTTCGTTTATAGTAGAAGTCCTTGAGAGCTTTGATGTTGATCCATTGACCGATGAGGTTATGTCTCTTATCTTACTTGAGGGACATCCTAAAACCTACCAAGAGGCTATGAGGTCTATAGATGCTACTTTTTGGAAAGAAGCTATTGAGAGTCAAATAAATTCCCTTGTGTACCTTAGGAGTTGACCGACTTGCCTAAGGGGTGTAAACCTATTAGTAGTAAATGGATCTTCAAGAAGAAACTTAGGATGGATGGCACCAGTGAAGGGTACAAAGCTAAATTAGTTATTAGAGCCTTTGACCAAAAGAAGGGAACTGATTTCTTTGATACGTATTCCATTATGACAAAAATTGCAACAATTAGAACTTTAGTCGCTTCAGCTGCCATTCATGATCTTGTGGTGCATCAAATGGATGATAAAACAACCTTCTTCAATGGTAACTTAGAGGAATAGATTTATATGTCACAACTTGAGGGATGTGAGGTTCCCGATTAGGAGAAGAAAGTATGCAAACTGAGAAAATCTTTATATGGTCTAAAACAAGCCCGCAAACAGTGGCACGAAAAATTTGCTTGCTCTTTATAAAAAAATGGCTTTGTTGTTAACAACTCAGATTCTTGTGTTTATTCCAAGATGATTGGATCTGATTATGTGATTATATGATTATATGTGGATGATATGCTGATCTTTGGTGCCAACTTGTCTATTATTAATGGGGCTGAAAGACTTTTGTCTTCTCCCATTGATATGAAAGATTTAGGAGAAGCAGATGTCATCTTAGGGATTAAACTTAGAACAACCAAGAGTGGCTTTTCCTTGTGTTAGTCCCATTACATTGAGAAAATGTTGAAAAGATTTAATTCTTTTGCTGTGGTACTTGTGAGAACTCCCTATAACTCTAGCATACATCTTAAGAAGAACAGAGGACCTGGTGTGTCTCAAATTGAATATGCAAAAATAATAGGCAGTCTGATGTTTCACATAAACTACACTTGTCCTGATATAGCATATGATGTTAGCAGACTGAGTAGCTACACTCATAACCTGCTAAAGAACATTGGGATGCACTTCATCGTTTGTTCAGATACCTTAGAGGTACTATGAATTGGTGTTTACATTTTTGTAAATTTCCTGCTGTACTGTAAGGTTTTCGTGATGCAAATTCTGTTGTTGATAACGATGAAGTAAGTTCTACTAGTGGCTATGTTTTTGCATTGGGAGGAGGAGCCATTTCGTGGAAATCTGCAAAATAGACATGTATAGCTTGCTCGACCATGGAATCTGAGTTTATTGCCCTTGAGTTGGCAAGTCAATAAGCAGAATGGTGTAAGGGTCTCTTGACAGACATACCATTATGGGGGAAACAATCAACACCTATGTCCTTGCATTATGATCCGCAAGCAGCAATTAGAGTTGCAGGCAACTGTGTCTATAACGGGAAAAAGAGACATATTCGTATTAGACACGGTGTGGTAAAGCAATTTCTGAAGCACAGTGTATCTCCTTGCAGTATGTGAGATCCGAAAAAAACTTGCCAGACCCTCTCACACAAAAGGATTGGCAAGAAGGGCGGTTCTCAAATCGTTGAGGGGAATGGGGCTAAAGCTTAGGGAATGAAGAGGTATGGTGGATACCCATTCGTGGTCAAACGAAGCCATACTAATCTTCTAATTGCACTACTTCCCATCCCTATGGCGTGTGCTAGTGCTTGTGCTGTAGAGAAGCACATCAATGCATCCATAGCCTATTATGGTGGTGCTATAGAGAAGCACTTGATGGATTCATCATCATTCTATAAGAGGTTGAACTAACTTATGCTCTTAATAATTCCAAGCCATGATATGGTGGTCTTAGTGTAGATAAACTGATGGAATTACCTAAGTAAGTGTGAAGGTCTAACCGCCTTCTATGAGAGACTAGGGTTGTCTCTCTAGAGCACTTATGAGACCCGAGGTATGCACATGGGCCTCAAAAGCTCAAGTGGTTATCACGAAGTATATATCTTTTAGGGTTGATATGTATCGAGAGGGCCTCATCTAAAGTTTAACTAGTTCAAGAATAAGTTCAGTTGTCAAATGTAATAACCCGTCCCTAACCCATATTTATTTATTTAAATTATTATTATTTTTTTAATTAATCATGTTTATTTATTTAATTTATCCTGTTTATGGATTTAATCACTCATGGTTATTTGCTTAACCAAATCATGTTTATTAATTCAATTGCACTCAATTTATATATTTACCGAATTACCTTATGTCATTTAAATTTTCCACTTTCATTTAACATATTTAATCATCCCGGTTGGGAGATATTTCATTTCGGTCCCATTTTGCAATTCAAGTTTTATTGATGGTTAATTCAAGTTTTGTTGATTAATTAAATATCGGGTAAATCGATAGTACGGCTCAATATTATGGTTTAAGAAATTATTATTATTATCATTATTTTTTTTATTGTTGTTATTATTATTATTATTATTATTATTATTATTATTATTATTATTATTATTATTATTATTATTATT